>JANRMT010062814.1:105154000-105197129 GCA_026402145.1 Polypterus bichir lapradei | reverse complement strand
ATGTACATCAAAAAAACAAGCCAAAAGTGTTGGATTTTTTTTTCAACAAGAAAAAATGTTATTATGTACAACTTGTCAGTCAGTCTGTCAGTCAGTTAGTCATTTTCTAACCCACTCAGTCCTGAACTGGGTCACAGTGGGTGCTGGAGCACCAGTCTATTGCATGGCAAACACACATACGTACCCCAGCTACATACTAAGGCCAATTTTAGTAATGCCAATCCACCTAACCTGCACATCTTTGGACTGTGGAAAACCAGAGCACACAGATGAAACCCACCCAGACATGGAAAAAACATGCAAACTCCACGCAGGGGGGACCAGGGACACAAACCTACGTCCTCTCAATGCAAAACAGCAGTGCTGCCACTGTGTAACATGTAAAACATGTCAATGCTGAAATGTCAGCATAACCACAGTAGGAAGGGTATGTTTAGTGTCCACTGCTGCACTGATGCAGATTTAGTATACAGTATGTTCTTCATGTGATATGTTTTGAAACAGTCACCAACACTTATAGGCACTGTTCCATCAGATGCTGAATGATTTTTGTTGTATTTTTTTCTGTTACTTGCATATGGCAGGATAGAATGTCAGTGCTTGACCTGCACTATCAACACTGCCTGTTGTGTTATGGTATCCAAACACAGAGTAAAGCTTATTGAGTTTCACATTTCACCTGATATGAATATTGAAAGTTTTGCATTGTGAATGGTGCTTAAGAGGCAAGCATCTTCTTGTCCTTCCACTTGATCACAGTTATTTTGCCATTCTGCCATGTACCTACTGTACTCTGTAGCTTAGTACATTCATGCAGTCGGAGTCATGAGGCATATCACAGCAGTTTGGTCATATAGTGCCATATATGTCAGTTTTGTTTAAAAATCTCCCCCTTGTAAAATCTCAATTAGTTCAGGTGAGGTATAGAAACTATCCATCATTACACCGTAATCTTGGTGGAGCAAAGGGCCCAACAGTGACAGCACAGATGATGCACCCATGCCTTATTGACTGTACTTGCCATCTGACATGGTCCCTGTGCTGGTGTAAGACATCAAGTTTTAGATTATTAGCTTGCTTCATGCAGCATGTAGAACTTCATTCTGTATTGTGCCATTTGGATGTGATGTACTGTATCTTTGACAGCTTTCCCTTGTAACCCATAAGACTTTTGTCAATACACTTGCCACGATCAGGAACATACAACTTCTGCCTTTTGCATATTTTTGATGATTGCCTGATACACATCCCATTCTGGGTAATTGGCTTCATCAGAGTCTTCATTTTTAGTGAAGTGCAGATATTTCATAATGAGTAAACAGTGAAACTCACTAATAACTTTGCTGGAAGTGGGTGTCTGAAACAACTGGGTTGTGGACAAGTACTATCTTTGGACTGGTTTACCAACCACGTCCTGCAGTATCATGAAACTGAAAATTACACACATGTTCAATGAAGCTACAAGCTGCCAGAGACTGCAATGAGAAAATGGTTTACTGTGTCTTTTCAACACTAACCAGCACAGCTGTCCATTTCAACAACTATTTTGTCCACCAAACAATCATCAACAAATCGTAGCATGTCCATATCATCTGTTAGACCTAGGTTAGTCATAAATAGACAATGAAGAGGTACAGGATTGTCAGCAGCAGTATGAAGCTGACAGCATACATGAATATTACTGAAACTTGGCAGGTCGGAATCTACTGAATAGGCGACACTGTCAACATCTGATGACCAATTCACATCATCATCACTATCACTTGATTCAAACAATGGTCTAATTTCAGTTCTGTTCTAAAACTGGCTTTACAGCTTTTTGTTTTCCTATGTGTTTTTTATTGAAGGCTCCTCCTCATTCATGAATATTGATGAGTTAACATACAGTTGCCATAAAGTGTCAGAACGCATTGAAATATTCATGATTTTTTGCAGCATGATTTTATTTCATCCACAAGATGGCAAAAGAATATTGTCTCAAGAGTTATTTGGGCTTAACACTGTAAAGTAGTTCATTACACATCATCAAGAGCCCGAATTACATGGAAATCCGAGTCTGAATCATGCTTGGGGTTAAGGCCAAGGAGTTTTAAAAAAATTAAATTCGAAGAGCAAAATTTAAGCAAAACAACAAAAAATATTAATTTCTAAACTACAAGTAACCTGAAATCTGAAGTAAAAAAGTAAGGTTAATTATCCCTAGACTTAGCTTCGGTGGCAGAGGTACACACAGAGATGGGCTAAGGTAAGGATTAGGATTTTTTTCCAAATATAGTGAAGATTTGAATTTTCATTGGAGAGATGTTTGGAATATAATTCAACTTATACTGCGGTTCTCTTGAATTACAGTACATCAAAGCTAAAATTGGACTAATTCCTCATACTGATGTCAGATAAGTTCAATAAATAGGCCAGAAAAGGGTAAAGAGAGAGCAGAAGGGCCCAAGGGGAATAGGATACTGTCAGATGGAAAAAACAGATATTATAAAGGGAAATCACTTCATAAGTGAGCATTCTTAGAAGAGGAACCTAACAAGGAGATGAGGCAAATACATGGATGGACATGTGTTTTTCAATATTTTTATTTTTGGCATTGTATAAAATGAGCATATCTTCAACTTCTAGTTAAAACCTGGATATTACATCTTTTCTCTTCTCTGCAGAGGTTTGACCTTGTTTGAACTAAACAAGCAATTTTTTTTTAATTACTATACCTGCACAGTAGCTACTAGCTTTTGACTGGTTCAGTGATACCAGATTTCGTAAATATTGAGCCAAAGAAATTAAGGCTGAATGTATTTTACCTATAGTTTTTCAATTTTCAAGTTCCTTTATCAAATGCAATAAGAGAACTTTGAAGGGTTTCATTCTGAGCTTGCTGCAAAATGCCTGGAAAGCTCTGTGTGTGCATGTATCTGTTATTGGGAAGGTGCTATAAAGGTATGGCTAAAATGTTAAGAAGCTGAAAAGTTAACAGACTAACAAACCCAGGGATTTGACTGGAAATATATGTTTAACTTTTAAAAGCTTTGCTTCAGATTACAAGTCATCTACCAAATTATACAACTCTTACTGAACTTGTCTGAAAACAAAGTGATGACACTAAAATGAATCATTCTTCTAAACCAGCCTTATTTTTTATAGTTTCTTCCTAAAATCTTAAAAAACACTTTAAGAATGCCTGAACTGAAAATGACTTAGGAAAATAAGAAAAAAAAAGTTTTCTTTATTCCATTCTCGCTATGTGTCTTGTGTCTCATTTGCAAACCCTAAATGAAGTGAATTCTGAATGTCCCTACCAAAAAGTTACTTTCGTGATTGAACTGGGAAATTATTTTTCCACTCAGTATTCACATATAGAAAGAAATGTTCTTACTTATCTGAAACTGTCATATAATTATTTCTTAGCCCTATGGAAAAATATTTAAATCTCTATCATAATCATGCCATTCAGAATCTGCCTTATAAAGAATTGATATAAATATATACATGTATGAATGCATACATTTCTGAATTATACATTCAAATATATTATAAATAATTCCACAGTGCTTTAACAAATGTTCATGAATATGTACTGTATTTCAATGCGTACCCACGCTAGCAAAGGGATGCCAAGATAAAATATATATTCAGCAAGCTCTTATTTATTGACATACACTATTAAGTTAGTGTATGGAAAATATGGCATCAATAAGAGGTAGCACAGACATACATATAGGAAATTCCCCAGAAAGCAAATGCTAAGAAGCATTAGGCTAAGTAAAAAAAACAATTGCCATCTGGCATTAATTAAATTAACATGTACTAATATTACAAATATCCAGTGTCTTAAGACCAACTATCCATTAATTTTCTGAACCCACTTAGTCACTGGAGTAAACAAACATGTTGTGGAACCAGCTTAAGATGATACGTGCCTTGTGACATATTATTTATTCTTTTGAAAGTATCGAAATAAAAAAGGACAGACCTTTGTAAATATAAAGGTACCCATTTGTCAATACTTAAGAACTCAAGAAATTTGATGAACAAGAAGAGACCATCAAGCCAATTTGTTTAGCTAATAGCTAAGCTGTCCCAATACCTCGTCCAAATTCTTCTTAAAGGTTGTCAAAGTTTCTGCTTCAACTAAATGCTCGGTAGTTTGTACTAGAGTCCCATAACTCTTTGCGTAAAGTAGTGCTTCCCGGCCTCAGTTTTAAATGCATTTTAGCTTAATTTCTAGTCATCTTCCTGAGTATGTGATTCACTCTTTCAATTGTGGACATTCCAGTAATTCTTCAAAACTACCTCAGTACTGAAGATGTGTGAGGAAATGACATATGAGAAGTCATACCTTTGTTACTCTCTGAAAAATTTTAGGACTAGCAATAATTGAAAGGGTTCTAACATTTAATAGATATTTGCAGTCATATATGTCATAGTCTTCTTGCAGAAAGCAGCCCAGTCTGATGTATGAATTATGGTGTACCTGATTCTTTGCATTACTGATGAACTTGCAAAGAAAGTCACTGTTTCAGGAACATAGCATAGTAATAGCATACCTTTACAAATGATACCCTATGAATGGTCTCTGAATAGTTTAAATGATCATTTTTTTAACATTGGTACTGCAAGAATGACTTACTCAAGATTTTTGTAGGTTCTATGATTCTTAAGCTCAATGGTGCCAAGCTTTGTGTTTAAGTAACTTTTTCTATACCTGAAAAATCTTTGCACTGCCTTCATATCTAAATACAGCTTAGGGTATTAATTTTTCTTTACCTAGCTCTTCTATAAATACATCTTCCATTTGGATGGACAGGAGACACCTAATAATATATCCTCTTTAACATCATTTCGTATAAGGGTAACCTCTTCCTTTTAATGTCTTTTATGCAATGTTCAACTGGTAGATTAGTTTCTGTTTACTCAGGTAATTATGTCAGTGATGTGCCATCACATTCCCTGCATGGGTTTTCAATGGGTACTTTCCTCCTACAGGAAGAAGACGTAAAAGCTAGGTAGACTCAGTGCGACCAAGTACGTGAGGATGTCTATGTGCAAAATGCTTTTACACTAGCTAGGCTTGTTTCTTGCCTTGCACTTACTGCTGCCTGGAAGATTTCTATCTTTCTGGTCACATGTTTGTAGTTGTAGCACTTTAGCATATGCTGCCTCAGTCACAGTACAACCAGTATCTATTTTAAATGCTGATTTGCTCTTATTCAGAATTTAGGTTGATAATGACAGCTACCTTGTGAATGGCATTCTGATTCTAATTTTGCAAGTGTAACATTTCTTCATTAAGTTTCTTTTTCTTCACTAGCAATGTGACACAGTTCCTTTCACGCACTTTCATTTTCAACTCTCCTCTGTTTAACCGCATAATGTCCAATGGGGGTGTTTTCTTCATTTGTATATTCATCCAGGCTATAATCATTTTTTCATTCACAATTAATACCCTAAGCTGTATTTAGATATGAAGGCAGTGCAAAGATTTTTCAGATATAGAATTCCAAGTTATTTAAACACAAAGCTTGGCACCAGTTACTAGGTTTGTGCATTATGTCTGTTGCAGTCCTTATATTGCACTATTTTTTACTGGAATAATGAGCTTTTATGGAGAGTATGTGAAGTTGTAAATTGGCTTAAAAAAGCTGAAATTATGAAGATCTTGAATAGTTTTCAAGGAGGACATAAGATTTGTTCTTTCAACAACTGTGCCAAGAATATTTAAAATTGTAATTGAAAAGCAAGAACAAGCGTCTCACTGATAAATGTGCTTTCATCAACTCAGTGTGTTTCTTTCTGGTATACTGGTATCTGTCAGCAATAGCTGTTTTTAAATAAGTCAAGTCAATTTTGTTTGTAGAGCACATTTTAAGCAACAGTAATTGACCCTGGTGCTGTACAGTTTCACATATACACCAGTTAATATATAGATACAGTAAGCAAATACACCAAACTATATAAATCTCTCTATTATAAAAGAAAATCTTTAGATGGGTGAGATTATTGGCAATAGATTTTTTCAATTTGGTCTCAACCATTTCGAGACTATTGCCAATAGATTTTTTCAACTTGGTCTCAACCATTTCCAGTTGATGGCCCATGGCCACAGTCCTCTTACCTCTCATTCGTGTGAATGCTTTTGTCAGGCACACTTCCTGCGCTCTCACCTCTCATTTGTGTGAATGATTTTGTCACCTGTAATTTGTGTAAATGCTTTTTTCAGACACACTTCCTGCGCTCTGAACTCCCATTTTTTATGTTTTCCTCATTTTAAGTTGTTTATGAAAAGTCCTCAGTTTCATCCTTTAAAGAAGCTTTTCTGGACAGTATTGTTATACATACAATCTATTTGTTTCCTATGCTGTAGTCCTTTTCTGGACAATAATTTTATACATTCTAGATGACACGTCAACGACTAAGCGAAGAAGAAAGGGAACCGTGTCGAAAAGAGGCCCAAAAGTGTTTTAGAGAAAAAAATTCAAAAAGAACAATGATATAAGGAAAGTAATAATCAGCCCGACCAAGTGGAATTGAAAATCTAGCAGGTCCAAGCAGGGTCAGAAATAAAAGACAAAGAGTAGAAGACAAAGTAAAACGTCATAAAGAGGTTCTAACTATAGATGGAACTACATACGGTACTTTTCAAGAAGCAGCACAAGCAGCTGAATTATTTAAATTGGATGACTATATGTTCGAAATGATGTCTGATACTGCTTCTGTAATGATGCCTGACAAATTAAGACACTTCTTCGTGTACTTAATTATGACAGATGAAGTTGATGCTTTAAAATTATGGGAAGCATTCAAAGGACCATCATCCCAAAAGTCTAATGAACAAACAGCTCTTTCGATCATCAAAGAATTGTTAATGGCAGAAGATTTAACGATGCAGCAATTTGGTCTTCCGGAAGAAATAGACGAATCTGAGGTAAAGAAAGAGATAAAAGCAGACGAAGATTTAACTGTGGAAGGCCATAGAAAATTATATCAGAAATGTACTCACAATTAAATGATGACCAAAGAGCAGTTTTTGATACAATTCAAAAATGTATTCTCTGTGAAATTTGTCAGTGGTTATTCTTCATAGATGGACCTGGCAGCACAGGTAAAACATTTTTGTATAAGTGTTTAGTCCATTATTGCAAATACTTATGCAAAAACATTGCATCGATAGTTCTATTATGCATATGTAACAGTTCCCATGAAAATAACAATCTGTTTAAATTGTACATCCACTTACCCATACACGAGCGGCAGAGCCAGGAAGCAGAGCCTCCTAGTAAATAAAAAAAAAAAAATGGTGTACTGAATTTAAAAAGCTAAGAGAAATAGGTGGGTTTTCAGGCTGGCTTTAAAAGTGCCCAAAGTTGGTGCAGACCTAATTTAAAAGGGTAGACTATTCCAAAGCTTAGGGTACCCCACAGGTGAGAAGGGCTGTTGGAAGAGGATAAATTGCCCAAGGCTGACTGACAAGCTTCTGTCTGTTAGGTATGACATGGACCTTTCTAAAGCAGTTCCTTGAATACTCACATACTGCTCGAGATGAGCGATTAAGGATGTCATGGTCATCTGAATCAAATGCTGCAGTTACTGTAGATCTTAAAGTAACAGCAGTATCTCCAGAGTCACTTATTAATAAAATATCTTTAAGAGTCCTTAAAAGTGCAGACTCTGCGCAGTAGTGTGCCTTGCAACCAGACCGAAACACTGCACTTCCATAATGCCATTTTCATTTAAAAAACATTTTCAGTGGTAGAAAAACAACCTTCTCCAGAATTTTAGAAAGAAAATGCAGCTTAGAAATGGCAATGAAGTTTAAAAACACAGATTTTATTTTATATTTTTCATTAAAGGCTACACCACAGCATGCTTAAAACAGGCTGGGACTGAACCAGTCTCAAGATACCTATTTATTATGTCTAAAATGCTAGGCCTGAACACTTCAAAACCATCTTTAAGAAAACGAGAGGGAACAATTTCTAGCTGACAAGTTGTGGGTTTAAGGCAACTAATCACTTCTGCCAAAAAATACTAGAGATACAGGCTCAAAGTGGTGAAAAACAGTTGTAGATGTAGCAGGGACAGATGGGTCATCAACAGACAGTGAAAACATGGGATCTCATTTCAGCAATTTTTTGAATAAAAAAAGAGAAAATCCTCGCAAACTGTTAATGTCATGTCTTAACAAGCAGGTTAAGAGTAGTATTTATAGTGTTAAATAAAACTTTTGGTCTATGACAGTTATTCACAATAATATCTGAAAAATACTTTATTGTAGCAGATTTCACAACTTTCTGGTAATTAGACAAACTGAACCTTAAAATATTAAAAGCCACATGCAGCTTGTCTTTTCTCCAGTTACACTCTGCTTATCTACGTGTCTGCCTGAGGGTATACTGTAAGTGGGATCATTTAACCATGGCTTAGGTTTAGGTTTTGAATGCTTGAACTTAAATGGAGCAAGAGAGTTCAAAATGATAGAACAAGTATCATTCAACAAAGTGATTAGACCATCAGAGCTCAACTGAGGTGGGAGGAATCGCATTGCATCCTTAAAAACCAAAGGTTTATTCGGATACCACACATACATATTTTAATCCTCAAGTATTAAAAGTCTGTCATAATTCGATGTAATTCCTGCCAGGAATTCTGAGAATGCATGAATAAAATCCTTGTGAAATTTTGGTGGTTGATACATCACTGCATACAACACAGGATGGGAATGGTCCATTTTAAACAGTGTGACAGATAGGGGGCAGTATCGCTCCCTTGAACCCCTGTCCAAGACTCCAGACACCAAGTAAAAGTCCAAAAGTTGACTTTATTTTCACAGCACAGTGCACAAAGCACCTTCTCCTCCACTATACTTATATAACAAATCAATACAATAACAATAATACTCTCCACCACTCCCAGACGCGTTGCCACCCTTCCACCCATCTCAGCTCGCCGTCTAGGAGCTCCCACAGTCCTTTTATCTTCCTTGACCCGGAAGTGTTCCCAATCCCCAGTCCATGTGATTCTTTATCACTTCCGAGTCAGATCAAAAGTCCTTTTCTTCACCCCGGAAGTACGTCACTTCTGTCGTCGTTCTGCCTATGACGCACTTCCAGGTTATAGGGCACATGTGACTCTTGGCTCCTCCCTGCAGCTCCCTTTTGCGGCCCCTGTGGTATCAAGCAGGGCTGTGGATAACAACTCCATTGTCCATGATTCTCTGCTGGTCTTCGAGGCACCTCCATACTGCAGGGAGGGCTCCATCTGGCGGCCTGGCAGTATTGGCCGGGATGACAAGCCGGCCATAGACCACAACAGCTATAATTCAAAGCTGAAGTAACTGTCAGTTGTCAGTTGCAGAGAGTAATAATGGCTTATATTTTTTGTCACAATTCTATCACCCCGACTAGCGACCTTGATAAACTAAAAAAAAAACTTACAACTGAGGGGATCAATTTATTAAAAGGATTAACTCACTAACAGTTAAGCAAGTTTCAGCCACATCTCATGCGGTGAAGAAATCGTTTAAAATACAGGTGCCGGTCATAAAATTAGAATATCATAACAAAGTTGATTTATTTCAGTAATTCCATTCAAAAAGTGAAACTTGTATATTAGATTCATTCATTACACACAGACTGATGTATTTCAAATGTTTATTTCTTTTAATTTTGATGATTATAACTGACAACTAATGAAAGTCCCAAATTCAGTATCTCGGAAAATTAGAATATCAATTAAGACCAATGCAAAAAAAGGATTTTTTAGAAATGTTGGCCAACTTAAAGGTATGAACATGAAAAGTATGAGCATGTACAGCACTCAGTATTTAGTTGGGGCTCCTTTGGCCTGGATTACTGCAGCAATGCGGCGTGGCATGGAGTCGATCAGTCTGTGGCACTGCTCAGGTGTTATGAGAGCCCATGTTGCTCTGATAGTCGCCTTCATCTCTTCTAAATTGTTGGGTCTAGCGTATTGCATCTTCCTCTTCACAATACCCCATAGATTTTCTATGGGGTTAAGGTCAGGTGAGTTTGCTGGCCAATCAAGAACAGGGATACCATGGTCCTTAAACCAGGTACTGGTAGTTTTGGCATTTTGTGCAGGTGCCAGGTCCTGTTGGAAAATGAAATCTGCATCTCCATAAAGTTCGTCAGCAGCAGGAAGTATGAAGTGTTCTAAAACATCCTGGTAGATGTCTGCGTTGACCTTGGACCTCAGAAAACACAATGGACCAACACCAGCAGATGACATGGCACCCCAAACCATCACTGACTGTGGAAACTTTACACTGGACCTCAAGCAACGTGGATTCTGTGCCTCTCCTCTCTTCATCCAGACTCTAGGACCTTGATTTCCAAAGGAAATGCAAAATTTACTTTCATCAGAGAACTTAACTTTGGACCACTCAGCAGCAGTTTTGTCTTTAGCCCAGGCGAGACGCTTCTGACGCTGTCTCTTGTTCAAGAGTGGCTTGACACAAGGAATGCGACAGCCGAAACCCATGTCTTGCATACGTCTGTGCGTGGTGGTTCTTGAAGCACTGACTCCAGCTGCAGTCCACTCTATGTGAATCTCCCCCACAGTTTTGAATGGGTTTTGTTTCACAATCCTCTCCAGGGTGCGGTTATCCCTATTGCTTGTACACTTTTTTCTACCACATCTTGTCCTTCCCTTCACCTCTCTATTAATGTGTTTGGACAAAGAGCTCTGTGAACAGCCAGCCTCTTTAGCAATGACCTTTTGTGTCTTGCCCTCCTTTTGCAAGGTGTCAATGGTTGTCTTTTGGACAACTGTCAATTCAGCAGTCTTCCCCATGATTTTGTAGCCTACAGAACTAGACAGAGACCATTTAAAGGCTTTTGCAGGTGTTTTGAGTTAATTAACTGATTAGAGTGTGGCACCGGGTGTCTTCAGTATTGAACCTTTTCACAGTATTCTAGTTTTCCGAGATACTGAATTTGGGACTTTCATTAGTTGTCAGTTATAATCATCAAAATTAAAAGAATAAAACATTTGAAATACATCAGTCTGTGTGTAATGAATGAATCTAATGTACAAGTTTCACTTTTTGAATGGAATTACTGAAATAAATCAACTTTGTCATGATATTCTAATTTTGTGACCGGCACCTGTAAATGTTTTGTTAGCTAGAGAAAATAAAGTTAAATAGCATTATTAGGTGATATTGTTATTATTATGTAAATTTAAAATAAAAATGTAACTTAAAATAAAAATATAACAAAATAATGTTAAAGATAGTATCTTAAAATTTCCCCTTTGTTGATTGCTTTACTATGGTAGAAGAATAAACTCAAATTACTGAACAAAACAGGGTGGGGTGAAATCTACTTTTGAAAAGCTGCCACGGGCAGGGTCATCTTAATGCATGGGCCCGCTGGGCAGTTGTCTAATTTATGTATGTTGTGACTTGCTGAGTGGTTGTGTAGGTAGGGGCCCCAGTGCACTGCTTTGCCCAGGGGGCTATAATGCTGTAAGGACGGCCCTGGCCACGGGGTAAAAGTTTGGGAACCCCTGTTCTAGAGACTTGTCTATTATGGACCTCAAATACCCTGTGCATGTAATTGTAAATGCCTTTATAGTTTATATAGCATTACTCAATTTTTTAATCTTCTTAAAAATGTGTTCTTAATCTGCATTATCTGTGATCTTTCTTTAACATGCAGATTGGTCTGGTTATATTTAATTTATTGTCAGTTCTTACAGGCATTTGCTAATATAGTTTAAACAAGTCCAAAACTATTTCTAATAGATTCCTGTCGCTGGAATTTAGCTGTGAACACTTTATAACTTTAATATCAATCTGAAGTAATGCTTCAAGAAAGTGGCAAAATCCATAAAATTAAAGTTAAATTTCATTAGGAAAAACCCTTATATTGTCATGTATGTGTAATTTTGTTTGTTGTTAAAAAAATCAATAAATTATATATACTACAATGATAGATATCTTTTTCTAAACCGCTTCTGTCACAATGTGTGTTTTTTTTTTTAGCTGAATCAACACTTCATTTCTACTTTTATTGTCAGTTTATACCTTGTCATCACTTATATAAACGAGAAGATACATTTAGGTACTAAACTTTTTATTTACTTATTAATAATTCAATACTTAAAACATTTCCCTTATTTCTCCCTATAGTGGTCTTCTATGATTTTGTACTCTTAAGATATATCAAATTACTGTTTATTGCTCTGTTCCTTTCTCATATTATAAGCACTCTACTTCCATCTGGCTGTTAGTTCATTCATCCAGCTGCTTATTTATTTTTTTACCGTGATTATCCCAATGTTAGACCGTCAGCACTGGGAAAGAGGGAGATAGCTGAAAAGATGGTCAGTCTATTCCAGAGCACATTACTGCGCACACCCACAACCATTCTCTCTCTTGGCCAGTTATCTAATACACACATATTGGAGGTTGGGCAAACAACTCAGCCATTTAATCAATCAATCAATCAATCAATCTTTCTTCAATTGGCATGATATTGCAGTGTTTAATACTCCTGCATCACAGCTCTAGGAAATTGGGTTTGAATACCAACCTGGTCACTGTCTATGTAGAGTTTTCAGTTTTGCTTCATTTTGTTTGTGGATTTTTTTCTGGGTGCTCCATTTCTCCTGCCCTATTCCAAAGACACGTGTGCAACACTCGTGACAAAATGAGTGACACATAGCACATGAATACACAAGCACACCTCACTGCAGTCTGTGGATCTACCCTCTGTCCTCACGTTGCTCCAATAATTATATATTTACAGAGCTGTAGTGGCATGATGTCAGTGCAGATTTAGGACACAAAGTCAGTTCAGTGTTAGGATGTCAATTTAAATGACTGCTGAAATTACCGCATAGCTAATAACTAAGACAGGAGATTGCACATCATCAACATGCAACCCGGCCTTGAACATCCAACACAATCCTAGTCAACAGGCAGCCACAAGTGGAGTTTTTGAATGCTGCACATGGCAATAATTACCCAATAAAGCTATAAATCTATAGCATGCAGGTTAAGATGATGCATTAAGTGACTTAAATTGGCCTTATAAGAGTTAGTATGAATATACAGTAAACAAGATTTTCCAGCAATGCACTGATGCCCTGGCCATTGCTGCTTCTGTAATGTTTTGCATGAGGCAGTTTAAATCCTCTGTGTCAGTTGCGTTATTGACACTGATATTAGGACACTTTTGAGGTGACATTCAATGTAACCTGCACATCTTCGAGACAGAGAAAGAAAGTCCAATTCCAATTTCAAAAAAACGTAATTATTTTTGACAGAAAGAATTTCGAAGTAAGGATGACAGAATTTTCAAGGTAAAGAAAAGAAACGTTTTAAGATACTAAACTTAAAAAACTTCATGGACAGTCATTGACAAAGAGTTTCAAAAAGATGAGTATTGAAAACCGTAATGACTGTTTTTTCCGTGAGTAGTTCTGTAATGCTTGAAAAATTGAAAAAGCTGGCTTTAGGTGAAATTAGTTACTGGGCTTTGTAGAACGCAAACAAGGTCTGGAAGAATATTTTAACTGAACAGATGCCAATATTACTGGGCCATCTAACATATTTGGAACATCACATCAGGAGTCATGTTATCTCCTCCTGGAGATTTTTACACTGTGTGAGACCTCATCAACCTTTTTCAGAATACATAAGTAAATTGTTAAATCATTGCAGTCCACAATATGACTTTAAAACCCCATATATACATTTGGGGATGGTGGCTCATAAGGTATCATTGCTAGCTCGATCCTTTCTTGTGTGGAGTTTGTAATGTGTGCTTTGTGCTGACGTGTGCTTTGCAAACGCTAGAGTCTGTTGAGAGTTGTTGGTTTGTTCTGTGGTGTGAGATTTAAATAAAAAAAAATACATTTTGCTCTTAAAAACTTGGGTTTTGGTTGCCGCTAAGGAACCGTGTGGGAATTTTTAAAGCTTTTTTTCCCTTTAGAAGGGTTTTTTTTTGCTTTTTTTTGTCCGCACAAGAGCAAAAGTAGCTGGGTGTTTGGAAGTGTGCTTGGAAAAGTTACTTGTACTTGTACCTGTTCTTGTTATCTATATTTGAATTAGCATCGAGGAGGCAGGGTAGAAAGCAGCAATAACTGATATCGGCATTTATAAATAAATAACCACGTCGTCGTAACAGCAATTCCTTAGTTTAAAGGAAAACAAAAAAAGGCCACGGCTGACTTCAAAGCAGTAAAAGGTGGAAGCTCAGCAGTGCGCAGGTAAGCGGCCTGCGTTAAGACGCCGATCAGGCACAAGGAGCAGTAGGAGCAAATAAGGTAGTAAAGTTTTATTTATTTGTTTATTTTAGATTAAACTGTCCTTAGCGGTCCAGAGGTAGAACAGTTAAGTGGGCGACAGCGTATTGGTTTATTAATACGGGGAATACAAACAGTGCGAGTGAAGAGCTTATAAGTAAGAGGAGCGCAAAGTTAGGAGAAGAGACAGAGAAAAGTAAAGTTAACCTCATAGAAAGACAAACAGCTGAGAGGGAGAACAGTACAGGAGTTTAAGGGGAAAAGGTGTAAAATATCTGTAGCAGATCTTAGTGTTACCATTTAAGTTAAGGAGCAGCTGAAAGAAGAAGAAATTTAATTTTAAGAAAGAAAAAAAAAAAAATTAAGGCAGCTTAGTAATCCCAAGTCAAATTTTAATAATGAGGCCAGTGCAATGCAAGTCCTGTTGGATGTTGGACTTTTTAGATGATGGTTTGGAAGAGCCAGTTGTCTATGAGGGCTACATCTACAAGAGATGCCAGCTGATCCAGCACCTCGAGCTCAGGGTCACTGAACTGGAGGAGGAGTTGGTTGACCTGTGTTGTAATAGAGAATTGGCAGATTTGGCCCAGGTGTCCTTTAGAAAGATAGTGTGCACCCTAAGGTGGCGCGGGAGGAGATTCCAGACCAGACAGGTAGGAATAGGTGGGTCACGGTCACAAGGCGTAAGGTAAAGGGTGCACACTGTCCGGGGGCATCAACCCCAGAATTAGAAGTGTCTAACCGTTATCATGTCCTTGCGGAGCTGGACGGTGACTCTGATAATTCTGAGGTGGTCGGCAGGGTTGAGGAGTCCCAACGGGCCACCTCAAAACCAGTTCCCAAAAAGAGAGAGGTAGTGACAGTTGGGGACTCAATCATTAGGGGGATTGAAGCGCAGGTGTGCTCCAGAGAGAGAGAGTTTTGCACGGTGTGTTGCCATCCGGGAGCACAGGTGGGAGACCTCCCTAGAAGGGTGGAGAGGCTCTTGGCCAGAGCGGGGGTGGATCCAGTTGTTATTGCCCACGTTGGAACAAATGACATACATAAGGGTAGTCTGTCAGTTCTGCGATCCAAATTCAAAGAGTTAGGTACCAACCTGAGGAGCAGAACTGACAAGGTAGTCTTCTCCGAAGTTCTGCCTGTGCCACGCGCCAGTCCAGGTAAGACTGAGGAGATTAGAAGGCTTAACGCGTGGCTCAAATCTTGGTGCAGGGTAGAAGGGTATAGGTTTATGGGGCATTGGGACTCCTTTTGGAACAGATGGGATCTGTTCCGCCGTGACGGGTTACATCTGAACCGGAGGGACACCAATGTATTGGGGAGGCGTATGTGTAGGCTAATCGAGGATTGTTGAAACTAGGGAATGGGGGGGCAGGGAGTTTAGGACAGGCCAGGTTTAGATCTATACATGGAAGAACAAACAATGGTGTAGAAATAAAAATGCATAGTAATGTAAATTCTAAGCAAACACGTAAATGTAGAAGGATTAACACATTAAAAATAGCTTGCCTTAATGCTAGAAGTATCAAAAATAAGGTAAGTGAGTTGGAGTTGTATGTAGCAGAGCATAATTATCATATTATAGCAATAATGGAAACCTGGCTAAATAAAAAAAGATGGGGATGAGTGTAATATACAGTAGAGGGATACACATTTTTTAGGAAGGATAGACAGAACAGAAAAGAAGGTGGGGTTGCTGTTTATGCCAAACAGGGTTTAAATGTAAGTCATCTTCAGTTGGATGATGAGCCCCATCTTAGTGAGGACATGTGGCTTCGCCTGGAAAATATTAGGGAAGAGGTCTTATTTTAGGAGTGTGTTATAGACCACCCAATTCAGACAGTAATTTCAACACACATCTTTTTAGTAATATCAAAAAGGCAAGTTTACAGGGGGATATTATAGTCATGGGGGACTTTAATTATCCAAATATTAACTGGGATAACCTTGCAGATGGAGGAGCACAAGAGCAGGAGTTTTTAGAAGTAATCGGCGACTGTTTTTTAACACAGCATGTTAGAGCAACACGGGGTGAAGCCTGTCTGGATTTAGTATTCTGTAATAATCAGGATAGAATTGAGGGTGTAGAGGTGATTGAACCACTAGGGTCAAGTGACAATAATGTAATACAATTCTCAGTATTTTGTAAGAGTACAGATGCAAAGACTAAAATTGTTCAGTTGAACTTTGGTGGGCTAATTTTGAGCAGATGCGACAAAGTCTAAGTAGGATAGACTGGGATAAGCTTTTAAATGTGGAGACAGTCGAGGAGCAGTGGAACAGGTTTAAAAATGTTTTACATGTAATGCAGGACAGATACATACCTAAATTTGGAATTAATAGGAAACTAAAAAAAACTCCACGGTGGATTAATAAAGATTTAAAAAAGAAGTTGCAAAGGAAAAAACTGCTGTATAAGGCATATAAGACTAATGACTGCAAAGTGAATCGTAGCGCGTATGAGAACATGAGGGCAACCATTAAGAAGAATATCAGGAAGACTAAAAGACAGCTGGAGAGGAATATAGCAGATAAGGTGAAAGAAGACCCCAAGAGATTCTTTCAGTATTTTAGTAGTAAAAGAACAGTTAAGTAGGAGGTCAAGTTCATCAGGAATAGTAAAGGGGAATTAAAAGATACAGACAATGAAATAGCAGATGCCCTAAACTTACATTTTTCTGAGGTGTTTACAAGTGAGCAAGTGGACAACCTCCCAGAGGTAAACTCGACTACTAAGGAGGCACTGAGGGATTTGGAAATTGTAGAGGGAGAAGTGCTGCTCAGATTAAATAAGATGAAATCAAACAAATCACCAGGCCCAGATAATATTTATACTCGTGTTCTTAAGGAGGCTAGTGAGTACATATATAAACCCTTGATACATATTTTTATGAAGTCACTGAGCACTGGAGAGATTCCGAAGGACTGGAAAATGGCAAATATCATCCCATTATATAAAAAGGGTGACAGGGCAGATCCAAGCAACTATAGGCCAGTAAGCTTAACATGCATCACAGGAAAATTAATGGAAGGAATTATTAAGGATAAGATTGAGCAACATCTGGCAAGGACAGGAATTATTCTGAACAGTCAGCATGGGTTCAGAAGAGGGAGGTCATGTTTTACTAACATGTTGGAATTCTATGAGGTTGCAACAAAAGTTACGATCAAAGTGGAGCTTATCATATTATTTATCTGGACTTTCAGAAAGCATTTGATAAGGTGCCACATGAGAGGTTGGGCATCAAGTTAAAAGAAGTGGGAGTTCAGGGTGATGTTTTTAGATGGGTACAGAATTGGCTCAGACACAGGAAGCAGAGGGTGATGGTGCGCGGAACCTCATCAGAACTGGCCGATGTTAAGAGTGGTGTTCCACAGGGGTCAGTGCTAGGGCCGCTGCTATTTTTAATATATATAAATGATTTAGATAGGAATATAAGTAACAAGCTGGCTAAGTTTGCAGATGATACCAAGATAGGTGGATTAGCAGATAATTTGGAATCCGTTATATCATTACAGAAGGACTTGGATAGCATACAGGCTTGGGCAGATTTGTGGCAGATGAAATTTAATGTCAGTAAATGTAAAGTATTACACATAGGAAGTAAAAATATTAGGTTTGAATACACAATGGGAGGTCGGAAAATCGAGAGTACACCTTATGAGAAGGATTTAGGAGTCATAGTGGACTCTAAGCTATCAACTTCCCAACAGTGTTCAGAAGCCATTAAGAAGGCTAACAGAATGTTAGGTTATATAGCACGATCTGTGGAGTACAAGTCCAAGGAGGTTATGCTCAACCTTTATAATGCACTGGTGAGGCCTCATCTTGAGTACTGTGTGCAGTTTTGGTCTACAGGCTACAAAAAAGACATAGCAGCACTAGAAAAGGTCCAGAGAAGAGCGACTAGGCTGATTCCAGGGCTACAGGGTTGAATTATGAGGAATGATTAAAAGAGCTGAGCCTTTACAGTTTAAGCAAAAGAAGATTAAGAGGTGACATGATTGAAGTGTTTAAAATTATGACGGGAATTAGTACAGTGGATCGAGACTTGTATTTTAAAATGAGTTCATCAAGAACACGGGGACACAGTTGGAAACTTGTTAAGGGTAAATTTCGCACAAACATTAGGAAGTTTTTCTTTACAAAAAGAACGATAGACACTTGAAATAAGCTACCAAGTAGTGTGGTAGACAGTAAGACGTTAGGGACTTTCAAAACTCAACTTGATGTTTTCTTGGAGGAAACAAGTGGATAGGATTGGCATGCTTTGTTGGGCTGAATGGCCTGTTCTCGTCTAGAGTGTTCTAATGTTCTAATGTTCCTTTGTGTATGTGTTATGAATTTTGAAGTTTTAAGCTTGCTTGAATTAGGTGTTGCACTATTTTTTGTCTTTTTGTGCTTTTTCTATTTGTAACAAATTATTACCATTATTTGAATTTGTTTTCATTTTGTTTATTGCAGGTGCTCCTATCTTGTATGTTTCTGTTGTTGTTAGCATGCAGCAGTATTAACTACCAGTACAATGTTAACATGGAAGTGGTGCACAACTGCAAATAACCACACAGTGGCACTGTTCAGTGGTGCAGTAGAAGAAGAGCCAGAGCAGACTGAGGATACTCGCATCTTTTGATTTATGCAACAAGCTGCTGTAAAAGTTTTACCAGTTTGTAGTAGCCAGAAATGTATTAGAAAGCCTGCTCCATCACATGGCTAAACTGGGACACACTGGAAGCTGCTGTGGAAAAGAGAATGGTGGCAAAATAAAATGCTGTCATGTAAAATCCACTCCATCCTCTCCAGGAGGTGATCTCTTGGCGCACTTTTAACCACAGGCTTATTCCTCCACAATGTGCTGAGCACAACTGGGGGTCTTTTCTGTCCATTGCTATTAGGTAATTAACTGCTTCCTCCTGATGTCCCAGACAAAATATTTATATTCTTTAAGCTTGTGCTATTGTTCTATACCTTAACAATATACATTTATTTATCTATCTATTCATTGATTGTATTATTTGTGCTTTGAGTCTGTATCTTTGTTTTTGTGTTTCTGTAGCTATATGCAGCGAAATTTCCACCTGGGATTATTAAAGTTTATCTAATCTAATCTAACTAATCGTAAATGCATCACAGACATTATCAGGTGTTTATTAAATAAACTCACTAATGACATGCTTCATGTAATTCTTTTCCCCTGTATATGTTTTAATTAAACTACAAGTTACTGGTAATCTGCTATGTATCAGGATCTAAAGATGCTTGGACATGTTTTCTTGCTGTTTAATAATTTTGCCATTTTTGTGTTTTGGATTAACCTTACATTTACCTCCTTGGTGTTAATCCCATGCATGCATTAAACTTGGAGTTCTATTTAAATATGGCTATTCCCAAGTCAGACTTGGGGTGACATTTAATGCTCCACTTTACATCGTTAGTCCCGAATAACTCTAGGGGAATTATTCTGCTACAAACTAGTGGATGAAATAACATCATGCTTCAAAAAATCATGAACATTTCAATGCGATTTGCCACTCTAAGGCAGCATCTCAATATTCACGAGTGAGGTACATTGTGGTACAGCAACTGTTGTTCGTGTCAAAGGAAATGTTGAAGTCAATAAGCCTTATGTTGTGTTAACCTACAATAACACACTGCGGAGAAGGGGGGCAACAATCATGAGGATCAGGCACTGATGTCCTACCATCTCATGCTCAAGCATCAGAATAAATATTATAAGAAAAGTGTTGAAAGAAACATGCTTCTGCTGCACTGATTGTGACATCGGGCTATGCATTGATGACTCTTTCAAAACCTGTCACATGATGGACGTGTACTAAATATTCGTCAGTCCAGCACACAAGACATACGTACCTGTCCTACTGTATTTGTGTTGATGTTTTGGTATTAAAATTGTTCTGATACATGTAATAACATTTGTGATTGTTGAAAAAAATCAGTGTTTTTGACTTGTTTTTCTAGGGTAATGGTGACATCACAATGTTAATAACAGTATTTTGCTATGACATGGGCATTCTTATGTACTGATAAGGGACATTGCAAATACCATTTTATTTTAAGCTTGTACTAAAGAAAGTATAGTCTTCACAACATTTCAACTTCTAGAGGAAAACTCCTATCAGAGTAATCAATTAGTTTAGAAAAAAAAAAAAAAAACAGAATTTGTTTAGTTTGGTAAAAAAAAAAAAAAAATTAAGGATGGTCCTCTCACTAGTTTGGGAGCTGAAAGAGGTTGACATAGCCTTTACTTCAATGGCACATTTGCTATTGCCTGTGGAGTTTAAGAGAAGTGTTTAGAAAAACAAAAAATAAGAAAAACATTTCTGCTTTTAGAAAGAAGAACAAAGGGGTACTTTGGTGTGTTTGGTAAGCAAGTAGGAAGGAGTGATTGCAAAAAAAAAAAGATCAAATGAAACCCATCCAGTGTTTAAAAAAAAATATCAAAAGGTGAACATAAGGTCTGAGAAAAGAAACAATAAAACGTCCTGACATCCATAGGGGCCCAAAGAGTGAGGCACCTAGATTATATTAGATTAAATTGAGAGGCGAGATTGCATTGGTTTGGACATGTGCAGAGGAGAGATTTTGAGTACATTAGGAGAAGGATGTTAAAGATAGAGCTGCCAGGCAAGAGGAAAAGAGGAAGGCCGAAGAGAAGGTTTATGGATGTGGTGAGAGAGGACATGCAAGTGATGGGTATAACAGAACAAGATGCAGAGGACAGAAAGATATGGAAAAAGATGATCCGCTGTGGCAACCCCTAACGGGTGCAGCCGAAAGAAGAAGAAGATTAGATTAGTTTGGATTCAACTTTATTATCATTGTAGAGGTGCAACGAAATGCAATTTAGCATCTAACCAGAAAATGCAAATAGCAGCCTAAGGTACAATAGACAGTGGGTGCAAATAGTACATTAAAGTGCAATAAATAGTAAGGTGCAATAAGGCAGAATACAAATGAGAATATATATGTATATGATATTTAAATTTACAGGTTGTAGTATACAAAAGGAAGAGTATATAGATGTGAATACTTAGCAGTAGTACAGATATATTAAATATTTTTATATACAGAATAGATATATGTAAACAAGTGAAAATAAACATACAGTACAGTTAGACATTATTGATATTTAGAAAGGTCAGCTATTGAGTGGTATGGGTTGAGAGTCCAGAATCATGATGGTGTTATCAAAGAAACTGTTCCTGAGCCTGCTGGTGTGGGACTGAAGGCTCCTATAGTGCCTTCCTGATGGGAGGAGAGTAAACAGTCCATGGTTGGGGTGTGAGGCATCCTTGATAATGCTGCAGGCCCTTCGCAGACACCTGTTTATGCTACAGGTCAGCAATAGTTGGCAGCGGGATGCCAATGATGTGCTGGGCAATTTTCACCACCTGTTGCAGGACCTTCCTGTCAGCTACAGAGCAGTTGCCATACCACGCTGTAATGTAGTTTGAATATATGCTATCAACAGTGTAGCGGTAAAAGTTTAATAGAATCTGAGGAGACAGGCAGGCTTTCTTTAGCCTCATCAGAATGTAAAGTTGCTATTGCACTTTTTTGAACAGACTGGAAGTGTTTTTTGCCCAAGAAAGGTCTTCTGAGCTGAGGACACCCAGGAATTTGGAGCTGGAAACAAACTCTATCTCAGCCCCATTTATATGGATGGGGGTGTGTCTGCTGCCTTTAGTTTTCTGGTAATGCACAATGAGCTCTTTAGTTTTATTGGTGTTGAGGGCGAGGTTATTGTCAGCACACAATGTTGCCAGGTGCTTAATCTCTTCACTGTAGGCTGGTTTGTCATTTTCACTGATCAGTCAGTCTTACTGTGGTGTCATCCGCAAACTTTATTATGGAGTTAGAGCCATATAAAGGGACGCAGTCATGGGTGAAGACGGAGTAGAGGAGTGTGCTGAGTACACAGCCCTGTGGAATGCCTGTATTCAGGATCAGGGTGGAGGATGTCTGGTTGTTTAGCCTGACAGACTGACCTCTTTTAGTTACAAAGTCCAGTGTCCAATTACATAGAGTGTTGCTGAAGCCGATGTAGCTAATTTTAGTTGCCAGATTGGAGGGGATGATTGTGTTAAATTGCGGAGTTAAAATGAACAAATAACAGCTTGACATTGGAGTTGTTGTTATCCAGGTGATTCAGGGTAGAGTGAAGAGCCAAGGATATGGCATCATCCGTTGACTTATTGGGACAACAGGCAAACTAGTACAGATCTACTATGGAAGGTAGACTGGATTTGAGATGGGCCAGAACTAGTCTCTAAGAACAATTGGTGATGATGGGCATGAGTACAACAGGGCATTAGTCATTCAAGATCCCTGGAGAGGAAAAGCAATGGGACAATTGTTATGGGCTTAAGGCATGCAGGGACAAAAGCCTGGGCCAAAAACAATTGCCTAGCACAGACCTTAAACGTCCATCCAGGTATTGCCATCAGAATCAGTGGCCTTGCATGCATTTACTTTGCTTAGTGCAGATTGTATAGTGGAGGTAGTAAGTCTGAGGGGCTGGTCTTGGGGGGGTTACTTGTTGGGCAGTTTTGCTTACAAGTGTTTTATTGCCCCAATCAAAATGAGCATAAAAGTTGTTTAGTTTGTCAAGAAGGGGACACACTACTTGATGTTGAAGTTGTAATTGTCTTCCTGTATTCTGTGATGGTCACGATGCCTTGCCACATATGTCTGGGGTCAGAGTTTTTGAAATGATCCTCAATTTGTTGCTTTTATTTCTGTTTGGCTCTCCTGATGCCCTTTTTTAGGTTGGTGGATGTACTGTAGCTCTTAGCATCACCAGATCTGAAAGTGGCATCATGAGGTTTTAGAAGGAATCTGACCTCTGTATTCATCCAAGCCTTCTGGTTAGGGAAGGTCTTGATCTGTTTGTGCATTGTGATTTCATTAATGCTACATACACGGCAGTGATTAGAAGTAAAAAGGTCTACACTTAATCTTTTAAGTCTTTTCTTTTCGTGCCGCACACAAAGCATTGTTCATATAAATGCACAGACCTCCGTCTTTGATCTTACCGGTATTCTCTGCTGTTCTGTCAGCTCTGAAGATGGTATGCCCCTCCAGCTCAATAGTGATGTCCGGGATACAGTCATTTAACCACATTTCTGTGAAAATCATGATGTTGCTGTATGGGAGGTGATACAGAGTTCTTGTTTCTTTAGCTTGTTGGCCAGAGCCCGAACAATGGCCAGAAAAATGTTCGGCAGATTTAGATGGTGGGGGTTTTACTAAAGTCTCACCTGAATTCCTCCATGCTTCCCTCTCCTTCGTTTATGATCTTGACGCTGCTGCTGGGCTCCTCTTATCAGTAGAGCTGATTTCACTAAACCGCGGAGTCCTGGCTATCTTTAGAGGCAGTAGAACTTGTCCAGTGCTGCATCTTTGCAAAGGGAGCCAATATTCAAAAGTTCTGGTCAGCTATATGATGACACAACTGTATAGGGGAAAAAAATAAACAAAAATAGTAACTATAATACTACTAATTCACAAAAACTGACGACACAGGGTGTCATGATGCATACGTGCTGCCGTCATCGTCTTATACCAGTGGGAAATAAAATTAATATTGTCCATCTGTTACTTCTTTTATGTTAAGCTACAATTCCCCATATTTGGGATTTTAGAGTAGGACAATTATATGTGTAGTTTACATTTTGAAAATACCAGTTGTGACAGATAGGGGTTGCTATCACTCCCTTGAACCCTTGTCCAAGACTCCAGACACCAGGAAAAAGTCCAAAAGTTGACTTTATTATTACACAACAGTGCACAAAGCACCCTCTCCTCCACTATACTCATATAAATAACCACAATACTACAATAAAAAATCCTCCACTTCCAGACGCGTTGCCACCCTTCCACCCAGCTCAGCTCCCTGTCTGGGAGCTCCCACAGTCCTTTAATACATACTGACCCGGAAGTGTTCCCAATCCCCAGTCCATGTGATTCTTTATCACTTCCGGATCAGGTACAAGTCCTTTTCTTCACCCCGGAAGCACGTCACTTCTGTTGTCGCTCTTCCTATGACACACTTCCAGGTTATAGGGCACAAATGATTCTTCGGTCCTCCCTGCAGCTCCCTCTTGTGGCCCCTGTGGTATCCAGCAGGGTCGTGTATAAAAACTACATAGTCCATGATTTCCTGCTGGTCTTCGGGGCACCTCCATACTTCAGGGTGGGCTCCATCTGGCGGCCTGGGGGTATTGGCCGGGATGACAAGCCGGCCATATACCACACAGTCTAAAGCTTATGCTACTTGTAACATTTTGTTTAGAGCTGTAAATATACATTGTTTTCTTAACAACAGACTGTGATCATATGTAATTGTACGTTCTTGCAAGTTTATAGAGGGTGATGATTATTAAAGATAGCATTAAGTTGGCGATTTGCACTTGCTTCATACAGAGTGCATAATTAGAGTGAGGCAAATGTGAAAATTCTAGTTATGATTTATTAAGTCACATTGTAAGGAAACAGCACACACCACTTTAAAGAAACAAAATTATTCTTACTGAAGTACCATTATGCAGAGACATGTAGTGAAGATAATGGTATACTCAGAATAATTTAAATATTTTGTTCTTTGAGAAAAATTCATTGTGTGCATTGCTGTAAAAACAATTTAAGAAAAATAAAAAAAGCTAAAAGCTGGATCTTTTCTTTCTACCCTTGAAGTCTGACATTAAAAAAATGTCAATGAGACACATGTTGGGCTAATTTATTGTTCTACAAAGGCACATCTCTAAAAGCTACTTTTATTTTGTGAGGAATGATGTATTTTCTGAGTGGAACAAAATGACCATGTCTTATCACTTACAGTATGTTTATTTTTAGATTTGAACAAATAAGTGCTTAGAAAGTCCTTGAAATGTGTAATACCCTGCTGTGTAATTACTTTTTGTTAAAGAACTGGTTTAGGGCTATTTAGCAAGTGCCTTGCATGCAATGCAGATGTGTTAAGATACAGCAGTAGGCCACCAAGAATAAGGATGGTCATTAATGATACCTACTATGAAGGGGCTTCCTAATCTTTTTCTTTTGTAATTCAGAAATTAACAAACCTATTATTGTCTAATTGTTCTTAAATTAAAATTAAAATAAATGTATTTATTTAAAGACTCATAGCAGGGGAAACATTTTAATTATTACAGTAAAAGTAATAATAGTACTTAGAAGCAGCATGAGACTATTTATCATTTGCACTCAAGTCACACATTCATTAGAAACTTGGAATGGAACTGAGCAAAATATCACTTTAACATGTGGTGTCCCTATCTGGACTGCCCTTTACCCGAGCCTCTTCTTCCTTCTTCTCCTCCTTCCTTTGAAGTCTCTGTTGCAATCACTCCTGAACACTGAATTCTTGAAAGGAGGTCTGCATTCAAGTGATGCTTGCAACAATGGACGTACTGTAAAATATTCGGACAAGAAAATTGTGGACTTCACTAGTCTAAAGTAATTTGCAGTTGAAAGCAGGCATATCCTCTGTGTGTTTTTCAATCAGATACAAAAAGATTATATTTATCTGTACAAAGATGCAAATTAAAACAATTTCTATTAAAAGGTTTTTATTACTTTCATGCTCAGAACTCAATTTGATGGAATTAGAAACTAGTGTCTAGCTTTAAGAGATGATAGCATAAAGTATCTATGTGATTGAAGATTTACTTATTTTACTTTTGAAGGAAACTCTTGATCACAGTAGCTATTTCACACTTAACTTTATGAAGATAATGATCAAAACAGATGTTTAGTGAAAGGGAACTGCTTAAAAATTACAAGTTCTTTCACAGGATAAACCAGCACGTTCAATGACTTTAAGTGAGAACTCTGTATTGAATTTGGTAGAACGTATAGCGGAAAGTCTACCACCAAAAGTGTTACTTCTCAAAAAATCATCATTTAGGAGGATTAAACTCACAATGCATGACATTTTGCATATCACATTTCTGCTTGGGCAACATATTGAATGTTAACTTTCCTATTAATAAGACTCTTACTGAATTACTGAAACTCTTAAGCTAACTGGTGGAAACACAGTTGTCACAGTCTGGAACAAATTCTCATGCAAACGGTTACTATCTAAAAAATAATATACTGTATATCCATCCATTTTCCAACCCGCTGAATCCGAACACAGGGTTACGGAGATCTGCTGGAGCCAATCCCAGCCAACACAGGGCACAAGGCAGGAACCAATCCTGGGCAGGGTGCCAACCCACCGCAGGACACACACAAGCACACACTAGGGCCAATTTAGAATCGCCAATCCACCTAATCTGCATGTCTTCGGACTGTGGGAGGAAACCGGAGCGCCCAGGGGAAACCCACGCAGACATGGGGAGAACATGCAAACTCCACTCAGGGATGACCCAGGAAGCAAACCCAGGTCTCCTAACTGCGAGGCAGCAGCGCTACCACTGTGCCACTGTGCCGCCCATATATATATATATATATATATATATATATATATATATATGTAAGCACTGACTAATTTCAAAATCATCACAATAAGTCATGTGTTTACAATTTACCTAAATATTTTGAGATAATTTGCTTCTCACATAAAATAAAAAGTAATAATAGAAAACTAAATATATGATTAATTTATGTTATACTTATTAATGAACCAGGCTTTTATTTTTTCAGCTAGATACAAACTGGTTGACACAGTAGGCTTTGGATACATCTATCTGTTCCTTATGGGCATTCAAATGACATAGACATATAACATCAACAAGAGTTGTAGTGCCCTACAGAATCGGGCAGAAGAATGAGTATTTGCATTAAAGGATTGGCTTTTCTGATCTCAGATCTGTGACATAGTTTAGTAATCATATTTTATAATTGTGAAAATAACAGATTTGCCATCATTACATAATGGAAGTTACTAGGCATATACAGTAGTCTCAGTTCCAGATATCTAGTGTTCTTCATTGATATCTGAATCTCAGTTCAACCATGAAATCACAAAGGTTGATCACTGATTCTTTCAAAGTGTCACAAGTGCCCCCATATGCTTCATTTACAACATTAAATCCCACCACATGCTTAGGACCTGTTGGTTATGTTCATCCTTCAATGCACCCCTTTACCGTGTTGCATGACTTAATGAACCATTGTTGCTTATCACATTAAAGTAGCTTTCTTATAGATGGGGTATTGAGGAAAATGAATTTGAACCTTTGCATTTGTCATTTTGTAAAACATATACAAAAGAGATACAAGTTTTCTAATTAAGGATCCTAATCTCAAAACAAGACATACTGCATTTCTCTATGTATTTGTTATTCACAGCGAAAGCATAATATATCAAGCTTGAACTACTTTGAGCTTGCTAGTTTAAAATTACCTGTGGTCAAGAAACCAGATAGTATGGTTGTATTACCCTTTAATAAGAACTATGTTGTAATTTACAATACCAAAAAACGTTTAAGTGATACAGTGGATAAATTCTGCACAATTTATTGTTTTGAAAATTTTTTTTTTTATGGATGAATTTGCTATTTTTGCTCCTCATTCTAAACTCAATAACCCATAATAACAAAGAGATAATATTTTTTCTGAAAGGTTTGCAAATGGGCGGCACAGTGGCGCAGTGGTAGCACTGCTGCCTCGCAGTTAGGAGACCCAGGTTTGCTTCCCGGGTCCTCCCTGCGTGGAGTTTGCATGTTCTCCCCGTGTCTGCGTGGGTTTCCTCTGGGCACTCCGGTTTCCTCCCACAGTCCAAAGACATACAGGTTAGGTAGATTGGCGATTCTAAATTGGCCCTAGTGTGTGCTTGGTGTGTGGGTGTGTTTGCATGTGTCCTGCGGTGGGTTGGCACCCTGCCTGGGATTGGTTCCTGCCTTGTGCCCTGTGTTGGCTGGGATTGGCTCCAGCAGACCCCCGTGACCCTGTGCTCGGATTCAGCGGGTTGGAAAATGGATGGATGGAGGTTTGCAAATTATATGTACAAGGACAAAGAGTTGCTCTACTGTTCTAAGTCCATGATGAGAGCTTTTATATTAGACACTCTTGGATACACTTTCCCTGTCTTGTGTCCACGAGCAAGTGCTAGAAATACCTTCAAATCAGGCTCTGATCATCTTGTGGCCAAAGATTTTTCCAGCTGACGTCATTGCAGAGGTGTTGAATATTCAGATTTCATTTTTTCCTATCCTATAAGACATGGTAGAAACAGAGACGTCCACTACTTACCCACAACATTCTCAATATCCATTTGGGTTTTCCAGGTCCGGCATGCTAACCCTCTCTCATCACAATTAACATCAATAGGGTTAGATATGGATTAAATATATATATATATATATATATATATATATATATATATATATATATAAAAGTTTCCAGAAAGCGTTTATAATTTGCCATTTACTTATCTTTTTAAAATAATTTAGTTAGGTTATTCCAAGGTATATTAAAGCAAATTTTTTTGGAGGATTTTGATTTTCATACTTTTTTTTATTTTACTCTTTTTCAGACTTTCTTCACGAATTCTTCTATTAAGTTTATACTTCTTTAAATAAACCTGTAAAACTATGACTGAGGAAGAAAGGATTTATATTGATGAAGTAATGGTCCCTAACCACGTGGTGTGGATGAGCAGTGATGGTGCGTGCCTGTTCTCCTCATTGGCCTACCTTATCTTTCTAAAATCTTGGCAGGGAGACTAGGGAGACGAGACGTGATCTTCTCAAAAGACAATTTGATGTCCCGCGAGACAAGGCAGTGAGACAACTTTTAAAACAAGTTCAGGGACATCTAACCTAGCAGTTGTTGGAATGCATTTGGCAGACACACTTCATGTGCTCCCAGTTCTTGAAACAATGACAAGCAACACACAGCTCAACAGTAGCAGCAGCAAGACAACATTATCCGACGGCATCATCTCCTTCTGACCGCTTCTCCTTAGCGTAAGTTCAACCCCCCCCCTCCACCTCCCCCAAGCCTTTCACAATGCGAGTGGCAGAGAAGCGAATTGGTAAAAGGACAGCTGCTTTACAGGCTTTTAAATGATAGATGCGCAGCGTGACAAACAGAACACAGAGCTCACCAGCAGCAGCTGCAATCCAGTAGATGATCAGCCTGCTTCTCCTTAGCATGCATTTAGCCCCCCCCCGCCCCCCTCCACAACACTAGCGACAGAGACACAAAGTGGCAAAAGGACAACTGCTGTACAGGCTTTTAAATCATAGACTCACAACGTGACAAACAGAACACGCAGCTCGTCAGCAGCAAGACAACATGATCTGACGGCATCTCCTTAGCATGCGTTCAGCCGGCGCCCCCCCCCCCTTCACAATGAGAGCAGTGTTATATGTCCTGTGAGAACGAGATTTAACCTTAACCACGCCTGGGGCCAGAAATAAAGGACAAGTATTGTTTTTTTACAAAAGATTTAAAGTAAAAGTGAAAATAATGCATATGTATGCAATTTAATTGATTTTTTTTTTGTCGTCAGAAATTCTGTATGTAAAAACTTATTATGACACCACAATATAAAAAAATAATCTGTCAAAAAACCTTAAAAAAGGCGTTGCTTTTCCCATCATTTTTACATTACCTTGAACGTATTCTGCGATTATATTTTGATGAATATAGGCTATCTATTATATATAAAAGAAGTAAGTAGTTTTATTTTTTTATCTACCATAAACATCCTATATTTATTTTGTGGATTCAGCGGCTTTCTTTGTTGTTTTTGTTTACTTATTAATGAATGAAATGTCATTTGTTTCGTGGGCATCATAGCTAACGTATTGGTGTTACAATTTTCATAAAAAAGTAATAGGAAGTTTTTCTTTAATACGTGCATAATCAAAAAACTAATTTAATTAAGTTATCAAAATCAAAGGTAGAGAACACATATTTCCTGTTCGGTATTGGTAAATAAATCTTAAAGACAATCATTGCAAATTGCTGGAATCAATTTGGACACAGCCTGTTTCTCACATGGACAACTTTATATGGCATGTTCTAGGGTACAAAGTCCTAAGAACTTTTATATATTGGCTAAAGATGGAAAAACTAAAAACATTGTATATAACAATGCACTTCAGTAAACAATACAAGCACATTAGTGAGTCTTCATTGTTCATTTATTTTTATTTTTAAAGTTGTGTTTTTTTAATTATATTTTTCTCAAACAATTTAAGCTGGGACTGGCTCCAGCAGAGCCCCGTGACCCCGTAGTTAGGATATAGCGGGTTGGATAATGGATGGATGGATGGAATTAAAAAAAAAACAACTTCATTTTCCTCCCGGGCAACGGCAGGTATTTCAGCTAGTATATATACAGTAATCCCTCGCTATATCGCGCTTCGACTTTCGCGGCTTCACTCTATCGCGGATTTTATATGAAAGCATAACTAAATATATAACGCAGATTTTTCGCTGCTTCGCGGGTTCTGCGGACAATGTGTCCTTTTACTTCCTGTATATGCTTCCTCAGTTGGTTTGCCCAGTTGATTTCATACAAGGGACACTATTGGCGGATGGCTGAGAAGCTAACCAATCAGAGCACGCAGTTAAGTTCTCCTGACTGAGAAGCTAACCAATCAGAGCACGCAGTTGAGTTCCTGCGTGCTGAATGCAGTGTTAACCAGGAAGTCTCGTCTCGCTCATTCAGCATCAACGTGTTTCGCTGTGTAAAGAGTTGTGCTCTTTTGTGTTTATCTTTGTGCATAGTCATGCCCTTCATTATGGCTCCAAAACAATCTGCTACTGCTTCAGGGGCCATGCCCAAGCGCAAGAAGAAGATGTTAACGATTGCCGAAAAGGTAAACGTTTTGGATTTGTTGAAGGCTACGATTCTTTTTATTTAAAAAGTAGGAAAGGAATATAAGATCTACGGCTGCAGCGTCCTTTTAACCAGGGTGCAAAACGAGTTGTACGTGGATGTAATAAGGCAGTAGTCTGGATGGAATCTGCTTTAGGGATTTGGATTGAAGACTGCCAGAAGAAGAACAACGGCAGTGCTACACAATCGCCTGAAGTGGCTCCTTTACAAGGGCTGTAACGCTCTCCTTTGTTGTGCAGTAAAATTAAACTCATTGTTATCAGACAAGTCATCGTGTCATTGTTGGTGAGTAACCATAATTAATTTTCTTCTTACAGTGCTTAGTACATGTACGTACGTGTAGTGTCACATTTACTGTATACTATTTTTCTTGCATTGTACGTATTTATTGCTGGTGACCTGTCTATCGTAATGGCTGTAACATATGTGATATCGGAGACACTCAATATCTTTAAAATAATATTTAGGTTTTACTGTATATAAACAGTGTGTTTATATACATAATTTCAATGAATCTTACCTAATATCTAAGAGAATACAAAGGGATTATGCTGTATAACTCTGCGGGGAATATTTATAAACAGTGCGGGAGATTTTATAAGGGCTTAAAATATATAAAAATAACCATACAAACATATGGTTTCTACTTCGCGGATTTTAACCTATCGCGGGGGGGGGGGGGCCTGGAACGCAACCCCCGCGATCGAGGAGGGATTACTGTATATGTTCATATATGGTTGGATATCAGCTCACGGTGACAATGGGAACTATTGGAATGGTACTGATTTTCAAATGAGTAGGCTTCTGTGCCTGCTGACTGTATATAATAGCACACAGTACGTGCCAGAGGCCAAACGTCTAATGGATGGGTTGGCTGACACAATTCATGTTTATTCATATTTAACAAAGAAATAAATGAGCAATGCACTTTAACTGGAGCCTATCATTGAAATACATTTGTTTAAATATTTTATACTGTTATTGTTCTTTAATAGGATCATGCCATCCAGACTATCAATTAATTCTGAGAAAAAAAGATATGTGGATCATTGTGGATCAAAAAGATAATTATTGAGAATAAGAGATGACTTGTTTACACAATTTGAATTCCAGCATCAGTACTTGTATAAATGTCTCCTTTATTTATTTCCTTAGTTAAATGTGTAGTTATTTTTGTAGACCTCTAGGAGTATGGTTTAGTACGTTTTGCTAAATACTGTACATATGGGTGTTTCATTGGCAAAGTGGGTGATGCTGATGTTTCAGTTACAGAGTTCTGGGTTTGAATCCTGTGTCTGCACATTATCCTGCATGTGGAATATGCATGTTCTCCCCTTGTGACAGGAAGTTTTCTTCAAGGTACTGTAGTTTTCCTTCCACATCCCGAGGGCATACAGGCTGGATTAACTTATGACTCCAAATTGGCCCCTATGTGGAGGTGTTTGTAAGTTTGTCCTGTCCGGAGCTGCTTCCAGCCTTGCACCCTTACAAGCTTGAATTGAATTTTAGAATGTGATGATATGCATACAGTGATCACTTGTTATATCGCGCTTCGACTTTCGCGGCTTCACTCCATCGCGGATTTTAAATGTAAGCATATCTAAATATATATCACAGATTTTTTGCTGGTTCGCGGATTTCTGGGGACAATGGGTCTTTCAATTTATGGTACATGCTTCCTCAGTTTGTTTGCCCAGTTGATTTCATACAAGGGACGCTATTGGCGGATGGCTGAGAAGCTACCCAATCAGAGCACGTATTACGTATTAAATAAAACTCCTCAATGATATACAATATGCTTCCCGCGCGGTGCTTCGCACACTTCAAAGCTCTAACAGCCCGTATTGATTTTTCATTGTTTGCTTTTCTCTGTCTCTCTCACTCTCTCTGACATTCTCTGCGCCTGACGGAGGGGGTATGAGCAGAGGGGCTATTTGCACAGTGGCTGTTTGCTTAGAAGATACAGACGCTCCTCTAAAAAATGCTGAAAGGCTACCTTCACATTGATCCCTTCATTGTAGCCGCTTTATCGCGGTGCTTGCATACTTAAAAGCGCAACAGTCCTATTGATTTTTGATTGTTTACTTTTCTCTCTCTCTCTGGCATTCTCCGCTCCTGACGCGCACCTTGAAAAGGAAGATATGTTTGAATTCTTTTAATTGTGAGAAACAACTGTCATCTCTGTCTTGTCATGGAGCACAGTTTAAACATTTGACTAAAAGGTGTTATTTCATGTCCAGAGGGCTCTAATAATGTTAAAAAACGTATTTAGAAGGTCGTAAACAGGTTTTCTATGCTCTAACTGCAAAAATATTAGATTTATAAATAAAGAATCCTACTTCATGGAAATTCATTTATCTGTCTGGAGCGGATTAACCACGATAAAAGAGGGTTTACTGTATAACTGTGCGGAGAATATTTATAAACAGTGTGGGAGAGGTTCTAAGGGCTTAAAATATATAAAAATAACCATACAAACATATGGTTTCTACTTCGCAGATTTTCATCTATCGCGGGGGATTCTGGAACGCAACCCCTGCGATCGAGGAGGGATTACTGTATATGTATTTATATATAAATAGAATATCACACGTTACCATAAGAAAGGAGATTATTTTAATAAGTAGTGACCTGTGAGAGGACTCAGTATTAGAATAGTCATATGAATAGTATGGGATGTTATTATAGTCACTTACAACAGCATGAATATTTACAATACAAAGTGTAGCATGAACAGGTTAACAGAACATATTGGATAAGAAGGGAAATTCACGGCTCATGTAAGTCATTATGTGTGAAGTGTGGCTGGCAGGTAATGTAGTATACCGACGTCTATAATAATTGTCAGAAAACGCAATTTGTTGTATAAAAATTATTGTCAAAGAAAATATTCTCCTCTGTGTAATCCACAAGTACCTGTAACTCGTAACTCTGGAAAATTTATTGTACAACTGGCCATGGGTAAAAATAGGGCCTGGCAAATAAACTCCAACATTATTAAACGTTTGTCATTGTGACTTGGTGATAGTCATACAAAATGCTAAATGAATGGGGAATTGTCTATGCCGTAATATAAAGGGAATACCTTGTTTTGAGTTTTCAGTGGTAGGGAATCTCTGTAGTTTTTCTGTTGTAATGTATCTTGTTGTCTGGCAATTTGCCGCTGCCCTTCAGAAAGGTTGTGTGTGTAATTCATTTTCGTTCACTGTCTAGGTGCAAGACTTGCTGCCACTGATGTTCGGATAACATCGCTCTGTGTCATATGTTGTCTTTGTTGTTCTAAGTCATCTTGCCTATGATGGTTGGTCTGGTGTGATGTAGATGTTTCTGCTTCTGTGCGTTGGTGTAAGTATGTAGGCTGCTGAGGCCGTATCTGTTTGTTGCAGGTAGGCTGTATGTGCCTTTTCACTTTATCGAGAGAGGCTTACATTGAAGTGATGGAAAAAGGATGTGTAAAATGGTGCGTCATAATGCAGTTTCGGTGAGTAACAAAGTATGCACTGAATAAAAAGTCAAATACCACAGTCGATAATTAGTCACATTGAAGAGCTGAAGACTTGAAGATAAGCCTAAGACCAAAACTCTGCCAGGAACTTGGATTCCTCACTATTGTTGTGGATGGATATAGTAGTTGTGGCAACTGTTGTTTATATTGAGCACAGATGGACACAAGCAAAATAATATAAGGATTGTCATGTATTGGGTCCAGAGCTATACCAACAACACTCAAGAAAGTCCTTTTAAACTTGCTTTTTTCTTGAACCTTAAGGAACAAAATTGTAGTCTTTTAAAGGCACAAAGAAAATATGATAAACTTCTTCATTCGACACCTGCCATCTGTTCTTCAAAATTAAAAGAATTAAAAGGTGTCTCCATTAGCACTATCAAACTGCAAAGGGGCGGAGCCATAAGCACCACCCAGAGCTGAAAAAAGGGAGAACTCAGGCATGTAGTGAACTCATGTAGGGAACTAGCTAACTTTAAAGGTTTTTGTTACCATGAGATATGAGAACTGTGCAAAGCTGCAGCCGCACCCACATTTCTTAAACTGCTATCTGTCTGAAAGTGTGTTTTCTCTGGAATTGTATCAGCTCTAAGAAGTGAAAGCACAACCCATTTGCTCACACTATACAATGCCAATAAAAAGTATTCACATTTGTAAAGATTACATTTTAATATTAAATACTATTGAATCACAGTGGATTTATTTTGCATTTTTTGACCCTGATCAACAGAAAAAGTTAACAAATCTTTGCAAACTTGTCTAAAGTAATTAGAAATTTAAAACAATATTGTTCACATAAGTAATTACCCCTTTAATTTGACACACCTAAATCATCACTGGTGCAGCTGATTGGTTCCAGAAGTTACATAATTAGTTAAATGGAGTTAGTTAAATTGTCTGTATGGAGTGTCAATTGATTATAGTATAAATGCAACTTATCTAGAAGGACCAACTTATGGTGAGTCACTATGGTGGCCCAACCTGCCCTAAGAAAACAAAACAACGCTCCAAGCAGCTGTGTGAAAATGTGATTGAAAAGCGCAAGTCAGGGATTGGATACAGAAAAATATTTAAGTCACTGAATACTCCTTGGAGTTCAGTTGAATCAGTCAGTAAGAAATGTAAAGAATATGGCACAGACATAAATCCGGCTAGAGTTGACCCTTCCACAAAATCTGAGTGATTGTTCAAAAAGAAGAATAGTGAGGGAGGCCACCAAGAGACCAGTGAGAACTCTGAAGGAGTTGTGATGGCTAAGACTGGAGAGACTGTACATACTACAACAGTTGCCTGGGTGCTTCACCAGCTGCAGCTTTATGGGAGTGTCAAAGAGGAAAAAACGTACATGACATGTCGGATAGAGTCTGCAGAAAGCACTTTGGAGACAGTGAAATCAACTAGAACAACAACATTTATTTATATAGCACATTTTCATATAAAAATGTAGCTCAAAGTGCTTTACATAATGAAAAACAGAAAAATAAAAGACACAGTAAGAAAATAAAATAAGTCAACATTAATTAACATAGAATAAGAGTAAGGTCCGATAGCCAGGGAGGACAGAAAAAACAAAAAAATACTCCAGATGGCTGGAGAAAAAAATAAAATCTGCAGGGATTCCAGGCCATGAGACCACTGAGTACCCTTTGGGCATTCTACCTCACTTAAATAAAACAGCCCTCTTTGTATTTAGGGTTCTCACAGAAGGACTTGATGATGATGGTCATGTAGACTTCTGGCATTTAGTCCATTAATGTTGGAGCATCATGATGCTTTGAGTAGGTGGTGGTGGCACAGGCCGCCACCACAAAGAAACCGAGAAAAGAAACAGAAGAGAGAGTAGGGGTTAGTAAGAATTTTAGAGCCACCATGAATAGTTATTATAATGAATTGAACATACAGAGTATCAGGATTAAATTAAAGTGAAGTTATGAGAAGGGCATGTTAAAGTAATGTGTTTTCAGCAGTGTTTTAAAGTGCTCCACTGTATTAGCCTGGCGAATTCCTATTGGCAGGCTATTCCATATTTTAGGTGCATAACAGCAGAAGGCCGCCTCACCACTTCTTTTAAGTTTTGCTTTTGGAATTCTAAGGAGACACTCATTGGAGGATCTAAGGTTACGATTTGGAATATAGGGTATCAGACATTCCGATATATAAGATGGAGCAAGATAATTTTAAGGCTTTATCTATACTAATAAAAGGCAAAGCCCTCACTGACTCACTCACTCACTCACTCACTCACTCACTCACTCATCACTAATTCTGCAACTTCCCGTGTAGGTAGAAGGCTGAAATTTGGCAGGCTTATTCCTTACAGCTTACTTACAAAAGTTAAGCAGGTTTCATTTCGAAATTCTACACGTAACGGTCATAACAGTCGACAACGTCCGCCATGTTGAACTTTCTTATTTATGGCCCCATCTTCACGAAATTTGGTAGGCGGCTTTCCTGCACTAACCGAAACTGATGTACATACTTATTTTCATGGTGTGACGCCACTGTCGGCGGCCATATTGAACTTTCCAACGTCACTAATTTTCCATCTTCCATGTAGGTAGAAGGCTGAAATTTTGCAGGCTCATTCCTTACAGCTTACTTACAAAAGTTAAGCAGGTTTCATTTCGAAATTCTACTCGTAACGGTCATAACGGTTGACAACGTCTGCCATGTTGAACTTTCTTATTTATGGCCCCATCTTCACCAAATTTGGTAGGCGGCTTCCCTGCGCTAACCGAAACCAATGTATGTACTTATTTCGGTGGTATGATGCCACTGTCAGCCACCATATTGAACTTTCCAACGTCACTAGTTCTCCAACTTCCCGTGTAGGTAGAAGGCTGAAATTTGGCAGACTCATTCCTTACAGCTTACTTCCAAAAGTTAAGCAGGTTTCATTTCGAAATTCTACGCGTAACGGTCATAATGGTTGACAACGTTCGCCATGTTGAACTTTCTTATTTATGGCCCCATCTTCACGAAATTTGGTAGGTGGCTTCCCTGCGCTAACCAAAACCGATGTACGTACTTATTTCAGTGGTATGATGCCACTGTCAGCTGCCATATTAAAGTTTCCAATGTCACTAATTCTCCAACTTCCCATGTAGGTAGAAGGCTGAAATTTGGCAGGCTCATTCCTTACAGATTACTTACAAAACTTAAACAGGTTTCATTTCGAAATTCTATGCGTAATGGTCATAACAGTCGACAATGTCCGCCATGTTGAACTTTCTTATTTATGGCCCCATCTTCACGAAATTTGGTAGGCGGCTTCCCTGCGCTAACCAAAACCAATGTACGTACTTATTTCGGTGGTATGATGCCACTGTCAGCCGCCATATTGAACTTTTCAACGGTCTTTGTTACTTATGGGCCCATCTTCAAGAAATTTGGTACGCAAGTTCCCAACGCTAACTGAATCCTACTTACGTAAATATATATGTCCATAGCCTGCAGCTCGGTCACCGTGTGAGGCGGCGTTGGGTCCCCCATCCCAACGCCTCCCACGTTGTTGGCTGCCTGCCTATATAAGGCTTTCCGTCGCTCCAGTCTCTACATTCCCTTCCTTGCTTCGCCACGGGATTCACGTCTCCCTGCTGATAACTACAGCCTTTTTATTTAATCCACGGCTTCTCTGCTGTTTTATTGTTCATTTATTACGATTATAGTTATTGTGTAGGTATTTTAGACTTACTTTACATTGCTCAGGTACCCATTTCCTTTATCATTCCAACCGTACCCCCATTAACATGTCTATCGAGGTGATCACCATCGATCAAAGAACTGTCACTTACCGAGATGGCACCTACCTTTTCCATTCTCTTTGTTACATATTGCACGGCCATATCAGGCTCACTCTTGATATCCGGAGGAACATTGTGTCTTATGTATTGAATGACTGGGACAGGTTCAAGGTGTGGACTGATGATGGTACAGGAGATAATTATACTACACAGGAGCACTATAAGAGTGAAATGCTTAAGCCCTTCACCTATGCATCTGCATGTGAGTTGATGGCTGCCGCTGAATTGTTCGGTTGTCACTTTCAAGTGTACCGAAATGGCCAAATATTTTACACTTTCGACAACTGCCAATGCCTCTTAAACATCTTAGATTCACAGGTGACGATTTCAGTAGTGGACACTTTGATGTTTAGAAATGTTTAAACTCTCAAAAGCTGGATGTGAAGTTATCGATGAAACCGGTTGTATGCTTACAACGCTTGACAGATGCCGAATGTCTCTTCAACACAAGTCCTGTCGTAATTGAAACAAACCATGAAACTCAAACCGATTATGACAACAGGAATCCAAGCTGTGAGATTTGAAACAAGATTACTGTTCACATGGCCAACTGTACGTTGCATGCTCAAGAGTAAGCTCAGCGCACAGCTTGGTCATATTACAACCGGAGGGCCGAACTCACAATGTGGTATACAAAGAGATCCTTAACAAATAATTATTGGTATATTTTCCCTCAGTTTAAAAAGCTTTAATTTTCTTCTTAATAAAAATTTTAATGCAGTACTTCACCGCTGCGAAGCGCGGGTATTTTGCTAGTAAACCATAAGCAAAATTTTAAAGTCAATTCTGAAAGACACAGGTAACCAGTGTAGTGACATCAAAACTGGAGAAATGTGTTCGGATTTTCTTTTCCTAATTAGGATTCTAGCAGCTGCATTCTGCACTCATTGCAAACGATTTGTGTCTTTTTTGGGTAGTCCTGAGAGGAGTGCGTTACAGTAATCTAGACGAAGAAGAAGAAGAAGAAGAAGAAAAAGAAAAAGAAGAAGAGGTTTCTGTGGTATTATGACACCAAAATTTAGCTCTTTGGCTATTAGACTAAATGCCATGTGTAGCATTAATAAAACACTGGACATTATCAAAAACACACCGTCCCTACCTTAAGGCATGGTGGTGGCAGCATCATGCTGTTGGCATGGTCCTTTCTGGTCTTGTGAGAGTAGAGGGTAAAATGAATGCAGCAAAATACAAGAAAATCCTGGAGGATAACCTGTTATTTTCCAGTAAGACAACAAGCCCAAACATAAAGCTAAAGCCACACAGGAATGGCTGAAAAACAATGTTAGCATCCAGACCTCAGTCCAATTGAGAATTTGTGGTTGGACTTGCAATAGTGTGCCCATACAATATGACACAGCTTTATCAGGTTTGCAAAGAGGAATGGGGAAAAACTGCAGTATTCACTTGTGCAAAGCTGATGGACACCTGTGCACTCAAGGTTGTCATGGCTGCCAACAGTGCATCTACTATTTCTGTTATGCAATCAATTATTTTGTGTTTCATATTTGTAATTAATTTAGATCACTTTGCAGAGATCTACTTTCACGTTGACATTAAAGACTATTTTTCTGTTGATCAGTGCCAAAAAATCCAGTATGATTCAAAGTGACTGTTGTATAACAATCTAATGTGAAAAATTGCAAGGGGTGACTAGTTTTTATAGAGACTGAGTTACAAAGAGAGAGTCATATACAGTAGTCTGAATAATGCCTCAAAGAGTTCAGGAAGGCTATTGTCTCTTATGTTTTAATTGAACAAATGGTTTTTCAGTTTCATTTTTAGCAAAAGTATATTTAAAACATGCAAGTCTATAACTCTTTGCTTCTAAATTGCTTACATCTTCTAGTATAGAATTAATTGTGTCATTTTCTATTCTGCTGGAATGTCACCTCTAAAATCTTGCTGACCATTCTGCAAGCTAATTAATTAATTTAGGCAGATATTAATTCTAATAGTTCTGCAATATCTTCTTTGAATTTTTTGTTTCATTTTAAGAGGCAAGTTCTTTAGGGATCCTCTTACAGTTATCTTTCTGGATGGATGATAAAGTAAAAGTCAGAAGGAGGGGACTTCTTCCCCCATGAGTTCACTCAGACAATGGTTTGCAGTTAAGCAAAAAGATACATCATAAAATTATTAAATTTGTAAATTCACAAATAGTTATCACTTCAATTTGGAAAAAACAGATTTAATAACACTTGATTATCCGTCTTATAAGAGTTATACTTACTGAAGTATGGAAGCAACTTAATATGCAACCGAGAGATCTGGCACAAAAAATTCAATACAGTACACTATATAATAAACAATATAGCTATGCAAAGATGTTTTTATTTCATATACCTTTAGCGTATATATGGTAATCTATTAACTTTAAAAATACTTTAGCAAGAGACTTGTTTCAGCACACATACAGGACTTGCAGAATATACTAATAATCCCAGAGTGATTAAAAGTGAAACTCAATGTTCTGATATCTGAATTGAAGTTCAACAGTTCATGATTGCTTTCGAGGTAATGGCTTTCCTAAGACACTAATGCATTTCTTTTTCTCAGTACAAACTCTTTTAAAAGTACTGAATTTGTGCAAGAACATTTCAGAATGAAACCCTGATATTCATTGCTGTGATTGTGACATTTAAGCCATATGCTGCAGCTTCCTTTCTTTTGTTTAAAAAAAAGAGAGAAATTCTAATGCTCTAATTTTTGAAAAGCTTTTCAAGATGAAAGTATTTTTTTTTCTTTTATTTGCACCTACTGAATTGTATTGAAGCCAATGGCAGTAGATTACTGAAGCCCTGCTCTGTGACTAAAGTCCATCTGTTTTCCAATTAACTGTACTTTGTGATGTGGTGCTCCTGTAGGTCAATATATTTCCTCTGCTGGATCAAAAAACATGTCCTAGGGTAAAATAAATTCTCCTTACCTTTCATTTAGTTTGTCTAATTCTTAGACAAAAGTCAAGGCAGCTGGAAGAAATATATTACTTAGAATATTTAATTAATTTGCATTCAGCACAGTTCTATTTCTGAGTGCAATATACTACACAATAATTACAAATACAGTATGAAACAAATGATCCATAAACAGAGAACATCATACAATATATGCATAAAGTACATACAGGGTGGTTTTAAGTCCGAATTCCAACTGTCCTTGCTCAGCTGCATATTAGTTTGGGCTCCCAATTAGATAGGGAGTTAATAGCCAAAGGAAGATTAATTTGCCTTCCAGAACATAGAAACTGTGTGTCTAGCCTGCACGATTTCTGTCTAATACTTATTAAATCTAATCCTTCTTCTGTTTTGATGCCTTAGTTGTATTTGGTTTTCTTGCTTTTGACCTAGCATTATTCTATCAACTTTGATTAAAATTCATTTAGTGAAAAGGTTTCCTAATGTCTTATTCTTTTGAAAAGTTACCATAACGTACCTGCCTTTTAACAAACAATGTAACATTCTGAAAGCTGCTTAATCCATACTCAACTCTGCCCCACTCAAGCATACACCCACAGTCACACTATAAAAGAACCAATTTGGAATCACCACTGAACATAATGCAAATATATTTGTGCATACTGAACATATACTGTCATAAGTGCACGCCAGAGGATTGCCTTCTGGGCTCACCCAAAGTATTTGGTACCATTCCGGGATGAGTGGGGGGCACTGTTGTGAATAGTCTTATCTCCTTTTTCCCCTCACAGCATTGAGAAACAACCCCATGAGGGTAACAGAGGCAAAATTTATACAATTACATATGAAAATGTGTTTTATAAAAAAAATTGTAAAGATATATAAGAACAACTGCCATGTATGCTTATTTGGCATTCCATAAGCCATGACTCACTTTTTAAACATATAAAAACTTCCTTAACTTGCGTAAACTAGTATGTAAAGTTCTTGAATAACAGTTTTTCATATAAAGCTAAAAACATTTATGAATTCACTGAATATGCTAAATTGACAGTTTAAACAGCTAATTAATGGCTAAAAGTCAGGTGACATTTTCCTGCCAGTTCATGAATCTGCTTACAGTAGTGATTTTAATTCTACAGTGCTGACTGAATATTACGGGTGCTCAGTCTTTGCTCATGTCTATAAGCATTCATTTGTTTGTGCTAGTTAAGGCAATTTATACTGCCCTCAGAATAGTCAAGCTTGTTCAAACAAGTAAGTCTTGTTTACCATATATACTTGCGAATAAGTTCTCCCGCGGATAAGTTGAGACTTGATTTTACCGTATAATTTCTGGTATTTTAAAATGTTGGTCATATAAGTCGAATGCGTAAAACTCATGCTATTGGTCCAAGAGATTATGATATGCTAATGCCCGTCTGAGAAAGTATCCACGGAGTACACTGACATTTATTTCTATGTGTGTGCGGCAATGCACTGTATCAGCGCGTGCTCCTAACCTCTCTCTCTCTCTGTTGTGCCTACGTTACCACACGGTAATACCCACACTATTCCTAAGCAATGTTTGCACTGATTTGTGTTTTTTGTATCTCACAATCTCACCTTTATTATAAGATCATCCCTTACCTACGATGGTCCGTTCGATCAGAAGAAAATATGAAGCTGGTTTTAAATGAAACATTGTTGAAGTAGCAAAAGAAATTGGTAACTGCGCTGCTGCAACAAATTTCGATGCGTCTGAGAAACTGATGCGAGTTTGGAGTAGGCAAGAAGATGTAAAAAAAA
>JANRMT010062814.1:105107534-105133174 GCA_026402145.1 Polypterus bichir lapradei | reverse complement strand
TAGGCGGATTCCCTGCGCAAACCGAAACCAATGTATGTACTTATTTCGATGGTATGACGCCACTGTCGGCCGCCATATTGAACTTTCCAATGTCACTAATTTTCACAATGTCCGCCATGTTGAACTTTCTGATTTATGGCCCCATCTTCACGAAATTTGGTAGGCGGATTCCCTGCGCTAACCGAAACCGATGTATGTACTTATTTCGATGGTATGATGCCACTGTCGGCCGCCATATTGAACTTTCCAACGTCACTAATTTTCCAACTTCCCGTGTAGGTAGAAGGCTGACCCCATCTTCATGAAATTTGGTAGGTGGCTTCCCTACGCTAACCAAAACCGATGTATGTACTTATTTTGGTGGTATGACGCCACTGTCGGCCGCCATATTGAATTTTCCAAACATCACTAATTCTCCAACTTCCCGTGTAGGTTGGAGGTTGAAATTTGGCAGGCTCATTCCTTACAGCTTACTTACAAAAGTTAAGCAGGTTTCATTTCAAAATTCTACGCGTAACGGTCATAATGGTCAACAACGTCTGCCATGTTGAACTTTCTTATTCATAGGTAGAAGGCTGAAATTTGGTACTTATTTCGGTGATATGATGCCACTATCGGCTGCCATATTGAACTTTTCAACGGTCTTTGTTACTTATGGGCCCATCTTCAAGAAATTTGGTACGCGGGTTCCCAACGCTAACTGAATCCTACTTACGTACATATATACGTCCATAGCCTGCAGCTCGGTCACCGTGTGAGGCGGCGTTGGGTCCCCCATCACAACGCCTCCCACGTTGTTGGCTGCCTGCCTATGTAAGGCCGTCTGTCGCTCCAGTCTCTACATTCCCTTCCTTGCTTCGCCACGGTATTCACATCTCCCTGCTGATAACTACAGCCTTTTTATTTAATCCACGGCTTCTCCGCTGTTTTATTGCTCATTTATTATGATTATAGTTATTGTATAGGTATTTTAGACTTACTTTACATTGTTCAGGTACCCATTTCCTTTATCATTCCAACCGTATCTCCATTAACATGTCTATCGAGGTGATCACCATCGATCAAAGAACTGTCACTTACCAAGTGGTTTCCATGCCCGGAGATGGCACCTGCCTTTTCCATTCTCTTTGTTACATATTGCACGACCATATCAGGCTCACTATTGATATCCGGAGGAACATTGTGTCTTATGTATTGAATGACTGGGACAGGTTCAAGGTGTGGACTGATGACGGTACAGGAGATAATTATACTACACAGGAGCACTAGAAGAGTGAAATGCTTAAGTGTACCGAAATGGCCAAATATTTTACACCTTTGGACAACCGCCAATGCCTCTTAAACATCTTAGATTCACAGGTGACGATTTCAGTAGTGGACACTTTGATGTTTAGAAATGTTTAAACTCTCAAAAGCTGGATGTGAAGTTATCAATGAAACTGGTTGTATACTTACAACGCTTGACAGATGCCGAATGTCTCTTCAACATAAGTCCTACAAATACTGTCGTAACTGAAACAAACCATGAAACTCAAACCGATTATGACAGCAGCAATCCAAGCTGTGAGATTTGAGACAAGATTACTATTCACATGGCCAACTGTACATTGCATGCTCAAGAGTAAGCTCAGCGCACAGCTACAGCTTGGTCATATTACAACTGGAGGGCCGAACTGACAACGTGGCATACAAAGAGATCCTTAACAAATAATTATTGGTATATTTTACCTCAGTTTATAAAGGTTTAATTTTCTTCTTAATAAAAATTTTAAGGCAGTACTTCACCGCTGCGAAGCGCGGGTATTTTGCTAGTATAGAAATAAATGCAAAAAAGCAATGTTTATAGAATCTAAGTTAGAGGATAAAATAATTCATAATGTTTTTGAGGAGGAGTTAATGTAATTTTATTTTCTTTTTATTATGTCTTATTATATTTTACTTTTTTACTTTTACCTTTTACAACTTTTTTTATTATTACTTACTATTTAAAATAGACAACTGTAGTGAAATACTCAAGTAACTGATTTTCTATTTATAACTAAGCACAAAACCGTCTTGCTCCCGCTCTCCAAATACTCTTCAATATATCATCTCTTTAGATACAATCGCTTTCTCTAACAGAGAAATGCCTTGACACACTTTGTGCGGCTCAGCCTCGAGATAGCAGGTGCCTAGCTCCCACCCCAAGCGGTTGGTGAACGAATCGAACAAGGGGCAGAGCCTCCTAGTTAAATAAAATTAAAAAAAACAAAGATTTGCTTATTTGCATGTTGTGGAAGGCAGTGTGCTTTCAAGCTATCCTGAAACCCAAATAACACCAAAGACCCTAAAAATTTTTATAAATTTTATAAATTTCAATTTTATAAAAATTATGTACCGAAGTTGGGATAAACATAAAGAATGACTTACAAAAGAAAGAGAGCAAGTCCCAAAAGACAGTATGGGATTAAACACCAGGAAACTGGCAAAGGGGCACTTCTTCTTCCTCCTCCTCTTCATCTTTTCCCACATCTGTGTGGAGTCGATGTGCTTGATCAGCTTTCTCCAAACAGCTTGGTCCTGCATCTCCTTGCCAATCAAGCCCTTTTCCTTCTTCTTTTACTTTATTCATCCACCCCCACTTCTGCTCCCATCAGTCTTTTGCCCACATATTCATTGTATCTCCTCATCACATGTCCATACCACTTCAGTCAACTTTATGTACTTTCTTAGATATCTCTTTCACTTTTGCTGTACATCTGATTGTCTCATTTTTTATTTTGTCTTTTTTTTTGTAATTCCACAGATATATCTCAACATTTTCCTTTTCTGCCACATCTAACTTCTTCTTCTGTGCTCCCTTTTCTGCACATGTCTCAGCTACATGAATCATTGCAGGTCTTGGATCTGTCTTAAAAACCTTATCTTTACCCTTTACCTTAGCTTGCTAAATTGTAATTGTTTAAAGTCCAGGGTCTGAATAGCTGGGACAACAAACAAGAAATGAATGGCCAAAACCAGGCACATGAACCAAAATTCAAAGTCAAAAGCTGTTCAGGAATGTAATGGTACTTGGTCAAGAATATTAAAGTAGAAGTAGATAAAACCATTATAGATTATATTTCATAATGTTAAACTGTCAGTTCTTCTCTTTTTAGATTACTTTTCACTTGAACTTCTGACCGTTGGCTAGCCAATGACAGGCTAGCAATGACTTTTGTAAACAAGTAGGATTTAGAGAAAGGTCAAAATTTTAAACATAGCAAAATGGTCATTTTTGTTAGAATGTCCACGTGCATAAAAGTGAGACACTTGACTGTTACATATGCTGACAGAGAAGGGCTGGGGATGTTCACCTTGGCCATGACAAGCTTTAAAAGTTAGCAGTTCCAAGCAGGAAAAAAGAGAAGCAGGAAGAGGGAATAATGAGGACCAGATGGTCCATGCCGCGATATGTGTCAGCCAGCATCGTCTGTGGTGGTAACCTCCAAGTTGTATGGTGATTAGTCACATCTATTTGCATTTTGCCTCTGCTTTTGGCACATTAGGGGTATAAAAAATGTTATAGACTATAATGACTAAATCAAATATCTGTACCTTTCCACCACTTGGCTTGTTGCTTTCTTGGGTACAGAGAACAAGAGGAGACGTCCTCCAATAGGGACAGTGAAGCACAGTTATTGTAAGTTCTGGGTAAAGCCAGTCCCATAGTCAAGAGCATTGTGGCTGCAGGAGGTGCCTCCTTCTGAGCCAGGTATGTACAAGGATAACAGAATTGTTCTGTGCTTGTACTGTGCTTCAGTATATTTTTATGAAATTTTTCACACTTCCATTTTGTTTTTCCAACAGTCTCTGTGGCCACCATTTTATTATTTTTCTTTTATAGGTGTTGTTGTTTACGACTACTATATAAGATAGCAGAGCGCAACTTCTGGCGTCCAAGATATGCGATATTTCTGAAAAGATCTTTTGCAGTAGCTTTTGTTTAAAAAATCTTTAGTTTATGCAATTTGCTCTAGTTTGGCTCATACCTTTTGCTGTGTACTTTTTTACCTTTCTTTTTGATTCCTTGGTTAAGATTTTTAACTTGTCTTTTTTGACTTCCAGGTCCTCTGAGCCATTCTTATTTCTTTATTTAGTTTTATCAGACCGTGTGCACCTTTTCATTGATTGGTTAAAAAAAAGTCTCATATTCCTCATGTGAATATGTAGATTTCTGGGTAATTCATTACAATCTTTTGTTTTTAACGAAACAGGTCCAAAGCTTGGACACTGAATAATGTGCACCACCATTTTTTAATAGGCGGTGTGTTGACGATGTGTCATGTGACACGCAACATTCATAGCAAAAGTAAACAAAATAGCTGCAGCAATACAGGATCATCAGAAAATGGCAGCAACAAAAAAGAAACAAGATTAATAAATGAAAGTGTGATTATGTCACCGATTGTATGCATAAATACATAATAATAATATTGTAAAGAAATTTCAAAATGGTGTGAAACATAGGTTTTGAAAAAAATGTGCAGGTCATGACAGAGCCACAGCGTACAAAATAAAGGTAAACAAATATCCTGCTGTCTCTCTGGGTCTATCTAAACATGATTTTCACTCAGGTCTAACAGGATTGTCTAGTGTACTTGCTCATCCAAAAGTACCACTCCACCCTTTTTCTTGCCACCTGTGACTTTGTAACAATACCTCTACCCTCTTCTAGTTGAGTTCATGCCACCAACAATCCTGATGATTCCTAGTTCATTGACAGACTGATTGAAAGAGGTCTGGGTGTCCTCTGGAAGGAGGTCTAGAATAATGGTGCCCGGTGTCCCTACAATTCTTCCCTGCTCTTATGTAAAGGATTAGGTAATCTTCAAGTCACCTATTCTAGAACTCTTAGCAGGCAGCCACATATACTATAATGTGCCGCTCTGCTGTCACATGGCAGAATGGAAAACTGCAAAATTAACAAATATCCCTATTGCCTTGATCCTTTCTCTGTTCTTCTGGAGCTCCTTCTTCCTATTTCCATAAACCATGCCAGCACCTGACAATATTGCAACTTGTCTCCTAGCATTGCTAAATCTGATCCCCTTTTTCTAAGCTATGTTCTGTCACATAGCACCCCAGTACAATGTTTAGTCATATTATATTAGTAACTTTTCATGTGTTTATTTCTTTATATGTATTGTTATATATCCCCTTTATGAAGCTGAAGTTTCAAAAAGAAGATATGTGCAGCTGTACAAAACATTTGTATGAGATTTGAATTTTAAGCATATTCATTACCGGTTTGATTATAAATTATTAATGCTGTAACTGTTTATGGAGCCTTTTTTATTATCTACAAGATTCCAATTTATTGTAAATTACTTCTATTAAATAATTATATGGAAAACTAGTTATAGGATGGACTATTTTATTTTTATCCCTCTTAGTCAATATTGCTTTAATGTTTTGGAAAGTGCAAAAACTCTTCTATATTTAAAACATCATTAAATGTATTTATAGAAGCAGACTGGCAGTTATCCATTGTGTATTCCTACTCTTGCTTCAGTGGAGAAGCAAAGCTATTTTTATTTTTGTGATGCTAAAGTGGTTTTCTTCATATTGAAAAAGATATTAAAAATCTCAGTTGTCAACTAACACCAAAGGCTGAATCATCAATGAAGTGCATTTCATGCTGACTATAATTCATTCCTCCTAACAACATAAAATGCTGTTTAAATACTGAGGTTATATCAAGTAATTATGTGAATTTCAAAGAGTCAAACAGAGCATAGGAAAATAAGTAATTCCAGTTAAAACAGTGACATTTTATTTCTAAAGTGAAAACAGCAAACTGGTTTTTAATCAGTGGCTCGACGGACCTGTGTGATGTGAAATATACAGTATAGGAACTTGTGATCTGTAAACTAACATGAAGTTCATTAATTGTCTTATTTCAGGACAGTAAGTGAAGTCATGTTTGGTTTCAGTCAGGATCTGGTCTATGGTTTATGTTTCTTTTACATTTTTGGTCATTTCTATTGTTTTTAAATTATTATTTTTCAGGTTGTTTTTTTTTGTACATTTTGTTAATATTGTTAGGTTTACTTGTTTAGTTAACTTAACATTTCTTGTATTTCTGTGGGTGGAACTAAGAATCAGTGCCACTATTATTTCACTGCTGAGGGTCGACCTTCAGCCTTTATATTTCAAGTTAGGTTGTAGGTCTGTCAGTGGTTCATTGTGAGTTGCTGCAGTGAGTACTGTATTAGATTTTATAATTATTGTAGGTTTTTGTTTATTTTTATTGGATTTTGCCTTTTTTTGTGGATTGCAACGTGTTTGCCTTGGGCAGCCTCGTTAGCCATACCTTTTTGCCTCTTGCCTTCATTTGATTTTCATTTTTATAATAAATTAAATTTTAATTCATAAAGATTATTTGTTAGTCCTTACAATTTCAAGCCAGAGGATTATAGTCATCCTCTAACCTGAAAAACATTTTTGTGTATTTGAGACATTAAAATAAAATTTTTGGACTTTTTTTTACTATATCCCCATTTCAGGCCTACCATGATTAGGCTTATGATTTATTTATTTATTTTAACTGTTCCTTGGCCATTAAAAATGATTTACGTTTAGTTCCTTGGATTTTGAAAGTCAAAGAATATATTGATAATGTTAGTTTGTTGTTCTCATATTTATACCAGTGTTAAATACAAGGACGAGGAATAACATAAAGATGATTTGCTGAGCATGGTGATTTGGCAGTGTGAAATGAGATGTTTTGGCTTTTTGGAAAAATCACATCCTCCGATCCCACCTTCTCCTGGTATGCGAACTGCAGAGGGTCGAGGGCGTGGCGGACCTGTAGCCTCAGCTGGTGAAGCAGCAGCCGCTGCATAGTCTTCATCAAATGTGACGTCAGAACAACAGGCCAGAAGTCATTCAGCTCACTAGGATGTGATACCTTTGGGACTGGGGTGATACAAGATGTTTTCTAAAGCCTCGGGACTCTCCCCTGTTCCAGGCTCAGGTTGAAGATATGCTGTAGAGGACTCCCCAGTTCCAGCGCACAGGCCTTAAGCAGTAGTAGCGATACTCCATCTGGACCCGCTGCTTTGCTGGCACAAAGTCTCCTCAGCTCTCTGATCACCTGCGCTGCTGAAATTTTGGGTGGGATGTCTCTCCTATACTGGTATCCTCATGAGGCATGGACTGATGGAAGATTGCGGTCTTTTTCAGTCTAACCTCAAGTACAAAAATTTGCAAAGCCTCTGCGATTATATGTTGCAGGGCTACATCATCAACAAAGAGAAGCTCTCAGATGAATTGCTCCAAGGTTTTAGTGTGGGCCTTCAGACATGTCATATTGAACAAGCATCCATCAGTGCAGTAATGAATGTAGACACCATCATCGTTGTCAAGGTTTTAAGTGGCTTGTTGGAGCATGATGCTAAAGAAGATGGTAAAAAAGTAGGTATAAGGATGCAGCCTTGCATCACTCCGTTCTCAATTAAAAAGGGCTCTGTTATATCTGACTTGTCTGCACTGATCTTCATGAAGCTGGATGATCATGCTAAGGAACTTTGAGAGGCACCCTTGATGCTGCATGACTTGCCACAGACCTTTCCTGCTCCCAGCGTCGAAGGCCTTAGTAAGGTCTACAAATGTCACGTATAGTCCCTTGTTTTGTTTCTGACATTTCTCTTGGTGCTCCCTGAGAACAAAAACCTTGTTAGTTATACTCCTGTTGGCTCTAAATCCGCATTGACTCTCTGGGAGGTATGATTCTGCAATGGTTGGTATCAGCCTGTTTAGAAGAATTCTTGTCAGACATTTCTCCTTCATTCTTGTACAAGGTGATGATGACATGGCGGTCTTGTAATATTCCATATTCCCAGCAACAAATAAAAAGCTTGTGCAATTTGGCATGCAACACTGGGCCACCATGTTTCCAGATTTCTGGTGGTATTCCATCTACTTCCACTGCCTTGCCACTTTTAATCTACTTGATGGCTTTGATAATCTTACTGAATGTAAGGATATCATCCAGCTCAGTTTTCTCTGGTGGCTGTTGTGGGATGTAGAGAATTGCAGAGTCATAGCCCAACCGGTTGGCACTAAAGAGAAACTGAAAATGCTTGGGCCACTGTTTTAGGATGTATGTCTTATCAGTGAGATAAGACTATGCAGAAGACTCTGTACCTGATAAGTAGGGCCGTAAACCACATTTAGGGCTTTACAAAACCCTCTGTAGTCACCAGTGTCAGCTCAGAGCTAAGTTCTCCCTGCAAGGCTGTTCTACCACTCGTTTTGATTCTCTCAAAGCTTACTCTGAAGGTTGCTGCGTATGTGGCTGAAGGCTGCTTTCTTTTCAGGACAAGATGGTGGGGCAAGGTGAGCTTGGTAAGAGGATCTCTTCTTTGCAAGATTTCTTGAATCTCCAGGTTGTTTTCATCAAACCAGTCTTGTTTGTAGAAAATCCAAGGACTTCATCTGAGGTCTGTAGAATGGCAGTTTTGAGGCAGGAGAAGGATCCATACAACAACTAGGGTCCTCATGCCGCAACTGGCAGTTTGCCAGGAAGTCAGCTTTCACTTTGGCCGACTGAAAGTTGCTGACACAGTACTTTTTCCTAGGGGTGCCTCCCCCTTTGGCTTAGGTTTGAAGTGGAAGTTCAAGACTAAGTTTGCAGCGAAGAAGGCAATGATCAGTATGACAGTCTTTACTGGGCATCATTCAAGTGTGTAAGACACAAAGATCTCTCAGGTTCACCAAGATGTAATCAAAGAGGTGCCAGTGTTTTGACCAAGGATGCATCCAGGCTGTTTTCAGAGGACAGTCTTTCTGTTGGAAAATGGTGTTTGTGATGGTTAAATGCTGCGTCATGGAAAACTCTAACAGGAGGCACCCGTTGACATTGCAATTCCCAACACCATGTTAGCCAAATGCTCATCTCCAGGCTACTGAATCTTGGCCAACTTTGGTGTTGAAGTTGCCTAGGATAAAGACCTTATTGTCTACAGGGATGTTCTGTACAAGATTGTTCTTTTCAGCAGGATCTGCTTGGAGAGTTGGATCATACACACTGACAAATGTGGCATGCTGCTTGTTGCAAAGTGGGAGGTGCATGGAGATAATTTGATCAGAGTGCCCCATTCCCAGCTTTTCAAAGTTAGAGGCAATAGAGTTTCTGACCATGAAGCCTACGCCAAAGAGTCATCACTCAGTCTCTTGTTTGCCTGACTAGTAGAGAGCAGAGAGCCAGCACTCTCTGCTATTGTATGTGTAGTTCTGATATTCTAGCATGTAAGCTTGACTCATTGTAGGGGCAGTGCATACCTTTTCTTCTTTGTTTTTTGACTGTGTCAAAAGATGCTCATTGACTGAAGCTAGTCACCTTTGGATGGAAACAAGCTTTGGTTGAGCCACCTTTTATAGGCCCCACTCCATATGGAGCAAGCAGTGCTATCCCTAAAAAAAGGCTGCTTGGTTGGTCATGGTGCTTTCCGAATGATGTTGCTGTTTCCCAGAGTTGACACCAGACTACCAATGCTCTGACCCACTGACATGTAGGATAGGAGCTGCGGCTCCCAGTGGTGTCTTCTACCTGCTGTTTTTGCCGGTTTCCCATCGCTGCAGGACTTGGAGGGGAATGGAGGTGGCTGTAGATGTAGGCAAATCCTTCAGCCTGCACAATGGACTTTATTTTAGGCGGAGTACACCTACATTTCCAAAAGATCCAACTGACTGAACCACACCACAAAAAATATTATTTAAATTATGATTTTAGAAGCAATGGAAACAGAATGGGTTCACATCATTATGCTAAACAACAGCAATCTTGTTTGTTGTATTTATGTTTGGTTTTTGAAACAACTTATTCAGGTACTCATTGTGCCTGCCTCTGTGTAGAGTAATGATTTACGGATTTATTTTTTTAATGCATTACATATTAGTTTAAGTAAACATATTATAAAATGCTGAACTCTATACTCCAAGCAAGACCATTTATAAACATTTAAACAATGTCAGTATAGTTTTCTAAGCTTTGTACTTAAATTTACCCTTTTAGGTTTATATTCGGGGATTTGGCATTGTCAAAAACAAAGCAGAAAATTCAATACCAACTATTAGAATACTAGCTTGTAGCCTGTCATATGAACACAATGAACTATCCATCCATCCATTTCCAGACATGATTTCTCCATGACAGATTTCCTCAAAAATAACTGACATATACTATACATCACTGTTAGCTGTGGGACTGCAGATGTAAATATTTAAGAGATAATGCTGAGCAGAGTGTAAAAAAAAACAAAAGGATATAATCATTATATTATGTTTATAGTTAACATTTTTACCATTATTTTAATGTATTTTTCCTTTATTATTATAACTAGAACTGAACTACTGATTTCTATGTCAAATGTGAGAACAATTTTAAGTATGACAGATTTAAGTGTAAAGGAGCTTGTTTCCATGCCTTATTCACACACAGACCTTTCATATAAGCAATATTTGTCATTTTTCAAGCATTGTCAAGGTTAAAAGTAGATAGATACTCTCCCCACACTCTGTGTTGTTTTGTGTCCAGGAATCAAAAGAACCACAGAGAGACAGAGACAGAAGAGGTAGTGTCGGAGTGTAAGTAGACCTTCCTGAGTTGACTGACCACATACAATGAATCAAAGTAAATGTACTGCTTAACCATGCTAACAGAATTTAAATAACTTACACCAGGCACAACTGAAATCAATCTTTATTGCTATTGCTAATCATTTTGTAATTTTATGTAATTTAACTGCAAGAGAGTATAGCAGCATTTATACTTCACTAATGAAACAGAACTAGATGATTTGTGCTCCTTTTGGAATTGATGATTTTTAATAATATTAATTTTAAAATTCATGTTGATAATTGTACAGCACAGTTAAAGTTTATCCATTAGGTATATTGTATAGTTCAGGGTTACGGAACCATTTGTTTTAGGGACAAAATCAACCCAGGATGACACTACAATTCATCATAGAGCAAACTCACTCACACACATGCATGCTTTAATGGGGCTGGTATAGAGCTGACAGTGAACATAATTCTGAAATCTTTGTTATATAAGAGCAATACCTGTGCAGTAATGGTGATAATGTGCAAACTTCACACAGGCAGAGCTCTGGGCTGGGAGATCAAATACAGTTCTGTGGAAGTACATTATACTGTATTAGAAATAATAGTTAAATGTCATATGCAGCCTGTTTAAAAAACCTTTTCATGGATGAAAAATGCAGAAGATTGTCTAGAATGTAAGAATAATCCTATTGAAATTTTTAAATTGGAAGAAATATTTTTTCAACAAGGTGTTCCAGTGTTGTCTGCCAACTCTGAACTGGATTAAGTGGTTTCAGAATGTTATTTTTTAAAGAGATGCATAAGGTTTGTTAAATACTGCCTTGTCTTGCATGATTGGCTTAGAAACTAAGAATGACAAACGATGCTGTTAAAATTCAAATATTGTTTTCCATTGATCATTTACTGCCTATTTATAGGTAAGCTTTTTTGGGGTTGTCTTCACTCACTGAATTTCTAATAGAGAAAGCAAGGCTGTTGCACTTGCAAATTGGAAAAACAATAACAACAACACTTATTTGTATTGCACATTTTCATACAAAGAACGTAGCTCAAAGTGCTATACAAGATGTCAAAGAAAACATTGCAAGTAAAGAAAAATAAATACAAATAGACAAGAATAAGAATAAATGTGTATGACATATTAAAAATAGTAGGGGAGAATAAATCAATTTGCTGTTACATAAGTCATAAACAAAGCAGAGTTCTTATTTATAGGTTTGTTTTTTAAGTCACTGATGATATGTCTGATGCTATAGTCAGATGGTTAAAGAGGAAAGAAAAAAGAACTCCAGAGGCAAGATGCTAGAGAAAAATATAAAATCTGCAGGGGTTCCAAGGTCAAAAGACCACACAGCCCCCACTGGGCATTCTACCTAACATATTGTAATCAATAGTTGCCTCACAAACAAAGAAATCAAAGGTTTAAAAATGAGGAAACAAAACCTTAAAAACAAATCAATTGCTCAAAAAGCGTGTCTTCTTGGGCTGATAAATCTTGTTTTTGAATTTCAAAGTGCAGACACTAAACGATTGGTCTAGTCTTTTGAAGAAAGATGTATAAATGAAACATGTACCCACACACAGATTCTCTAGCAACATTCAGCCTTTTGAGCATCAAATACACAAAATGGCATGGTGAAGGTTTTACTAAAGGAAACCATCAAAATGTCAAAAAATAAACCAAAAAAGGTAAAATGACAAATTCCTGGCAATAGCAACATTTTCATTCATTTGTATTTAAGTCCACTTAAACTAATCACAAGACACTAGAGCCAGTAACAGCCTGAATAGTTTCATTATAGGTCTATTGGATAACAATAAATGGTGCCAAGGCATATTTAATCTCAGTTTTCCTAAGGTTCATTTACTGTACATATACCAGCTTACATTGAATGTTGCAAACCTACAGCTTAGAAAGATTTATATCAGTTTAGGTGAAGTCAGGTTGGGGAGCATACACTGGTGCAGAGTGCTGCCGCATCCACCACACAACAAAACAGCTCGAGATCCTGGTAGGCAAACCCCCAGGCAGACATGCAGTCTGGTCCCACTCTCTGGAAATGACCCTCTATCTGCCGCAGCCAGGTGTTATGTGAGCGCCCCCTTGGCCTGGTCTAGCCACTTGGGTCTTCAACAATGAGGATCCTGTGAGCTGGATCACCCTTGGGGAGTCGCACCACGTGGCCATCGTGCTGTAACTGACACTGCCTCACAATGCAGGTAATGTGCCTCATTCGGGACTCCATGAGAAACCTCTCATTCGACATAAAGTCAAACCAGCATTACCCAAGGATTCTCCGAAGAGAACTAGTACCAAAGGAGTTCAGTCTTCTTTGATTGAAAAAAAAAAGTTTATTCCCTGAGACATAAGTAGCTAAACACTTGTTATTGTTTACATATAACAGTCACTGTCGGGTGTGTGTTTTGAGGGAGACACTACAATATTCATTCATCCTCCTTGACACTTGTACAACAAAGAGTGTTAATAATTGTAAGTGGTTAGTGAATGCACTTTTTAAACAACAACATTTATTTATATAGCACGTTTTCATACAAATGATGTAGCTCAAAGTGCTTTACAAGATGAAGAAAGAAAAATCTAAAAGTAAGATTAGGTAATACTAAGTAAAAAAAAAAGAATAAAATAAGGTCTGATGGCCAGGAGGACAGAAAAAACAAACAAAAAAAAAAACTCCAAAGGGGCGGAGAAAAAAAAATCTGCAGAAGGCCACGAGACCACCCAACCCCTACTGGGCATTCTACCTAACATAAATGATCTAAATACTCCTCGTGGTTTTCAGGCTTCACATGGAAGAATTAAATGATGATGGTCATGTGGACCTCTGGCCTTCAATCCATAAGTGTAGGGACTGCAGGGTGCCTTGATCAGGTGGTGGTGGCTCAGATCGCCACCACAGAAAGCTGAAAAAAGAACAGCAGAGGAAGTAGGGGTTAGTACAGGTTGCAGAGCCATGTTGAAAACAATAATTCAATGCTTATTCAGAATATCAGGGTTATGCTAAAATGAAGCTATAAGAAAGCCATATTAAAATTTTTTTAGCAGTTTTTTAAAGTGCTCCACTGTTAGCCTGGAGAATTTCTGTCGGTAAGCTATTCCAGATTTTAAATACATGACAGCAGAAGGCTGCCTCCCCAATTATTTTAAGTTTAGCTTTTGGAATTATAAGTAGACACTCATTTGAAAATCCAAGGGTGCGATTTGTAGTGTAAGGTGGCAAAGGTATTCTGAAAGCGAGATTATTTAAGGCTTTGTACACCATAAGCAGTATTTTAAAGTCAATTCTAAATGGCATAGGTAACCAATGTAGTGACATCAAAACTAGAGAGATGTGCTTGGATTTCCTTTTCCTAGTTAAGATTCTGGTAGCTGCATTCTGTGCTAGTTGCAATCGATTGATGTCTTTTTTGAGTAGTCCTGACAGGAGTGTGTTACAGTAATCTAGTCAACTGAAAACAAAAGCGTGAGCTAACTTTTCAGCATCTTGCAAAGTTATAAGGGATCTGATTTTTGCTATATTTCCTAATTGAAAAAATGCTGTCCTATTGAGCTGATTAATACAGGTATGTGATTTAAAATTTAGGTCAGAATCAATAATCACCCCTAAATTCTTTACCTCTGTCTTGACTTTTAAGCCTAATGGATCACGTTTATTTCTAATATCCTCTTTATATCCATTTTTGTCAATCACTAAGATTTCTGTTTTCTCTTTATTTAATTTGAGAAAATTACTACTCATCCACTGAGAAACACAAGTAAGACATTGGGTCAGTGAACCAAGAGAGTCAGGGTCATCAGGTGATATTGATAAATACAAATGTGTGTTGTCAGCATAGCTGTGGTAGCTCATGTTATACCTTGAGATAATCATCTGAAGTTCTTAAGAAAGCGATTCACATCTAAAAGAACTGTACTAAATTAAAGCTTAGGTTCAACAGGAAGTCATAAACATTGATTGCAATGAGCAATGGCACACAGTATGTGAATAAGAATTTATCATACTGCTAAAATTCATAAAGAATGAAGAATTGCAAAATAAATGCAAAATGCTGATATTGACAGAAGTTGAAGAACAAGCATACAGTTTATTATGCATGTACACATTAATTAACTTTCCCAGTTGTTTTAAGAGGTAAATGAAAGCAATAAGCAATTAAATACATTGAATTATGTGTTGTTGCTTCATTTTCTTCATATCATAATTATAAATCAATAAACAAATAGCATCATGTTGATTTTGCATATTGCAAAAACATTAGACCTTATAAAACAATGAGATATAGATTCAACAAATGTTTTGATTACTATATATGTACTGAATATGAAAATCTAGATCAAAGTATAAAGTATACTATGATGATATGCAAATTAATGTTTTTTCCTAATAAAGTAATATATTTGAATAGGAGTTTTAATGTCACACTATAGTTCATCTATTAGTCATAACTGGTGTGTAGTTCAAAATAAACCACACCACTCATAAGCTCTTTTTATATAGCATTATAGGCCTAAATAATAGAGACATGCAGACTCAAAATACAATAAAGAAAGATCTCCAGGCACTATATAGAAGTGCAAAAAGAACATTCCCAAGAGTAGACATCATTATTCTATGAATCAATTTCAGTCTGACTTGGATGATGAACAGAAAGAAATATTACAATATATTAATTCTGTTTTTAAAGGTAGCTGTAGATCTATCCCAAAGTTAAATGTAATGGATTTTAAAGTTGGGAGTGAGAGGATACACTGGTTAAATAAAATTGCAAAAAATATTTTGCAGCACTGACTATCCTATTTAAACTGGGAATGTCAACTAACAACATCAGTAGGATTGAGATGGACAAACAAGAAGAAAAAGAAAAAATATTTTGATTAGACTTAGAAAGGAAAAGGATGATGAAGAAATTGATGCAAGGATAGGAAATGATCTTCTCAGAGGGATTAAATGAATGTGTGAGCTGAAAGATTCATAATTGTGTTTCTCCACCACATGGGGATAAATAGGATAAAATAAATTTTTAGGAAGATTTATTAATGATTTTAATAATAAAGACGTGATGGTGTAGGGAACATAAGGCAGTATGGGAAAATAATAAAATATATGAATTGATTTATGTCTGGAATTTTTTTTGAAAAAATAACACTTACTGTATGTAATAGTGAGATTCACAACAGTAATCAAGTGAGAGAATAAACTAATTCAGTGCTGAGATGTCAAAATTTCTTGGTACACTGTAAAAAAATATGGTAAAAATATATCAGCATTGGGTGCCAACTAAAAACCTTAAAATGATATTCATTTGCCGTATTTTAAAAAAAAAATAGACCCCTAAAATTATAGTAATTTCTTTGTCATTAAGTGGCAAAAAACTGTTTTCACAGATACTCCTTTTTTCACAAGTTAAATGTTTGTTAAAAAACACTTTTTCACATATTAAAAAGTACTGAGGAATGTCAATCTACTAATATAAATTTATAATACATTTATGTAAATATATTAAAATAAATTTATATTTACAGAGCCCATTTATAATTGTGTGTATTTATTAGATACAAGGAGGTTTTAAACATTTAACATTATTATCAAAAATGTAAAAAGTTATTCTAGAATGCTCCTTATTCTTTCTGTCTTTCCATTTTCCAGACCCAGTCACTCTGGGCAGGAAACCTGGAGCCTATTCCTACAAGGGAGAGCATTTGGAGGAACCCCAAACTCTGTGCAGGGAGCTCACGGGACACAAACCCTAGTCTCCATGTTGCATTTTTTTCATTTTTGAAGTACTTATGTTTTTTGTTAAAGAAGAAGAACGAACAAGTTTTAACGATATACATATTATTTTTTATTATTTTTCCAAGCCAAATTCTATATATTCTTAATTAAAAATAAGATAAAGGTCATTTAAAAAGGATACATGTTTATTTAAAACTTTTTTTTTACAATTATAGTGATGCACAGCTTTGTAAGATGTGCAAGTCTTATCATTTTCCATTGCTGGAGCGTTTGATATTTAAAATGCATTCTAATCATTGATTTGGAATCATGTAGAACTGGTTGAGAATTAGTGGAGGTGAGGACAAACTTGAAACTTAATATGAAAATTCTGTACACACAAAGTCACTAGTAAAACCAAGCCTTTTATACTCCCTCTAGTCTGGCAAAAGTGATTAATTTAGTGACGGTGAGATCACTTAAGTGATATTAGTACGATATATCTGCATTCTTTCAGAGTTTTAATACTGATTTAAAGTATTTAAAACCTTTTAATATGTGAAAAAAATTTTTAACAGACATTTACCTTGAGAATACATGTATCTGTGAAGACATCAGTTATTTGAAATAACATGAAAATACTGTAAAATGTGGCTTTGTTTCTATAAAATTGTGTTTTTTACAAGGAAGATTTAAAGTCAAAAGCAATGAATTGGCCCAATTAATTTTATATATCTAAACACCTCTTCAAATTCAGCAAAAAGTTTCAAGATACCAGGAAGATCTAAATTAACTTTACCCATATATAAAGGAATATTGGCAGCATGCTGTAGTATTCCAATAACCAGTCGGAATAATTTCTAAGTTGTGAATTTATTTCAAACCTATTTGAAACAACAAGTCTTACATATAAGCTACTCCTGCAACTCCTGAGTCGACCCCGGGAACTTTCCTACACCTAACCACCAGGTCCCTTGCTGCCTGGTCTGCCTGCTTAAGTGCCTGATCAATAATCCCACACATACAATGAAAAATGATAAGGGAGAAAGATCTGAACTATGAATGCCAATAGCCAGAGGCTCTGGTGATAGCACAAATAAAAAAGGTGATAATGAACAACCTTGCCAAGAACCTCTTTTAATTAAGAATGTGGAAATAATTGTTGTTTAATGATTGCTAACATATTTTAAGGAAACAAAATATTTTGTTTATTATTTTGAACTGGCCATTTCCATATTAGAGTATTAAGAACCTGGAGCCCAGTATTAATGTTGCAATCAAATATAGTTGGGAGACCATTCTGTCGTATTGCAAATTTAGCCCCATGTGAGGGTAATGGAGAGCCAGTTAGTCACCGAGCCGGGGAGAGAGCACAGCAAAATATGCAAAATCCACAGAGATGTTGACAAGGAAAGGAATTAAACCTTGGTCCCACTGACTATGCCCTTGAACAAGGCCCTTAGCCTGCAATTGTTCCATCCTGGGTATGACTTCAAGGAAAACCTGGGGGTTGATGGCAGGATTAGCACTCCAACCACTGTGAAAACCCTCACACTGTTCAGTGCGGTGCTGAGGTGTCACCTGTTGCACGGTTGCCCTCGGATCCCAATCCAGATAGTTTGTTGTGCGGTGGCCGCAGCAACGCACTATAATCAGTACATGCTCCCAACCTCCCTCTCTCATCCTCCTCCCACTGACTATGAGGCATCAGCATTAATCTTTGTTCCATCTCTTTGAAGCACTGGCACATGCAGTATAGGAGCTATTATCTTTTTCACATTTTACTGGATTGAATTCAGCTTTCAGTAATGTATATATAGATTTGAAAGCACTTGCTACATATACCATGCCTACAAAATAATTTTTTTCACCTTTACTCTTTTATATTATTGATCTTTTATTTATTCAGTTGGAATATGTGCAACTGATCAACAACATTAAAATCAGAAAATATAAAAGTAGAACAAAATTCTGCACAATTATTCTCTAGAAATTGTATATAATAAAAAGGTCACAGAATTCAGTGAATGTTCAGTTAACATTTAAACCATTTCCAGAGTGAGGTTATTAAACAGCACCAATTAGGGGATTGAAAGTATTGAAAATTACCCAAAACAAATTAAAATCCATTATAAAAGACAAAAAAGACACACAGTGTCCCCAAACTATCTAACTAACTAACTAACTGACTATCAAGGTAAAAAGTTAGGGTTAGGGTTAGTTACAGAGCTGGGCTTGACAGAGACTGTGGTTGCTTTAATGGTGTGGGTGATTTATTTCATAAGGAGTGACAAATGGGCATACATTCTTGCTAGAAGGTATGTAAGAGACTTTAAAACTAGGAGGAACAAGACTGTGTGCTCATATGAGCTAATTTATACTTAACATAAAAAATAGCCTAAGAAAACATACTTAGATGAGAGGGAAAAAAATCTGTAGACTTCATACAGAAAGTGAACAAGCCAGGATTTAATCTTCCAGAAAATGTTGATGCAGCAGCAGTAACCATTACATTGTTCCTTGAAATCTTTAAATATTGAATAGGTAGATGTTTGGATAAAGTATTTTGGATTCACTTTGACATTATAATGTTTTTAGTATCAGTAAAATACTTTACTAATCAGTTAAATATTTTTACATCATGAAATATTCAACAAAAATAAATGTAGATTCATTCTTTTGTAAGCATTCTTATTTCAGCAAAACATTTTACATTCAGTCTTTCCCAGCTATGAAGTGCTTTTGCTACATATGTCAGTCATATTTCTGCCAAATTTTAATTATTCGAAAAAAAAATATCGACACCCACTTTTCCTTAGCCTAAGCCATTTTTGTTACACTTTTATCAGAGGTATAGCAGCATTTTCAGATAATGGTATGTTGCTAAAAATATTTATTTTTAACTGCAATGTCTTCTTTCAGCAAAGTTTTCTTTTTCATCCATCCATTATACAACCCGCTATATCCTAACTACAGGGTCACGAGGGTCTGCTGGAGCCAATCCCAGCCAACACAGGGCGCAAGGCAGGAAACAAACCCCAGGCAGGGTGCCAACCTACTGCAGAAGTTTTCTTTTTCTTTTAAGCAATTAAACATTCAGTGTGTGTTTATTTATGTTTATTCATGAATTAATTTATTTGTCATTCATTTCTGTGGTTGTACAGTATATTATCAATTCAGTAATCATGTGTTATGAGTCAACCCTGCAGCTAAATTAGACTTTTAAAGTGTTTCCTTGCATATGTCTGAAAGGGCAGTATTCTATACATTATTTAATCCAAGCAACAGAAATTAAACTATTTATTTAGTCATGAATTAAAGATACTCAACCATATTTATAAATTATACATTTATATAATATAATTAAATCTTGAGTATGCATTTATCAACATTCAAATGAAGAAAAGATACATGAACAAAATTTAAGTAGTACAATAAATATTTCATATGCGAGAAAGCAGTCAAATGAAAGGCAAGTGATTTAAGTATATTAAATAAAAAAGATTAAGTCTGCATTTATAACTAGATCAAACAAAAATGCAAGAAAACCAAGCCATATCGTTACTTTATACTTTACTTGCCATGATACATGTCACCAGAAGATGTTTGCAAATACTTCATTTCTAGCCTGGACACTATCTCTGTGAGGTATGAATGTTCTCCCTCTGCTGGAATGTTGTTTTGTTTTTATTTTTAATTGAAATCTAGAACTTGACCCAGAGTGTGTGATTATGTCCTGCAAAAAGTCTGTCTTGGACCCAAAGCAGCTATATTCTAATGAAAAAGCCAACTCCCGGATAGATAAAAAAAATTAAATATAGTTTAATTAAGACCACAGGAAACTTAAGAGAGACTCTTAGTTGAATGAATATGAGTAAGACTTTAATGTTAGATTTTTCAAAAGTGATTTTTCATCTTTATAATGGAAAAGATTATAACATACTATTGATTGAGTACCAAAGAGAAGATTGTAAAGGATAAGCATGACTGACTAAAATTCACTTTCTCTTATATCTTTTACTTGCTGGATTCATCATGTGGGCCAAACCTGGTATCTCTAAAGAAATCATGAGTATCTGAACATTGATACACTGTCAACAGCTGTAAGTTTAGTGTAAATCTCATTTACAATATTTTAATTATACCATTGCTTTAATTAAATGTAATGAAATGTATGCATTCTGTTTTAGACACTGCAGACCCTTTATGTACATAAGAATAACACCAATTGTACATGTAAAAGAAAAGTGTTTGGAACATCAAATGAGCCTTTGTAGGGGTCTACATAGTTAGACTGGACATTTTAAAGGCCCTATCTTTTCTATAACTGCAGACATGGTTCTACTACATAGACAATGCCAGAGTCTTAAGGGTTTCGTACCTTTTCTAGGACATTGCCAGTACTTCTTTGTCACAAGAATATAAGAAGTTTGACAAACTAGGGGGCATTATGCAATCCGTAAAGTTCCTTGGTTAACTTGGTATCTAAGTTAACCTATTATCCCATCCACATATTTTTTTAAGATTAAAACACACGAATTGAAAGTTTGTTCTAAATTCACATTACCAGTAATGAGTGAAACAGATGAGTTTTGTTTTGCATCTGATTGTGTAATAGCGAAGCACAAAATTCACTGAAAAATGTTTTGGGTATTTTTTTGGAAGGCAAGAAACAGTGCATAAAAATGCGGCTTCTTCCTATATCATGGCACCACCAAGTAATCACAGGATAAAACATGTTTTCTTCATCTTCTTTCCCCATTTTAAATCACTTGCTTTAAACATTCATAAACTGTAAAACCCACCCAATTCAATGCAGTCACAAGGGGCTGAAGCCAGCATTGATTTATCAGTCAGACAGAACTGCACGTCCCTCTGTGTAATATTCTTAAAGGTGTAGGCTCACTTATTACACATGGTTCACAGTCCATATTCAAAGATGTTACCTTTAAGACACTAATACACTAACATAAAATCACATTTCCTTTCTTTTTTCGTGTTTTGTAATAGAAACTGTTTCACGTGTAAATGTTCTTGGAATTTTTTTTTACTAATATTTAGCATACAAGCTGGTTTTGGTGTGCTTTAGAAATGTGACATGGCTAACAGAAAAGTTCTAGTGTTATTGTTAGTCAGTTTTATGTTTTGTGCAGTGTTAATAGGTGTCAATGGCACAAATCTCACTAGTCATTAAACTGTATAGTTTTGAAGAATTTTTGTTAAGCAAACCTCTGTTTCATTGCTACTGTAATTCAATTTTTGTGCAAATTACTAGCTCATCACCACTCATGACCTTTTTATGAAGAACTAATTACTGAATGCAGTTCCTGAAAGAATTCTGCTGCATCTGCTTTATCAATGCCTTTAAGAATTTTAAAGAGCAGGTTTAGGTTCCCATGAAGCCTACTCTTAGTTGCCTGTTTTTCCTTAATAGTCTTCACAGTCGACTTTTAAGGAATGTGGCAGAGATTGTATGGTCTGCGTTTTAAGAGTGTATCAGTGGGAAAGACAGGTGAAGAAGAAATCAAGACACTAGAAAGAAAGATTGGCAACCACAGTTCACTGTAATGATTTTTCACCTTTTTTTTGCATTTTTTCTGATTTTGTACTTGCTGATAGTTATTGTAATAATTTGTGATCGTAATTTTATTGTGTTTTGGCATCAGTTGCCATTTTGTGCACAGCAATGTGATCTTGTTGCCGAAACATGACATTAGGACATCATGATCTTATTACCTAGAAGGTATGTTAGACTGCAACACACTCCTTTTGTTCAAACATTCTGTATTTGTGACAATAAACTATGGAGTGTCCTGCATATTTTTTTCAACAGTTTTTGTTGCTTATTGGATTTGTTTAGCAGCAGTTTTGTTTTAAAAGATGGATTCTGGGTCCTGGTTGCTTCTCCCATCTCCTGGTCCTTTCCAAAACAAAGTTTTACTGCTTGTTTCCCTACAAAGCAGAACATTCACAGGGCTATAAAGCCAGTATCAGATACAAAAGAAAATAATTTTCCTCAAGGATTACGTTGCAACCAAAGTTGGCATCATTTTCAAGGTTCAGGCACTGTTAAAAACAAAAGGAGTTCTTATGGTAATGGGGAATGTAAACCCGCTGGTCAACAAGATAGACAAGCTAGTAGCACTCATTAAAAACCATCGAGTCTATTGGGATTGCAGTTTGTTGTGTCTGACGGATTCACTGCAAACCGACACCATTCCCGATCCGAGCATGGACATTCCAGGGTTCACAACCGTAAGAGCAGACAAGGACACTAAATGATGTGGCAAAATCAAAAGTGGGGTCTTATGCTGTTTATTAACATTAGATGGTGTAACCCAAGGGCATGTAACAGTTAACGAAACAATTTGTTGTCAGGAAATTGAACTATAGGCAGTTGGTGTATGTCCATATTACATGCCCAAAGAGTTTTCTCATGCCATTGTAGTTGTTGTTTATGTTCCTCCACCTGTGGATGCAGGGAAGGTGTGTGACATTGTACTTGCTACCATTGCGAGACGCAACACCCAGAGGCTTTCATTGCAGTCTCTGGCAATTTCAGTCATACTACACTGGACTCGACTCTGACTTCCTTCGGTAACATTTTACATTAAGTGTCCATAATTACACTGTAACTACTATGTAATTACCTGTATAAGTACAGTGTAACTATGAGTTATTACTCCATACTTACTGTGTAATACAAAGTAACACGATAGTTAATTACTCAGTTGTCATTGTTATTCCAAACTTTATATAATTACAATGTAACAATTTATCACTGATCCAAAAACAAGTGTACTTACATAGTTACATTGTATCTGTACTTTCAAAATGTAATAAAAACATCAGGGTATGTAACTACAACTATGTAACATATTTTCCATGGTCTGGGCAATTGTAATGGAGAATTGCAGTGATAATTGCAGTGATGTCTTTCTGTACACTCCTCAGCTCTGCCTGGTCCTTGTTTTTGAAGCCTCTTTTTTTCTTGTTAAGAAGGTCCTTAACATCACCGGTAATTCAGGGCTTATTAATAGCAAAACAGCGGACAGTTTTGACAGGGACAATAGTGTCCATTCAGAAGTTCAGGTAGTCTGTCACACAGTTTGTAATCCCCTTAATATCCTATCCATGCGGTTCCTGCAGTACACTTCAGTCAGTAGAATCAAAGCAGTCTCTAAGGGCATTCCCAGCTTCAGGAGACCATTTCCTGAAGGATTGCATAGTTGTGGGTTGTCTTTGAGCTAGAGGCATATACTGAGGCTGTAGGTAAACTAGATTATGGTTAGATTTACCTGTATAAGTACAGCGTAACTATGAGTTATTACTCCATACTTACTGTGTAATACAAAGTAACACTATAGTTAATTACTCAGTTGTCATTGTTATTCCACACTTTATATAATTACAATGTAACAATTTATCACTGATCCAAAAACAAGTGTACTTACATAGTTACATTGTATCTGTACTTTCAAAATGTAATAAAAGCATCAGGGTATGTAACTACAACTATGTAACATATGTTCCATGGTCTGGGCAATGGTAATGGAGAATTGCAGTGATAACTGGATAGGTTTTCAATGATAACTCCTCTGGGAACAGAATGTACTGTATTTACTTTCTACTTACACTGGAATGGCCTACTTAATGTAAAAATCTAGAGGGGCACCTCCTTGACATGTTTTGCTTAAACAAGCATTTGTCACATTCTTGTAGTTGTGTTACACTATTTATTGTTGAATTTTTTTGGGCTATTATACCCATCCCTAACATAATACTGCCAAACTTGCATCATTCAATCAAGGTACACAGGGCCACAGAGCCATTCCAAGCATCACTGGGCACAGGGCATGAAACAGCCCAGGATCGGGACTCATCCCATTGCAAGGCCCATTGACAAACATACCAGCACTCACGCTATCACACATATGGCCACGTAACCCAACCTACATATCCCTGGGATGTGGCAGTAAACCCATGAAGAAGACATAGGGAGACATGGGTAGAATGTACAAATTTTACACACATATCTCCAGACAGAATTCCATCTCAGGATAATGGATCCATGAGGCAAAAGCGTTAACCATTTTGCAAAGGTGTTTTCCCCATTTAAAGCAGATCTTGAAATATCATTGAAAACATGGAACATCTGTTACATAGTTGTAGTTACATACCCTGATGTTTTTATTACATCTTGAAAGTACAGATACAATGTAACTATGTAAGTACACTTGTTTTTGGGTCAGTGATAAATTATTACATTGTAATTATATAAACTGTGGAATAACAATGACAACTGAGTAATTAACTACAGCTTTCCTTAGTATTACACAGTAAGCATGGAGTAATAACTTGTAGTTACGCTGTACTTATACAGGTAAATCTAACCATAATCTAGTTTACCTACAACCTCAGTATATGCCTCTAGCTCAAAGACAACCCACAACTATGCAATCCTTCAGGAAATGGTCTCCTGAAGCTGGGAATGCCCTTAGAGACTGCTTTGATTCTACTGACTAAAGTGTACTGCAGGAACCGCATGGATAGAATATTAAGGGGATTACAAACTGTGTGACAGACTACCTGAACTTCTGAATGGACACTATTGTCCCTGTCAAAACTGTCCGCTGTTTTGCTATTAATAAGCCCTGAATTACCGGTGATGTTAAGGACCTTCTTAACAAGAAAAAGCGAGGCTTCAAAAACAAGGACCAGGCAGAGCTGAGGAGTGTACAGAAAGACTAAGAGAGGCTAGGAAGTCCTACAGGAAGAAGGCAGACTATAAGTTGCAGCAAATAACATCAGGGAAGCTATAAGCAAAGGAACAGCTGTACAGCAGAGGAACATGTGTAGAGAGTGAATGAGTTCAATATCTTCTGCAACCGGTTTGACTGTCTAGCTCCTGCTTTACCTGTCACAGACTCACTTTCCACTACCCCCTCCCTCACAGCTACTCTTCCACCCCCTCCCAAACCATCAGCACAGATCATGTAACCCTCTTCGCCTACCAGCATAGTTGCACATCAGAAGGTGCTAACAACCCCCCTGATTCTCTGCCCCCTGTTTCTCACACCATCACTGCTGACCAGGTTAGAGTAGAACTGAGGAGACTCTGTCCTAGGAAGGCAGCTGGCCAGGTAAGATGTGTCCAGGACTTCTGAGGGCCTGTGCTGCTGAACTTAAAAAAACCTTTCAGCACATTTGCAACCTGAAACTGTGTCTGGGAATGGTTTCCACACCTGGTATAATCAGTTCTTGGCTATCTATCTATCTATCTATCCATTTTACTTATCTATCTATCTATCTATC
>JANRMT010062814.1:105046957-105098323 GCA_026402145.1 Polypterus bichir lapradei | reverse complement strand
ATGTAATACATATATATATATATATATATATATATATATATATATATATATATATATATTACCGCATTTCATCTGAAAAATAATATCAAGAACTCCAAGAAGATAGCGCCTGGAAATCTAAATCAACTTAGAAGCCAATCATCATCATCTGTAAATATGCACTCTCTTCTATTGAATTGAATTAAATTCCTTTATTGTTATTGTATGGAACAATAAGATTCATTATGCAAATCCTCCATAAACTTATTTTCCTATAAAATGGTAAAATAACAAAAACAATACTACTACTAATAATAATAATAAAATAAAATAAAATGAAAAATATAGAATATGAAAGCATAAGTGGCTCAGGTTGTGCAATATTACAACTGTAATGCAAGTTTACAGTGAGGTAATTGTACTTATAAGTACAAGCAGTTCATACCGGGAGCACTTGGTAGATTGATTGAGTATGTTTATTTCTCTTGGGATGAAAATGTTTTTGAACTGCAAGGTTTGTGCAGGAAAGGCTCTAAAGTGTTTGTCGAATTGGAGAAGTTTAAATAGACTGTGCCCATGGCTGAGACAGCGTGTGCTAGAAGCTGTACCCCAATAATTCTCTCTGCTCTTGACACAATCTGTGAAAGAGCTTTCTGATCACCTGCTGTGCGTATACACCGTTTATACATGAAGCTCCTGGTGTTTCTGCTGTTTCTTAGATGGGTTTATTTTGTTTTCTCTGCCTAATGATAGCCTATTTTTACTTGTGTAGGCAACTCTTTGGACCTCATATTGAGAGTTCAAAGTGACAGCTTCCAAATGCAAATTCCACACTTGGAATCAACTCTAGACCTTCTACCTGCTTAATAGTTAATGAATTAATGAGAGACATGCTCACACCTGGATAAACAGCTTGTCAATCAATTGTCCAAATACTTTAGAGCCCTTGAAAATGAGGGGACCGTGTATAGAAATGGCTGTCACTCCTAAATGGCTTGTACGATATTTCTGTTAAACCCTTTTGAATTACTGCTGAAAGCCTACACTTCAGTCATGTAATTGTTTCTTAATTTCAAATCCGCTATGGTGGCATACAAAGCCAAAATTATATTAATTGTGTCACTATCCAAATACTTATGAGAGATCACCCACAGCCTTGGAGCAAGAACTGAGAAGCATTGTCCTGTCTTGTCATGACTAAAAAGAGGAGGGATGGTCAGCAGACAGGCAGTGACAGAACAAAAACTTCTTTAAAGGACATAAGGATAGACCAAGAATTGGAGATATTGAGTAGTAGAATGGTTCAGCAAAATATAGCTCAAGACAAGAACTGGATCCTATACCCTTAACTGAAAGACTACAGTTTTGTTTGTTTCCTTAAAAACATTTAGTTTTAAACGTCAAATCATCTAACGTGCACTTTTTTGTTTTCAGAAATATGCACAGTACTTTACACGTCATACATTTGAACTATTGAATTACAAGGTACTTAATGTTTTGTGTTTTTGGCTTTTACCCTCCTTCTTATTTGGGTTATTAAGGCCTTTTGACTACATACATGCTTTCTTGTTTCCTCTTGAAATAATGTGACACTATATGACCAAATATAGCTAAACATAGAAGCAGGTGACCAAGGTACATGAAAAATGGACATTTAGAATTGGTTACAAGTAAATGAGAAAAGATTCCAAAATGTAATCCTTTGCATATCTGGCAATGACATTCTCCACAACTGGTTTTCATGCAATTATCTGTCAGTTCTGGGGGACAAAGTGTGGATTTTCAATTTTCAGTCATCAGTATTGCCAAGGGTAAAAATCTGAAAACTGTGTTGAAGGTTTATGAATGAAATGTTAGAAGATTACAGTAATGTTTACCTCCACCAACTGTATGGACAATATTAATTAGAAATGTCCTTTTGGTAGCATTTTTATAATTTATATAGAGGGGTTGGATAAACACACTTTACATCCTGTGTAGTGTATCTGAATTTTTATAAATGTACTATTTCAATAATGCTACATAAAATTGTTATTCTACAAAATATCTATAATGGTACCTTGGGACCTGGCAGTATGGAGTCAAATACTTTGAGCAATATGCAATATATGCAATTGATGATATTTGTTTTTTTCTTTTTTTTCATTATCTTATTCATACAGATAATTGTGATGATCCTATGTTGTCTCTGTTGCCCACAACATCATTTGAAAGCTCTTCTGAGTTCTCTAACAGACATTCAGCAAAATTTGCAAGGTTGAACAAAAGGGAAGGTAAGCCACACATTTACTAAGAATTATATCATTAAAAAATTAACTGCTGCTTTCTGAGGCCATAAGAGGCTAGTTAATTTGCTAAGAACATTCATCCATTTGTGTTTTCTAATCCTCTATATACTACAGCTCCTTAATCCTAGTCTTGTGTCTATGATAGTGCAACCGAAAACCTTTAGGTAACTTTTTTAGTTTTTTAAGGATCCATTTATGTTTTCTAATCCTCAGTATACTACAGCTCCTTAATCCTAGTCTTGTGTCCATGATAGTGCAGCCGAAAACATTTAGGTAACTTTTTTAGTTTGTTAAGGTTTTCAGTTATATTACTTTTTGCCCAATTGCTCTAAGTTGGATGAGTTCATTCTACTCTGCTCTCCTGTAAGTTCGCTCCAGACTTGAAATGTAATATCATGTATCTTTCTATGTAACCTAATACAGGACGATTTATTATGGAACATATATGGACCTATTTATACTAGATTAACATTGTATCAGTTATTTGCTAAATATTCTCTTGTATATTCATACTCTATAAAGCTTTTGTCTATCAAAGGATTGTCAACACAACTGTTATTGCAATGCAAATGTGAAACCTAGTATAGAGTACTCCAGGACCGTCTTTGTTAAATAAATTTCCAATAGTTACATATTGCTAATGTCTGAAGAACCATTTTATGTCAGTAGAATCAGGATCAAGATTTTTCCCTATCAATAACTACTGACTTTTCTACTGGCTGTTACATAGGAACCAACTCAAAATGGGATGCCAGTCAATTGCACTGTATGGCAACATTATTATGATCTGCCAATTCCAAATCACAAAAAAGGTGCAGGCCTCAAACATAAAACACAGCCTTGCACTGCCATACAGCTCTGAACCAAAACAGTAGGCCATACCTACTAAGGCAGCCTAGCCCCATGGTGGCTTACAGGCTATACAGCTTCAAATATGGGGCAAAGGCTTTAAAATGAAAAAGATTTGCAAAAATCAGGGAAACAGAAAAAATATAAAACTTTAAACACAAAAAAGAAAGTACTTTTAATATTTAAAGAAAGCAAAGGCAGGATTAACCAGAAACCAATCCAAAAGCCAAAAACACTACTGAAGCCAGAAGTCAAAAAACTAGGAGATCAAACATAAACACTAAAAAAATCAAAATGGCAGCTTCTTCTTAAATAATCCTGGGGCTGTTACCCAGCTGCATACAATACTTTAAACAAAATACATATTAAAAAACGCATAATAAGGAAGAATAAAACCTAATCATTGACAGTTTTTTTTTACAAAATAATATTTATAACCAAATAAAAAGAAATAAACTAGCCTGAACCATGACACATTCAGTTTACAGTCTGAAATCAACCTCAAGTTCATATTATAATGATGTACAGTACTTCAGCTGCAGGACACATGGAACCCTCAAAGAGTGCTGACATTTAGTGAAACAGAGATAAAAACAGAGGTATTGCATGGTTAATGACACTTGTGAAGGAGTATATCTTTACTTTCATTTACTTTTAAGAATTCTGCTTCCCACCTTCACTATTGGATGTTTGGATTCCAACTAAAATATTTATGTCTTACTGGACAGACTGGAAGACAGAGAGCCCTGGAACTTTCCCTGAATTTGCCAAAGAAACACAATATCTTAGGGAAATGGGACAGTAGCACTCCCTTATAGTCACTTGTACTATGGTATGATCCTCGACTTGGAAATCAGCAGCAGGATGGGCTATAATTTGTCATTCACTGGTGGTGGAAAGTTCATTTGACAAATTCATACATACCCCAATTATGAACAAATAACTTCCTTTTTAAAAAATTGAATTTCATGAACTTGGGAGTACTTGAGTATAACATCCTGAAGTCAGTAACTAAACACCCCACAATGAGAAGGATCCATTAGTCTTTGGTTTGTAAAAACAAAGCACAGATGAAGAGTCTTTATAAAAATAAAAAAGATGTCTTTTACACAAAAATGCTCTGCTGCACAAAAACTTTAAAAAGCCTAAGAAGCAAAGACAGAGATGCCTTTGTAGAAATAGGCAGACCAGTGCCAAACAAGTCCCAATTCACAAATCCAGTGAAAGGTCGAAAAACAGAGATGTGAGTTTTCCGACAACCTATATAGGACTGAGAGCACCCCCTTGATGGTGATTGGCAGGTGGCCCCACATTCTGAGGAACCACCCACAAAATACATGGAACGTTGTAGCAGACACATAGCTACATCATCTTAATAAAATAATAAGTGTCTGTGTGTATGACTGTGTGCTGTGGACGAAGTTTTCAGACCAGACAGCAGGTGGAATTATAAAGCAGCTTTATTTTTCAGTGTCACAGTGAGAAACGTTTCAGAAAAGCAGACAATCAATACATGACAGCGTCAGGGCTCTTCTGAACCCCGTCTGTTGGGTGGGGTCCAGTTTTATACCCCTAGAATGCGTGATTTAATATCATTATAAAATGCAACAGTCAACACATTTAATATACACAATCCTTGAGCCCCTTTAACGTCCCTTGTAAAACTTGATTTCTTGGCTCCTTTTGTTATGGCGTTCAGATGTAAGCTAAGGGAAAACGTGATAAGGCAGACTCATCTGTGGAATGCATAGACCTTGAGTCCTTTGCACAAATATTTTTCTGTTTGCTAAAACAAAGCATGCTTTTACATGGTTTTGTAAAACCTACTTCTCAGACATGAATTAGTACAAGGGAACGAAGAGAACATTCAGTTTCCACAGTGCCCATCCAGTTGCTGTGTCTCTGTCATTCCAAAATATGGCACATCACAAACATTTGTAGTAATAAAATTCATTGCATTTGTCATTCCAAAAGATGCAGCATCAGAAACATGAACACTGTTTTTATGAATTCAACACCAAATGGTATATGATAGTGACACTTTAATTACTTAGAATTCAACCCATCTTATATAGGTAGCAATTCTTGCAGAAACTAAATGATCATCAATATTAACATAAACAAAAAATCAAAAAATGACAAAAAAAAAACATTAAAGAAGAATGCGAAACCCAGCCAGGAGGAAACCCTGGCTGAAACATGACATGATATCGAATGTATCTTTTGAGGATTCTAAATTTTGTGCTTTGGTTTTCTGATCTTGAATTATTAAATAGATTTAAAAGAATTGTTCAGGTTTTTTTTGTTGCCAAGGTGTATTGGACTTTTTGGTTTTTGTATTTGGGAATAAGCAACAAGCAAGAGCAACAGTATTCTGAAGGCAGCATTTTAAATGAGATATATAGTGTAACCACTAGGGAGTACCACTAAGTCCCAAACCACAGACACATCAATACCCAACACAATCCCAGGCTTAAATAAAGGATTTTTATTTGACAAAGTCCAATTAACAGCAAAGTAAACATTTCACAATTCTTCCTTACTCCTTCAAAAGAATGTTGCCAACTGCCTCTCATCTCTGACTCAATTTAAGTGAGGAAGCAGGCTTTCTTTTAAGCTATACCTGGGAACGGCTTTCGGTCTGCTGTCCAAGTGCTTTGAAGCACCCATGGATCATTAGAAAACCAGGACAGTCTTTCCCCAGCAGCGCCCTAAGGCAGATCCGAAAGACCACTTCAGGGCTGCGTTTCTGGATTCCAACTCCCATGCTACCCTGCAGGTTCCTTAAACTGGTCCAGCCTTGAGGAACACTGCCATACGTGGAATGAACTGTTCCTGGTGAGCCCGTTCACCCGATCCTTCCATTGAGGCCTCCTTGATGCCTACCCTTCCTTTTTGGCACCTAATAGATTATGGGAAACTTGAGAGGTAGAATACATTAGGTATATGCATGTTCAAAGCACAACTATAAGCAAAGGATCTGAAACACTGAGGACTAATCAAACATTTCTTTCTTCAGGTCAGCATTTTTTTTTTGTGAAACTTTTAGTCGCTCATTCATTTTGCTTCTTTGAAGGAGTGATAAAACTTTTCCCACCACAAATGTAGATCCAGTTGATGAAAGTAAATACATTTTGGATAACTTTTCCTGAGAGATGTAGAGAGACTATGGGCTGTTTTAATTTAAATTCAGTTTACGAACTGGGAAACCTGTTTTGCAGATAAGACATTTTTTTTGATCCACAAATTTTTTTTATATTGCAAAAGCTTAATTTTCAAGCTTTGTTTTTATATGAGAGTTTGAGTTTCTTTGAGAAAGATTTTAATGTTTATTCATGTAAGTGCATCACATCATAAATTTAGAAGCTGCTGTTGGGAAATGGGTTGCTAGGGGATCTTGCCTTTTGCATCTGGTGTCGACATGTAGCTCTTTTGTCTTGACTCAGTTTTTGTCTTAGTGTTTTGGCTCTGCTAATATAACATAATTTTATGATTTTGCTGAACGACTGTTTGCATTTCTTGTCATACTATTATTATGGTTAAACCTTCTGGCTTTTAAAAAGAAATCACAGCCCTTAGAAAAGTGTTCTTTCCATTTTCTCTTGTATTATCTGTCTTTCTCTTTGATTTTATTCTCATAAGAAATGATCATATCCTGATTAGCTGCTTTAAACCTCATAGCAGTTACTCTTAAACAATCACTGTCAATGTGTTGATTTGGCGAAAAGTCTGAGCTGTGGAGCTGCTGGGCTATTTTCTGTTTGCATAACTGGCATAGCATCATAAAACATAGCCCTCCAAGTTAATAATGCATCCTCATTCCTGCTCGTTGTAAAATGCTTCTGTATGACGAGCTTACTGACCTCTGTGTCCTTTGAATGCCTTCTTCAGTTTGAGGTTTCAGAAACACTTCAACTTTGGGATCCAAACCATTTTTAAAATCCTAAAAAGTGTTACATAACAAGTAGTAAACTGATGGCAAAATAAGCTTGCTTTTCTTGTTTCTATTGGTTATATGTATTGGTACTACACAAGAGACAACAAGTTAGTTATTGTTGTTACCTCATATCACGTAGAATCTGATTTGATTCTGGACTGATGTGTCTTCTTTGTGGAATTTGCACAATGTGTTTCCAAGCTTTCCCAGATGTGGAGAGATGGATGGCATTTTTTTGGCTAATTTTTAATTTATTTATGTATTACTTTATCCAAGGGTACACAATATTTTATGACTGAAGCATAGGTAAGTTGACAGACTTGGTCATGTTTATGGAGCAAGTAAGGAAAGACATAAAACTCTCTGTGGTCAAAAATGATCCCTCTGCATCCTTTGTAAAGAATTTGGTCTACATTGATAAACTGCACATCATGGCCTAGTCCTTCTGGCTCCCTAATAATCCAATGTCCCTAATCAGCTATCTCTCACCCCTTCACCACTTATGAGCTGATATGTGGTGAGGAAACTGCTGCAAATGGTTGCTGTCGCATCATCCAGGTGGGTGCTACACATTGGTTGTGGTTGAAAAGGCTCCCCACTCTCTATGTAAAGAAGTTTAAGTAGTGAGAAAAGTGCTATATAAATGTAAAGAATTAATTATTATTTATATCATTATTATGTTTTATAGTTCAGTATAACATATTATTTTTATAGTGAATGGCACCACAAGGTGTTTTACTGATTCTATATAGCTATTTTCCATACTCCTATTCAGTAAACACTGGTTGATGAAGTACTTTACTCAGAGCCACAACAAAGAGTCTTTGGAGGATATTGATCTATTGTCTTTGTGTTTTATAGTAGAAATACCTTAACCATAAAGGCACGTAATATTTGAGATATTTTAAATCAAACATTGAATGTTTTGTAGGCAGTGTTGAGTGCAGTCTGAATTTCCACAAATATGAAGAAAATACTCGCACAATAAAAAGCTAAAAAGTAATGAATGTAATTAGCATTTTTTATTCTAAATGAAAAACTTGACATTAAAGGCTTTGCTTAAAGCAGATGCTAACTTGTCAAGACTCTTTGAGATCTTTTCACAACATTTTCCCAGCATTCATGCACTTGAAATAATCAGATTGTCAAGAGTCTACAGTTTAGCCTGAATCAGAGTCATGAGTGTGATTTATGTGAAAAATTATTTGATTTCTTTTAAAATTGCACAAATTAAAACAAAAAAAAATCATTTTGAATATTTTACTAAGAAACTTCTCTTTAGGAGTGGCATCTGTTGTTCCTTTCATAAAGTACTGACTTGTTAGCCTGGTTCAAAATCATGGTGTACTGGCATATAGAGTATGCAGTACCTCCTAAATATATATACTAGAATGTTGTTTTTCCTGTCCAAAAATAACATAATGGAATGTGAACAAAACTGTCCAGTTTTCTAATAGCACTAAAGTCACACTCATCTATTACATAAATTCTGGGACACAAATCATGTGCATTCAGTTTTATTGTATCCAATAGCTTATAGCACTGGGTATGACAGGAAGGAAACTGTGTTTTGAGGGGATAATTCTGTATGGCTCCTTTCTGGATTAGCAAGATGCTGTGGTTGCACAAATGAAATGCTGCTGTGTGCTTTAATTAGGTACATAGGTAGGAACAGCTCTTAACCAAGAGATAATCATATACTCTATATACTAGGACAACTTCATATAATACCGTAAACAGGCAACCTTGTGTCCAATCCCAGTTAATCTTTATTTTCCATGGATAGGATAAAAAAAAATTGATTTAAAAGGTGAGCTGTATTATGTTTTTATTTAAACAGAAGTCAAGCAAAATTACACCTTTTATTGGCTCACTAAAAAGATTACAATATGCAAGCTTTTGTGGCAACTCACTGTTGTATCTCTTGTTCTTGTATTGATAGTTACTCCATAAAGAGGAAAAACTAAAGCTGGAGCTGCCTATGTGCAAGAGCCCATCTAACATCTACCTTGCCAAGGGGTTCGGAAGTTACTTTGGTAGTGTCATTTCCTTGTGCTGTCACTAGTTCTGACATCCCTCAGGAGTGATTATGGTCTCCATATCTGTGCATACTTGAAACTGCAAAATGAGTTGTAATCATGTTAGGTTGTAGATGAAAGGGAATTCGTCAGCTCAGTTGGCCTATCATGATAGCAGCAGCAGGGTGTGTAAGCAAGCAGTCTGGCTTAGGCCAAGAGATGAACCATGCCTTGCACACTGTAAATTAATTATGATTTGCCTGCAGTACACCCACCATACTTATTATAATTTATAATTTCATTTTTTCTTACACTTTAGATGCACCTTTTGGAATGACTTTGTACCTGGGACTCAATCTACTGAGGCCACATTTAATTTGAAAACACACAGCCAAATACTGTATTTTGTAAAAGGAAAGGGTGTAGCATGTAGACCATTTTATTATGTGCATTGCATGTAATATGAAAGGCACCTACTGTTCTAACCATCTCTGTCTGTTCACATGAAACAACCCAGCTCCCAGTGGACCGATTTTGTTGAAAATGTTCACATTCATTCTTATAGGAAATTTGGGATTATTCAATTTTCCATGAAATATCTTGACTGTAGCATACTGTACACATTTGTAATATTTCAAAATCTCCCATTGAAAAGCACTCATATCTTAAAACAGAGAAACATTCTTGGGACTTTAACAATGAATTAGTTTACTATTCAATTTTACCTTGAGAGTTGTTACTTCAGCTTGAGTATTTTTTTTTTTCTTTTATTTATTCAATAGCTTCTCCTGTCAGTGAAACAGTGAAATACCTGTACTCATGTACTGAAGCAAGTACACATCACTGCAGGGCAAAAGATGGAGTAGGGTTGGATGACTGAGTAATACCGTATTAGAAAGGTGCAACATTAGATATGCATTTTAACTATTATTGATATACTTAATGTGTTCAGCACAGTACCAAGTAAGTACCATCCCTTAATGCTGGGAATGCTGGGGTGAGTTTCTTTATAGGTCTGAGTCTGGCTTCTGTCTCTGCATCATCCTGTACTCGTCTCTGTGGCTTTGTAGCTGTGTCTTGCACAAGCCTCATAGTTGCAGCAGCTAACTTCTTTTGCTCCATGATGTCAGTGTGGGTAGGTGACATGATATTCATGTCTGAAAAATTAAAAAATGTCCAGCAGCTTAACTTATGCACTAATGAATGAAAGATGACTCAATGACAATTTATGCTTCAGTGACTAATATGGATTATTTCCATTACACTAAAAAGGACTTCACGACTGCATCATCAGGAGTGTATATGGATTTAATATTTCTCCTATATTTATGTAAGAGACCAGATATTCTTCCAATTTTGTTCAGAGGACTTCAGACTACAATTTCTCTTGCAGTTTCTGTTATACCTGCAGCCTAGATAAACTCATTAGCTTGCCTTCATTGCTGTGGAGAAAGCACACGCCTATATATTTCCTTGTAAGTTGGTGTGGCTTCTAGCAGTGAGTGGGTATTGCCAGCTTGGGCTTTCCCAACCTAGTCTTCATGTACTCTTTCCATCCAGAGCCAACCATGCTTGTCCACTGATAGATCACCTGTGTCCTAGCAGAACATTTATCTTACAAAGGGTTTGTGAACCCTTTAGAATTTTCTATATTTCTGCATAAATATGACCTAAAACATCATCAGATTTTCACTCAAGTCCTAAAAGTAGATAAAGAGAAACCAGTTAAGCAAATGAGACAAAAATATTATACTTGGTCATTTATTTATTGAGGAAAATGATCAAATATTACATATTTGTGAGTGAAAATCTGATGATGTTTTAGGTCATATTTATGCAGAAATATAGAAAATTCTAAAGGGTTCACATACTTTCAAGCACAACTGTATGCTACCCCTGTCTATTGCCATTATGGAACACAAAATAAACACATAAAGAGTTCTATTCACTATGAAACTTCAGTACTCTGTTGCTGTAAGCGTGGGGATTTTTCCCCTGGAGGTTATCTGTTGGAAGTACTCCTGCCCTATGCCATTCTGGTGGTACACATATTCCCGGCAAATTTTTGCCAGCCAAGCAAAACTCTCATATGTATACAGTGTTTTTTTTTTCTTTTTTAGTTCCTTGTTCTCCATGCTGAGTGTTTTGTCTGTGATAAAAATGTTATCTAAAATCCCCCAAAATACAATGCATCCTTCTTATCTAATCTGATTGAACTTTTAACCCACCTAAGCTCTTACTCTCAGAGAATTATCCTTCTTGGTGATTTCAACATCCATATTGACACTACTACATCTAAACTGAGAAATGAATTCCTTTCCTTACTGGACTGTTTTGACTTGACACCACATGTTGATTTTCCCACCCACTCCGGTGGTCATATATTGGATCTGATCTGCACTTCTGGACTATCTGTTGCCAATATTTACAGCACTGATTTGGGACTCTCTGACCATAAAGCAGTATTTTTCACTGTCTCACTGCCTTTACCTCCTTTTACCTGTAAACGACAAATCTCTTACAGAAACCTTAAAAATATCTGTCCCTCTATCCTTTCTGGATCCATTTCTGATCTTTTACTGTCTGCACCTATTTCATCAACACTAGATAGTCTTGTTGACCACTATAACTCAGCCCTTCATTCAGCATTAGATAAAACAGCTCCTTTAAAACATAAGGAGCTTTCCTTTAAACATTCAGCTCCTTGGTATAACTCAGAATTGTGATCTATGAAAGCAGCTGGCCGACGCCTTGAGAGAATGTCACGTAAGACTGGCCTCATCGTGCACATCCAGGCGTTCTCTGGCCACCAAAGAGCTTACAGAGAAGCACTAACTGCTGCTAAGAACACCCACTATGGCAGAATAATAGAAAGTGGCCACAATAACCCAAGGGTTTTGTTTTCTGTAGTTAATAAACTACTGGAACCTGCATCTGGGCCAACTACCTCTTCTACTGAAGTCTGTGAGGATTTCCTCCACTTTTTCCGTAACAAAATTAAAGATTTAAATAATTCAACTAACATAAATGCATCATCTGTTTATATCTCTCCCTGTTTTCCCACTCCATCCAGCTCCTTCTCTAAGTTCTCACCAGTCACATCTGCTTTTGTTAATGACCTGCTTTGTAAGATGAGGCCGACTGCTTGTGTACTGGACCCCATCCCCAGCACACTACTTAAATCCTGCCTTCATACCATAATCCCGACTGCTACAACAATAATAAACTCATCCCTTGACACTGGCTCTGTGCCGCTCACTTTTAAAATCGCTTCTGCAACCCCAATGTTAAAAAAGTCTGGTCTTGATGCTGACAATCTTAACAATTTCCGGCCTATTTCCCACTTACCTTTCCTGTCTAAAGCTCTTGAGCGTGTTGTAGCCTCCCAGCTCACCAATTACTTAACTACTAATAACTTGATGGAACCCTTTCAGTCTGGTTTCAGGGTGCAGCACAGCTGTGAAACTGCTCTGCTACAGGTAACCAATGATTTGCTAAAGGCAGCAGACTCTGGACAAACCAGCATATTAATTCTATTAGACCTCAGTAATTTGACACTGTCAGACATGACATTCTACTGTCCAGAATGGAGAATATGCTGGGTATCTCTGGCACTGCCTTCTAGTGGTTCAAGTCCTATCTGACTGATAGGCAAGAGTTTGTTAGTCTTGGCAACAGCAGATCCAGCTTGGCGCCAGTCACACAAGGAGTTCCTCAGGGCTCTGTCCTCGGCCCTCTTCTCTTCTGTATTTATATGCTTCCCCTTGGCCATATTATTCGTAGCTATGGACTGGGCTATCATTTTTATGCAGATGATACTCAACTCTACTTCAATGTTAAAAGTGGAACTTCATCAGAGCTTTCTCAACTCACAACCTGCCTTAGTGAAATTAAAACCTGGATGGAGCAGAACTCTTTAAAATTAAACTGCAACAAAACTGAACTCCTGCAAATTGGGACTAAAATGCAACTTAATAAAATGAGCTCCTTCCCAGTCCATCTTGGCGGTGATCTCATCAGACCTGCCTCCACTGCAAAGAATCTCACATAAATCACATTAAGAAACTTTCTTACTTTCACCTCCGTAACATATCCCGTGTTCGCTCCTTCCTCTCCTTTTCTAATGCTGAGAAACTTGTCCATGCTTTTATCACATCCCGCATAGATTATTGTAACTCGCTGTTGGCCAGTGCCCCTTCTAATCTTATATCACAGCTCCAGCTTATTCAAAACTCGGCTGCAAGAGTCCTTACTCGAACCAGCAGCAGCGAGCACATCACACCCATCCTGCTCCGTCTTCACTGGCTCCCTGTGTCTTACAGAATCGAATATAAAATCCTACTAATAACCTACAAAGCCTTAAATAACCTCGCACCAAACTACATCAGTGACCTTCTCCATCACTATGTTCCTGCCCGCCCACTAAGGTCCTCTGATTCTGGCAATCTTGTTGTGCCCCACACTAATCTACACTCCATGGGTGACAGGGCCTTCAGCTGTATAGTGCCCAGACTCTGGAATGACCTACCGAAATTAATCAGGTCAGCTGACTCCATGAATTCTTTTAAAAAACAACTCAAAACTCATCTGTTCAGGAAGGCTTTTAGCTCTACTTGACTTCATTCCCCTTCTCTCAGTTTACCTCTCTGTCAAAATGCTTATGTAACCTGTATGTGTGTGCTAGACCATCAATTCTGTTATCTGTTAGGCTTTCTCTGAATTTACTATCTTAATATTCTTTATTTATTTATTTGGTTTGTACAATGCTATACGCTGTATACCCTGCTGTTTTCTCTTATTTTCTGTAAGTGCCTTGAGCATGGGAAAGGCGCTATATAAATAAAATGTATTATTATTATTATTATTATTATTATTATTATTATTATTATTATTATTATTATCTATTATTTAAATCACATTCAACCACCTAATTAGTGGTCATCCTTTCTAAGCTGCATTTTTGCAGCTAATAATGATGGGCATTTAATTGGATCAACTAATTTTATTATGTTATCTTTGAATCAACTAATTTAAATTATTCACTTAAATTATTCATTTAAATTAGTGAAATGTTTGGATAAAAGAGACTGAATTATGACACACATCTTTTTCAGCAAATTTGTGTGACTACTGGAATTTTGTATTGCATTCTTATTTGTGTAATTTGATATTAATTAATTAATTAATTTTTAAATTGTAATGATTCTGAAGATGTTTTATATAGTTTGCATCCTACAGTTTTTGAAACTTTACATGAATCTTTGTATAAAACAGTACTACTGTAATATTGTCTCTTGTACATAGTATTTTTTTACTGAAGAAAATAAATTAAAAACAGAAACAGGAAATATGCATTTAAACACACAAACACACTTTTGCCTACCTTAACCATTACCCTGTGAGGAACAATATTATACATAAGCAGAAGAAGTGATTGTATGGACCCTCAGTGACAAATCAAAAAGGGTAATAGTCCACAGAGCAAACAAGAAAGGCAATGAAGAATCACTGACCACCAGAAATCGAGCCACCCATGAAACTAGTGACTAAAAGCCATTTCCAGATATTAGGGCCAGGCAATCCATTGATTCTCAACACTGAGAGCTTCAGAAGATATAAATTATAGAAAAAAGATTTCTGAGAGTCTTTAGAGAAAAACAAGGGATTTCCAGTTAGAGGCCAGTACCAGCTTAGCAGCAGTGGTACCAAGAAAAATGGCTTAAGATGGACTGGATTAAGATAAAAAGTGTGGAAAGGTCCAGGAGAAGGAAAATGTAGGGTCAAAAGGGAGTTTTGACAGAAAGGATCAATGAGAGAAAGTTTGAGACAAAAATCTAATAGGGTGTGACAGAGTGTAACAAAAACAAGACAAACAGGGTAAAAGGTTGTATAAACAGTAAACCACATTTAATAATGAAATCAAAAGGCCTAACATAAATCAAAATAAAACAATGAGAACAATCTTCATCATTGAGAAGGAGCTTCTGTAGCATAGCCGTGTCACTGTCAGATACAGTTTCAAGACTAATTTCTGGCTCCACAAGGTCTTAAATACTGTATCACCCAGGAGAAAGAGGCCATACTTCTGAACTGGAGGAGGAAATGACAACAGAAGTTGTCCAGTTGATCACTTTGTGTTCTATAGGTTGAAAAGGAGAAGGAATTAAACACAGTACCACCTCACACTACAAAGTGTCATTGCTTTCCTCACAGAAGCCCTGAAGATGCCTTCTAAGCATGTACGTTTGACAAGAGGAACATTCCCAAAATATGTGGACGAAAGTTCAGGGAACATTTAAGAAGAAGAAGTGAAAAGGAGGTCACTTGATAAATCCAATGAAAAATGCTTATGAGGTTAATATATTAGCAGTGGGTGAAATAAAACTGAGTATGCTGATGATTGGGTTTCCTAGTATACAGAATGATATTCCTAAAGATGCTATTACCAGATAAGATGATAGAAGATCAAATTGCCAAAATAAATGCAAAATCAAGGGCTGGATTTTGTTTGGCATAATTAAATAGACATTGCTTTTTTCATAAAATTCTTGACTGCTAAGTAAAGATGTGTCCCAACAGTACAGTACATCCTCCCCAAGTGGTGTAATCATTCATTTGCCTCGAAACTTGCAGTTTTTAACCATTGCTTTGGATTCATATTACTGAGACAGATTCTGCTATCTTCTTGCCAGGATCAATCGTAAAAAAATAGCTTTATGTTGCAGGTATGGTCACCACTCCTTTTAGTTATAATACTGGGCATCACTGACTAATTAAACTACACTTTAAAGATTTAGAAAAAATTTTAGACAATAACATGAATGATTTCATGAATCCTCTTTTAGAAAAATCTCTCTTCCACCATTGCTTATACTATTCCACAAAACTCCCTTGTCAATTTGCATTGTTCAATATTCACATCCTGGAAACATAGATTTTTGAAGTATTTTGGTAGGAAGGCAATGTTGCACTAAATAACTTAAGATGCATGCATGATGTTATACCCATGACAGTTGCTGTGAACAGGAATGCACGCTTAGCTCAGGAAAAATAGAGCCAAGAATCAAAGATAAAATGTATTACTTCCAATTCCCTTTTGTTGTCATAAGCATTAGAAACATGGAAGGGATTTTTTTTTAAATCTGAATTTTTTTCTGGTTCAAATTGGATATATTTGAGGAGTTATCAGGTCTTTTTTCATGACCAGGAGTTACATCACTTACATAGAAGTGAAATAACTGTAGCAGGCCAGAAATGTATTACAAGTTGCTTTATAAATATCCATTCATACGTTCATTATTGAATTCACTCAATCCTTTTCAGAGTGGTGGGCGCCTGAGTCTCTCTTGACACATCAGACACAATACTGGAATATACTCTGGACACAACACTATCAGAAGACCACAAAAAACTACGGTAAATTACAACATCGGCCAAAGCCAATGTGGAACCGATCATCTGCAAATGATGTAATTCAGGAGTACTGCTGGCACATCCGTGTGTATTTTAAATTATATTTCACTTATTTTTAATTTGTTCACTGCCATGCAGAAAATTTTTCCATAGTTAAGCCTCAAAATGTTTATTTATTAAGAGTGTAGCCAACACATTCATCTGTAAGTTCTCAAAATTATTTTTCCAATGTTTTGGGATAATTTCTAAGCCAAAATGAAGTTCGAAGATCTGGTACTTTGATTTCTTAGCAAATATTTGTATGATCTAGTTGTGGAGCTGACATTTTTAGTGAATTCTATCTCCTCATGTATAGTATGTATGTGTAAAAGTACATATACAACTCCATAAATCATTTATATAGACATAATTAGTAGTTTATTTCTGCAACACATGTAATGATAACACACATCTGCTAATTGCTGGCAGCACTATCTTACTATCTTCTTAAAACATCTTTTCATGCATCTGTTGGTAACTCTGCATTGGCACATCCTGAATGAGTTTGGGTGTGTGCCCTGAGATAAACTGATGTCAAGTCAATACATTTTTTTATAGCGCTATTTGCTTAGTACAGGCTTGTATCACCGTAACCAGTTTACTGCTAAAATATAAATTACAAAATTTCAGGATGATTTCTTTCTTACACTAAATTCTGGTCAGATAAACTTCACCTTTCCACATCCCTCAAACATAATAAGGAGGTTTCAGAAAATGAGTGGATCTCTCTGAAAGTTTCATTTGAGTGAATGATATGTGGCTTCAGGGAAATAAAGAACAGACTAAATGACTTTGAAGTTTTTCATATTCTTTGCAAATGGATAGTAGGAATGGAGATTGATGAGTATGGTCTAGCAAACAGTCATATGTTTTTCTGCTGCTCAAGTATGTTATGAGTCATGTTAGAAAAGCACCTGAGTCAAAATTATTATTGACTGTTTGACTTGGAACAGTATAGTGAACAGTAGGCTGAACAGTCAATACCAGAATTAGACAGTTGGATCTCTCTCTCCGGCTGCCAGTTTACATTTTGCCTTGCTGCATCTTTTAATTATTTTTGTTTAAAAAAATTAAAATTCATTCCAAAAAAAAAAAAGAAATTCATGCCTATCATAGCTTGACCTTACCCTCCGCTGAACTGAACAGTGCGTTTTAAGTGCTACCATTAAATAAGCTACTAATTCTAGTCATTCAATTGCGTTGCTTAGTATTCTCTTATCTTTGAAGGTTCAAACACTTAAAAATCTCTGGACCCAAAGGTAACTTTTTACACAATGTTGGAAGTAACCAGATTTTCTGTATATTAACACTGTTGTGCAGTTTAATCATTCTAGATGTATACAGAAAGTAATGCATTGAAAAAATAGACAAGTTTGCTATGGATTCAACTTCATAATTTATTTGAAATCACTGAGTCAAAAGCAACACAGTGCCATTGACACTAAATGCTTTCTGAAGTTTAGTTGCTTGTTTATTCTAAGTCATTCATGTTTGGTCATGTTCTGGAGTGTTAATGAGGTGAAAACTGATATTTATAATACTAACCCCTCTGTCTGCAAAACAGTACCTTTTTGAAGTGCACAAGTCAGTGTGAATATTGTATATACTTATGTATATACAGTCAGGTCTTGAAACCCGAAAAATTGTTCATAAAATCAGACCCCGACTTATACACCTGTTCAAAAATGCAACACTTAAATAATTTTTTTTTTTTACATCTTCTTGCCCCCTCTGATCTCGCAAGTTTCTCAGACACATCGAATTTTGTTGCAGCAGCACAGTTACCAATTTATTTCGCTACTTCAACTACGTTTAATTTAAAACTAGCTTCAGATTTTCTCCTGATAGAACACTCCATCATAGATAAGGGATGCTGTTACGATAAAAGTGTATGAGGGTGTGAGATACAAAAAACACAAAACAGTGCAAACGTTGCTTCGGAATAGTTTGGGTATTACCAAGTGGTCACGTAGACACAATAGAGAGAGAGAGAGAGAGAAGTTAGGAGTACGCACTGATACAGTGCATTGCCACACCCACATAGAAATAAAAGGCAGTGTGCTCCGTGGCTACTCCCTCAAGTGGGCGTTAGCATATCATAATCTTTGGGACCAATAGCGTGAGTTTTCCACATTCGACTTATACTACCGACATTATAAAATACCAGGAAATATACAGTACAATCAAGTCCCGACTTATCCACGGGAGAACTTATCCGCGAGTATGTATGGTGTATAACCTATGTCACAATAGCAAGCAATTCTATAATCTGCAAATTTTTGGAATATTCAGAAGCATTATAAATTGCAAACAGGATTTATTATTTTGCAAAAGAGAATTTAGAATAATTCAGTCATAAAACAATTGATAAATGGTTGCCAGCCTAATGCTCCATCAGACACCATAGGAGTGAATTTACATTTTTCTATCATATGAGTGATTTTCATGAGTTTGCCTTCTCCTGGTACAAATGCATGCAGTTTTAGTTGACAGGAAACTGGACCTTTGTAGTCCTGTACTTGAGATTACCATGTGATAGATTAATATTCTGTTTAAATCAGATTTATGCCTTACAGCTTTTAACATCTTAAGAGTGACCATGACCAGAAAGATCTGTTATGAAGAATGGATACAATAACAACAACAACATTTATTTATATAGCACATTTTCAAACTAATAATGTAGCTCAAAGTGCTAGACAGATAGATACAGATAGATAGATGGAACCTCAAAAGGTTAAGCAAGTTCTTTTACCACTTCAGATCAGTCTTGCTGGCTGAAGCTTTCCACTCTAAGGAAATCAAAAAATATGTTTTGGGGTATGAACTGTGTCCCTGTTTATACTGTTGTCCAATCACAAGCAAGAAATTGTGCTGGCACACACCTGGCAGCAACAATATCTCCCCAGCGCTGATTGATTTTTTTGTTTTTCAGTCACTCACTATTTCTCTCTCTCTTCATCTTTCTCAGATATGGAGTCTCTCCCAAATATGCACCTTGCAATTAGATTGCCAGGCTCAGTGGCATTTTCAGCATAAAAATTCTGGTGGTTCCATACTAGAATTTTCATTTATATGTGCTGACTTCTCTAATGTTAACATTAATTAACCTAGCAAGTAATATCCGTCGGTCATTTGCCAATGTCTAGTGAGTCATGCAAATTCATGCATCATTCATGTCACACAAAAATTAATAAAACAGTAGAATGATGGTGTCTCAATTGGCATCAGATTATCGTGACACCCTCTGACATACAGCAGTATAGATTTAAATTTGACCTCCCAAACCACCTCCTGCAAGTCTGTGAAATATCTAAACTGAAAGAGAACCACCTGAAGTTTAGATTCAAGTGGGTTTTATCTGCAATAACATGAACAAATATACACGCTGAAAGACACAGACGCAAGTTTCTAGTGACGTCTGGTAGCAGTGCTAAGTACTGTGCTATTTACAGGACAGTGAGAGCCTGAAAAGCAATTCAAAACATGATTTTCTACAAGCATAACTCTTCTTTCTGCTTAAGGATTCAAAGTTTGTTTGATATAGGAGTATCATACTGCTGGCTTCTACCCCACAAAGTGGAAGAAGCACACATAAGGCTTCCTTGCTGGCTTTTTTTAAAGTTAGTGATATTGGGCCATCATGCTGCTCAATGAAGAGTGAAAATTAAGATGCAGCTGAGCCCTAATCTGTTCAGCGTTATGTCTTATGCTTTGATATATTTGTGGTATTAATTTGCATTCTTTTTTAGTTTGTGACAATCACCTACCACTTTTCTCCATGTCTGCTTCCAGTGAATCATTTTGTTAAAACTGGGCATATTTATTCTTTAAAAAAAGTTGTTAGATATCTTACATTTTGATTGAGACATCATACATAGTTATTACATTTCAAATCCTCCCATTGAAGAGTATTAGTGAATTTCTAAACTTCTCTATTGTGACAAATAGACACACTCAATGTATAAAAAAAACAATTTTTCTTTTAATACTGGTAGAGTTGTACATTCAAGTAACGCAATCTCTACAAAACGGCAATACTCAACCTCAGCACACCTCTCTAGTCCCGGACTCATACACCAGGCAGCATCGGTTAGTAGTGGTAGGCAAACTCCAACCTCCCCTTTAAACTTTAATAAAACACTCCCGTTACCAAAAGCAACAACACAACATTAAACACAAGAACTATTTTAAAATGCAGCATATATTAAATCATAATTAACTGTTTAATTTAGCTGCAGCGCCGCAGAGCCTCCTGGGAAGTCAATGCCATCCGTCGCTACACTATCTTAAACGAGAGAAACACTCAGTGAATATTTAATTACAGATTACAGTTTTAAACTTAACTAGAGAGAGTTTACTTCAATGTGCATATTTTGTATATCTTTGCATTTTACTCATCTGACAGTTGTTTTTGGCAGCAAAAAAAAGTTCTCTTATCTACATATTAAAAAGATTCAATATCCAGACTGCTCTTCATCATGGTTCAATAATTGTACTCTGACATTTCAAACATAACTTTCCTTCAGGTACTTCTTTTAAAAATGTTATGTTTAAGTAATTTGAGCTACAATTAGTCACAAATCCCTCACAATCACCAATTAACAATAGGAAAGGAATTGTTGCTATTTTACAACACTTGAATTGAAATATACTGTGCAAAGCTAATGAGACACCACAAGATTTGTGCTACATTTTCCAACTGCAAGACATTACAAAGCAGTGTTAAAAAGTATGTATTTAATGTAGTTGGTTATAAAATGGATGAGTGGTTGGACGCACAACTGTAGCCATGTTCTTTACAATCAGAGAATGAATGAAAAGCCTATAATAATAATAATAAGAATAATAATAAATTTATATAGCATCTTTCCTAAGCATCCTTTCATTTATCTGAGGTATGTATGATGCTGCATTAAAATGCAAACAATCTGGCCATCATTTCAACTCCCACATTCAAATATACAACACTACTAGTTAAAATGACTGCAACTTACAACTGCTTAGTCCCGTTATAATGCTATGAAACATGAATCAGGTAGTTTTTTAAATCTAAAACAATTCCACAAGCTGATAAAAGTATTAATAATTGTTACTTTTTTGCCCTGAAAATGCAGCAGGTTTTATGCTTCATAATGTGTAACTGCAACTGCAAAAGCTTCTGCTTGCTTATGTATCTCTCTCAATCTCTTTATCTACCACCTCTTTGCTTTCACTTGCACTTAGTGCTTCTTACTTTTCTTTTCTATTCTCCCTCTCATACCCACTCTGTAACTCCTATGCACACCACTGGTTAAGAACCATTGGTCCAGGCTGTAATAACTGAAAATCCCCAGAAACCCCACACAATCACACAAGCCTTTTGAGCATCTCGAGAAAAGCACTGCATAGCATCTGTATAACCATATTCTAAGCCTGCTTTACTCATTACAATGTTTCAAGAAGCTAGAGCTAATCTCATGAGCACTGGGTCCAAGGGAAAAGTCAATTCTGTGTGAGATGCCTGACATCCTCACACCTTCTCTCTCCTACACGGCTAAATAAAATAACTCATGTACTGGGAAAAAAACTAGAGAAAACACATGTAGACACAGAATATAAACAAAGTGACAGAATCAAAAATGAACTCAGCTTTTTTGCTAACCAATTTGCTACCTTCTTAATTTAGTCTAAAAAGTATAGCATTAACATAATATAAATCATACTCATTAAACGTTTTTCTAATTTAGTACTTTTACAGGGTTTTGATAAAAATTGAAATATAATAAACCTTCATGTACAGGCTGCAGATCCACTACACAGTGCAGTACAGTATGCTAAGTCATGTATGTAGTGATTCAGTAAAGACATGATCTCAACAGCGATTTTCTAACAGGAACCAACTTTTCCCCACGGGCACTATGCTCATGACTGGAAACAACCCTAAGTGGGAAGCCAGTCTGTCACTGGACCCACTCACTTACACATACTGTATATACTCAGACTCACATAGGGCAGACACCCTTAACTTAACCCATTTCACCAAAACAAACAGACAATGACTGCACATGGGATTTGAACTCTGAATACTCCACCCATGAGGCAATGTAGCACACAATAATGAAAAAAAACATTTATGCTCAAGTAATCCACATTTTCTTAGTGAATATAGAATTTTTACTTGAAGAAATAAACTGCTACTGGGAAAGAACAAAATAAAACGCTTAGTTGCTCAATTGATCTGACTTCTTGTATGCCATGTTCTAAAATGTGTGCTCTTTGCCCAGGGAAGAAACAGCAATTGCCTAATTGATGGCATAGCAGAGATGAATGTGACTTTTATAGTGAAATTGAAAGGATAAACAGCTTTTAGTAAGCACATTGCATTCAAGGTGTCTTTCTCTCTCCTGTCATGTTTCACAAGAATATTAGATGATGACAGCAGGTCATTCAGTCCAGTCACTGCTTGTCAGTTTCCTATTCACTTCATAATTTTTTGACAGAACAGAGCTGCAGGTGTTATCCTTTATATAAGTATGCATGCAGAATTAGGAATTTCTCTATTTAAATGTATCTTTTGTTATGCATGAGTGACCATTTAGATTGATGACTTGTCAAGAGAAACACATGAAAAAAAATCTTACAAAATTAAAACATTAATAATAGAGGCTGGTTTGATTACCAGTCTCTGTGTGCAGTTACCACCCACATTTCAAAGACATGAAAGTGAATGTGTCCTCTGATGGTTTGCCATCTAGTCCAGGGTTAATTCCTGTCTTGTTGCAGATACTGCTGGTTTAGGATTGAAATCCCTGTGAGCCTGCAATTGAAGAAGTCAGAAAATAGATATTGAATGCAAATATGTGATATGAACTCAATCTTTCTGTTCTCTGTGATCTTTTATTTAGGAGAAGGTGGCTGGTCACCTCTAAACTCTGACCAGCACCAGTGGCTACAGATTGATCTGCGAGACAGGATGGAAGTATCTGGGGTTGCCACACAGGGAATTCATGGTAGCCCAGACTGGGTCACCAACTACCTCTTGATGTTCAGTGACACAGGCAGTGGATGGAAACAATATCACCAAGAAGATGGTATTTCGGTAAGACTTAAGTATTCAGTTATTTTTTATGAGGCACACTTCCACCTTTAAACAGTTCTGCACTGATTTACAGCTGACTGAGTTAATGCCATTCATAGTTATAGCTGAGGGCAATACAAAAACAATAGGGTAATAAGGTTCTAGAAATTGCCAAAACCAGAAGCTAGAGGTTGTACACCATTTGTTTATCTTGTACTTGCAGGATCACTGCCATCCGTAGAATGGTAAAATCTGCATAATAGCAGTGGTGGAGCTGCAGAGGTAGCAGTCTGTCTCTGATGTCTTCCCTCCTGTACTGGTACTGCATCCAACAAATGGCCACAAAGTAGCCATAATCATCATGGGACTGGTTGGCATTACCACATACCATTTTTTTGAAGTTACATTTCAGGCAGGTGGCACATGATTTTTGTATCCGATCTGCGCATATGGGTTGCATTTTTTATTCTATCATCTCTTATGTGAATATGGGTATAGTCTATAATGGACAGGCACCCTTTGCAGGACTGGCTTCTGATTGATGTCCTGTGCTGCTGGAATAGACTCCTTCAATTCACAAAAGCCTGAAATGTAATCAAATAAATGTATGAATGATACATTTTATTTTAAAAATGTTTATCTTTGTTTTTCTCCTACAATTAAAGTCAGAAAATATTGAACAGAAATTTTAAATCATGTTGCTTACCTGTTTATATACAAAATGGCCTCATTTAGGCACATGGCAAAAATGTTCATTTGGCTATTTCATGAACTTTAAAAAATCAAAGAACTGACTTGAATTATTTACTTGCTTCCTCATGCATATATTTTATTAAAAAAAAAAGTTTCATTTTGACTTTTGCTTGAACTTTGATGACTTTTGTATCAACCTTGAATGTCCTCAACTGAATTTGAAACAGCCCATAAAGAAACACCTTAACTGATCTCTGCTACCCTTAATTAACAGATTGTCCTATAGGACTCATCAGTCATTGTGTTTGCAGTTACAGTTTAATTACAAGAATGGTCATTGAAAAAACAGTTCAATTTTATTGAGCTGAAATTTATATACAGGTACATGTACAAGTATAGTGATGCACTGAATGATTCCTATTTTATATTTTTTTCAGCACTCTTTTTAATCATTTTGAATAAAGCATGGTAATGGAAACAACTCCAAGGCTGCTGGCTATATTTACTGGCAGTTACAAGTCAAAATTCTATTAAAGATTTTTCAGGCATAGTTCAATTAAACTTTTCAAGTTTCAAGGCAATGTAACAATCAGCTTTTTTCATTGCTATTCATGCATACAAGATATCACATTGAACTGAACTGAAGGCACAGGCATTAAGTAATCAAGCATTTTGGAAACTTTGTAAAATTATAAAGTTTTTTTTCCTCAACAACTGCTTATGAAAATGCAACCAACTGCACCAATAATCATTTCATTTTAGTCTGATTTTTTTCTGTTAGTACCTAAATATCTCTTTGTATAGAAAGCAGTGCAAAACCTAATGGTCAGTATACCTAATGGAGATTGCTAATATTAATATACTAATTGTTAAAAAAAAGTCTATTATTGGTTAGTAACAGCTATTTGTAAGAGACAATGCCTGAAAATTATGTAATGTCAGTAGGTAATCATATGTGATTGGGCAATTTTGAACATAGTGTGTATACAGTAGCTTAGTTCAGTCCCATATTTTAAAACATTCACTATGGTGGAAGACATTCCCTCCTGTCCATACCTACAAAAATGTCTCCAACGGAAAAGACCCCACTGAAACATTGTAGGACAATTGTACCGTCCTGTAGTCTCAGTTGTTTTCTTTCTGGGAATAAATACAGCATTTGAAAGCAAGTTAAGTATATCCCTTCATAATGTCCTTGTCAGTTACAGGGAGGGGTATATTCTCTTGAGTTTGACTACAATTTTAAAAGAACACATTCACAGGGAGCATGCGCCCCTGCTGGGCACACTTGCTTACTCCAGTAAAAGACTTATGGGAAGCTAGTCCTTAATCTAGAGGCACTGCATTGGGTGCAAGCCAGGGATAAAATGTGCCATAGTCAGCCATAAGGCATGCTTTTATTCTTTAATCCATGCTTGTGCTCACTGTACCATTTAAGATTTACCAGTCACCTTAATGGTACTCTTATAGGATGTTGTAGGAAATCAAAATATCCAGAGAATTAAACATAGCAAGCTCAAACAAAATGCACAGAGTGATCCTTCTGTAGTGAGGCAGCATCTCTAACCATTACATCATTGTGCCATTCTTATTTAAATAACATATTCACTATTTGTTTAAAATTAATTACTTAAAAAAATTACATTATTTGTTGGAAGGTTATTGATTCATAAGTATTTAAATAATGATTATCAATTTATCCATTATGAATGCTATAAGATCTTTGCCAAACTCCCATTCACTAGAAGCTTTAGTATGCCAGAAATGCTGACATAAGATTTCTTTTCAGCTGTGTTCAAAGATAAATACAGACAACAGCAAAAAAAATAACTTAAAACACTTTTGGATTTAGTCCAAATAATCCTGATTTCCCTTAGGTGACTTTTCGTCCAGAACTGGAACTGGACTGTTTTCCAGATGTTCAATTTATGTTACTTTTACAGTTACATCAGGAACCAGAATTTCCCTGATAGCCTGGGTCCAGGTTTTTTTCCATTGCCATCATGAACACTTTTTTTTTTTTTTATTAATTTTATTACAATCCATACAAAGCAATCAAGTTTTTACAAAGAGAAAAATTAAGAACAGATCGATCCCCACCCCTGAGAGAGAGAGCAAGCCAAACGGCGTTAAATTTAAGACTTGGAGACATACCTAAATTAATAAATTCTCTGTGCCTTTTGAACTTATTTTAAAATATTACTGATAAAAAAAAAAAATGTTTTGAAAAAAGTCTGTACGGATCCTCTAACTGAATATTTGATTTTTTCCAACTTCAAATAATATAACACATCGGTTTCCCACTGACTTAAAAGAGGAGAGTTTGGGTTCTTCCAGTTTATGAGAATAAGTCTACGTGCCAAAAGTGTAGTGAATGCAATCACAATTTGTTTGTCTTCCTCCGCTTTAAACCCATCTGGAAGAACACCAAACACAGCTGTTAATGGGTTTGGAGGGATTGTAAGTCCAAGGCTATCTGAAAGGTAATTAAAAATGTTTGTCCAGAATAATGTTAATTTGGTGCAGGACCAGAACATGTGACCTAGTGAGGCTGGGACTTGGTTACAACGTTCGCAGGTTGGATCATGCCCTGGGAACATTTTGGAGAGTTTTAGTCGAGACAGATGTGCTCGATATATAATTTTGAGTTGTATAATTGTATGCTTTGCGCATATGGAGCTCGAGTGAATTCTCTGCATTGCTACTTTCCACTCCTTTTCTGATATATTAATTGAAAGATCTTTTTCCCAGTGTCCTCTTGGATCTTTAAAAGGGAGGGATTGTAAAATGATTTTATATATTGTAGAGATGGAGTCTAAATCCTTGAGATTGAGCAATATTTTTTCCAGCATGGATGAGGGTGCAAGATGAGGAAAATCTGGAAGGTTTTGTTTAACAAAGTTTCTGATTTGAAGATAGTGAAAGAAATGTGTAGCTGGAATGTTAAATTTGGAATGTAATTGCTCATAGGATGCAAAGACGTTGTCTATATAAAGATCTCTAAGCAAGTTAATTCCAAATTTTTTCCAAATATTAAAAACTGCATATGTTTGTGAGGGTTGAAAGAGGTGGTTCTCTTGCAGGGGTGCCACAGATAGAAGCTTCTCCGTCTTAAAATGCTTTCTACATTGGTTCCAGATTCTAAGTGAGTGGAGCACAATTGGGTTATTAGTGTATTGCCGATAACGTGTGTTTATTGGAGCACAGAGCAAGGAATACAAAGAAGTACTGCAGGAATTTAATTCTATTGCGGACCAAGCCTGTGTATGTTCTTCTATTTGTGTCCAGGTTCTTATCGCCTGTATATTTGCTGCCCAGTAATAAAACTGGAAGTTAGGTAGAGCCATGCCGCCTTCTGCCTTTTGTCTTTGTAGGGTCGCTCTTTTGATGCGTGGATGTTTTGAATTCCAAATAAATGAGGTTATTGTCGAATCTAATTGCCTAAAAAATGATTTATTAATGTATATTGGGATGTTTTGAAATAAAAAAAGGAGCTTAGGAAGAATATTCATCTTAACAGTGTTAATTCTTCCAGCTAGTGTGAGATGAAGGGTTGACCATCTATGCAAGTCTTGTTTAATTTTTTCCATGCAAACGGCGAAATTTTGTTGATATAGAGCTTTATATTTACTTGTGATGTTTACCCCTAGGTATTTAAACTGTTCTGCAATGATAAATGGTAGGGTATCTAATCTAATATTATATGCTTGAGAGTTCACTGGAAAGAGTACACTTTTATTCAGATTAATTCTGAGACCAGAGATCTTTTGAAATTCTGTGAGTGCTGCTAAGACTGCAGGTACAGAATTTTCTGGGTCTGATATATACAGTACCATGTCATCTGCATATAATGAGATTTTCTGTTCCAGTCCTTCTCTGCTAATCCCCTTTATCTGATCAGTATTTCGACAATGTATTGCCAGTGGTTCAATGGCAATCGCAAACAGCAGCGGTGACAAGGGGCATCCTTGTCTAGTGCCACGTTCTAGTTTAAAGTAGTCTGAGCAAATGTTGTTGATGCAAACTGAAGCTTCTGGGTTAGTATACAGTAATTTAATCCATGCACAGATGTTTGGGCCAAACCCAAACTTCTCCAATATAGTAAAAAGGTATTTCCATTCAATCATGTCGAATGCTTTTTCTGCATCTAATGATAATAATATTTCTGGGGTGTTTGATTTAGTTGGTGAGTATATTACATTAAACAGGCGTCGAAGATTGGAAGATAAGTGCCGGCCCCCAATAAATCCAGTTTGGTCTTGTGATATTACCGAGGGGAGCACTTTCTCCACCCTTCTGGCTAAAATTTTTGAAAGTATTTTAACGTCGTTATTCAGAAGTGAAATTGGTCTGTATGATGCACATTGTAATAAGTCCTTATTTTGTTTTGGAAAGACAGTGATTAGTGCTTGGCGAAAGGTTTGTGGAAGAGATTGGTTATCTCTGGCTTCTGTAAATGTTGCTAATAAGAGGGGGGCTAGCTGAGCGGAGAATTTCTTGTAAAATTCTGCAGGGTAACCATCAGGGCCTGCTGCTTTCCCGCCTTGGAGTGATTTTATAGCATCTAGTAATTCTGATAACATCAGAGGTTTATCAAGTTCCTCCGCACTACAAGCGTCTATTTGTGGTATCTGTAATGTATCCAGAAATGCATTAGATTGTGTATTGTCTTCCTTAAACTCAGTAGTATATAGGGATTTATAGTAGTCTCTGAAAGTGTGCATTATATTTTGGTGTTCGTTCTCTCCGTTCGTACTAGTGATTACCGAGATTGCGTTGCGCACTTCTTGCTTGTGAATTTGTTGAGCTAAAAGCTTATTAGCTTTCTCCCCATGTTCATAGTAATGATGTCTGGATTTGTAAATTAGTTGTTTAGTTTCTTTAGTTGTCAAGAGGTTTAATTCCGAATGTAGAGCCTGCCTTCTCCTATGTAGAGTCTCGCTTGGTAGTCTGGCATGTTCTTCATCTATTTTAGTAATTTCGCTTTTTATATCTGCTACTTTCTTGGCCTCGGATTTATTTCTGTGGGAAAGATATGAGATAATCTGTCCTCTTAAGAAGGCCTTAAGAGTTTCCCAGAGTATCCCTGCAGAGATCTCGGGGGATGTATTTGTCTCTAGAAAGAATTTGATTTCATGAACACTTTTACATTGATTATTTCAGATGTGATGCATATTTGTATGCTTGCCTGCTTGGAAGCTATGCGGTACCATTGTTGTACAACTGTTCTTTGTTACTGACTTATACTTGTCTTTATACTTTGTATTTTCTAACTTGCACTGCTTACACTTCATGTGTGACTCTATTTTGCACAGAACTAACTTATGCAACTTAAATGAGTGCTTATTATGTCTCATAAACCAACAGTACTTTGACTACAGTCTTTTCAGCTGCATGAAAGCATGTGGCGAACTCGGTCAGTTATTCCAATGTTAGCCCATTAGTTCCACACTAAGAAAAGCAACTAACAGAACCTTCAAATTTCACTTAAGGCTCAACAACAAAAAAAAATGCTTAATTAGGTTTAGCTGGTTCAACTCATTACTTTGTGTTATTGAAAAGGTAATATTGGGTGATTTCAGAATGTTGCATAGAATCAAAAAAACATGGAAGATTTCAAATGAAAAGCCACTAGTATGAAAAGCCAGGGATACACAGAGCTTAAATTTAATTTCCAAATATAATGGGCAAATGGCTGGGGATGTGTAATGCTCAAATCATAAAAAGAACAGTCTATGTATTGTCAACGTTGTGTAAAAAAAAAACTTCCTTCTGTGTTGATTTCAAGAAACTGCCTAGAACTACTGACAAGCAGAGTGCTTTAGCACCTAGAAAGAGAGCTGCTGAGAAAATGCTTAAATGCACAGTATGTAGGTAGGCCTGCTGACAGCCAGTAGATGAGATGAAATTAAAGGCCTTGGCTCTGCTGCTTGACTCTATGCATTTGTAAATCTTTTTTTAAAATAAATTCTAATGACAGTTTCAAATCACATTCATATTGTCCTCTCGCACAACTAAATAAGCACGCTCTTTCTTTCTTTCTTTGTTTCTTTCTTTCTTTCACTTTACTATTTATCTCTGTGCATGTTTTTATACCACAATACCTATGTTGCAGCTTCTTATAAGTCAGTGTCCATTCAGTCTATGGACCTAGTGTGTGTTTCTTAATGTGTCTAGTCCTTGTTGACTATTAAGCTACTGAGAAATCCTAATTTATTTGTACAAGATAGGGACACTCTTGAAGCATCCCTTAACCCAAAATGACTTCCAGGGAGGCTAAATTTATATATATAATATTTATATATTAATTATTAATAAGGAACACAAAGACAGAATATAACACAAGAAGAAACACCATTACAAAATAATTGATAATTGTCTGTCCTCCACTCTTTCTATTACTATACAGTACTTGTAGTGCCTTAAATATTTCTTTTGTTAGGTCTGTCTTCTCACCCTTTTACTGCTATCCAGTAGCAGTTATTTTCTTTAGGTACAATTTATGCAAAAACAGGGATGGCTTCTCTTTGAAAAATCCTCTGATTCTCCTAATAATTAACAGAATTACCCCTTGTACAATTTACTTTTACTTGAACTTTCTGCAGCAGCTAGTCCTAATATTGAAAGGTCAATGTTAGTGGTCAAGCTTTTTCATGATTAGATGGCCTGTTACCCTCTGCTTTGAACTTGCTCTTAACATTTGATCCTTTTTTATTTTTAACGTTTTCCTTTATTTCTCTCTTGCTGAGCCTGCATGTGGAGGGTCCCCCTTTTTCTGAATAGCTCAGAAAATCACAAACTATAAGGTTTGCTTTATGCTAACATGGCTGGATCTGTTGGTGGGTGAGTCCCAGTGGAGGATATCCATTTTTGTGCTGATTTTAATTCTTCCTTAAAATGATTGTGTCATCCTTGGTCTAGTTTTGTAATTGATATTTGAATTAGGAGTGGGTGATATACTGGTTGATCCATTATACTGGATGAAATTCTTCTTGTAGTATGGATTTTGAAAAAATGTTTCGAATGGTAAAGATTAATGGAATACTTGTGAACACATTTAAACTTAAAACAGGTCCTATCTCAAAACATGCAAATTTGTGCATAAAGAAAGAAACAAGAAATGTGTTTTTATTGTACTTTAGTGCCTTAAAGGTAAAGTTTTAAAATGTGTATGGACTTGTATGTGAACTCTATGTAATAAGTGAACCTACTCCTTTAGAAATGTTGCCCAAAGTAATATGTTATTCAGCTTGATTAGTGAGTCTATGTTGGCTTGTGCCCCCAACAGTGACTCTGCATTGGATTAAGCAGTTTTGACAATGTATGGATGGTTAAATGTGATAGTCTGAAACAGAAAGCAAGGACAGGAAAAGCTGTGCCTTGTCCTTTGTTTACTTAGCAGTGGCATGAGTTAAGTGAGTGAATGAGACAGAATCTGCTCTTTAATCGGTTCAAGCTGGGACTGTGAATACTTGCTGTCAAATCCATTTAAGTAGGAAGTATTTTGTTTAAGTAACAAGCATTTTGAAGCATAAGAGGCATGGCTATGTATACAATTAATCATTAATATGTTTGCTGTTTGTGAAAAAAAATAAGTTACAGTCTATAAAGTATATACAAAAACATTATGCTGATATTGAAAGAAACCATCAGAGTTTTTAATTATACTGTGATATGGTCATACTACCCAATCTCAATATGAAGGATAATAAAAATACTTCTAAGGTGCCCAAAAAGTATAGTGAGGATGAAGGAAGAACTGGGAGAAGATCAATGAGTTTAGTGTATACGTCAAGAATTAGTCAGAGGTCATAATGGAGGAGTCAATAAATTGACACAAACAAAACCAAAGGGAAAATATCAAGAGCGAAGTACAAGAGAACAAAACAGAAATTAAAGCAAAAGTGAAAATTTATGCTAGGGCATACTTGCAAAATAGGCTAACACTACATAATTATTTGTAAGGAATATCCACTGAGGAATGGTGGGCACGCCATGTGCCTTCTCATTTATATCAGAAGTGCTGGCAATGACACAAATCTGAGTTTCATGATAGCAAGAATGGGAGCCTGATGACAAAATGGTGTCTAGTAAATAATGAAATAATGATTGAAACCAAAATCAATGCCTTTAAAATATATACCAGGGTGAACATTTAAGTCAGAAATGAAATCTCCATGTTAAAAATCCCAAATTAGAGAAAAACATAGGTATAAAATTGGACAATATTGCAAAATTAATGTTGGAACCTTTCTGTACTTTAGTTCAATCCCAATATAGGCAGTGCTGTGAATTCTCACTCTCATTACCAATGTCAAGCAGTCCTCATTCCCTTTTCTCCCATACCTCTTTCAATGGTAGTCTAGCATAATTTTTCTGGCTATTTGAGTTCATGGCAACTCCTATCTTCCCGACTCCAAGTCCAATGGAGCACTAACTGTGAGGGTTTTCAAAGTCCAATTCAAAGAAATGCTCTACTTATTAAGTAAGGGTTACCCTGATAAACCCCTACAGAGCTTCAACTGCCAACCTTAGATCTTCTTACTACTTTGAGCCCCAGCTTACCCATATAAGGCTAGGCAACCACCATTTAGGCTGTTCATAAAAGCCTACACCAGTGAACCAGGAATAATACACAGGATACCCTTACTGCCACCTAACAAACTGGGGGACTTCTAACCCATCAGGTAATGGTCAATAATGTCTTGTTCTTTCATACTTCTCTAAATAATATACATTCCACCACCAAGGAGGAGTAGTGTTTCCATTTTACTGGAATAAAGATGAACACTACTCCCTTCAACCATTTTTTTAACCTTCTTGTCATATTCCTGTAGATGCTCCCTGTTACTTGCAGCCCCAGTCCTAACCAATCACTCCACTAGACATTACTTCAGATTTGTTTCTCCTACTCTGTTGAACCCTTGACAAGATACGGATGACCTGACTTTTAAATCTATACTTCCTTTCATTTTCAGAACATAAGAGGAGCCGGAGCATGTCCTGAGGATAGCAAATGTAAGGCAGAAACTAATCCTGTCCTTTTCAAGACTAGAATTTTAAGTCTAAACTCTTTGCATCTTTGCAAGTCCCATTAGAGACATGGATTCATCTAGCAGCATAATTTAGGTTTTCGTGGTAACGTTGTAGAAATAAAAAACTGAAGTCACTGTGGCTTACCGAATTAGCGCAGACCTATCCTTTTATATGTTTGCACTTTCTTACTTTCTACATGAGTTTTAAATTTAGTATTTCATTTTATTTTATCCTGACATACTTTTTGTTAAATATTAATGAGATGTTTTAGGTGCAATGTTCCCTGTTTAAAGGGTTCTACAAATGCATTTGTAGATATGTTGTCTCTTCTTGTTAAGTAAACTTCTGGGAAATGGATTTAAAGGTTTAGTTTAGTGTTTTGTGTGTGTCACAGTCTGTTCCTCTAACATAAGAGCTATAAAAATTTGATTCTCTAACAGACCTCCGTGCTTCTTTTTGAAAACGGACATATGTGGCAGATTTTGTGTTCCTCGGCAAGTGCAACTCATGTTAATTATTTCTTTTGAAACAAAACATGCATAATGTGCAATCTGGTTCCATTTTTTTGTATAAAAATGACACTATGACTAGCTTCTTCACTGATTTATTACATTATACTGCCTTTGTTATTTTTTTTTTTAAACTTAGCTTTTAATTTGTGAAAAAAATCAACATTTTTAAGTAATATATAATAATAGATGCAAATGCTACCATAACAATGTAAATGTTGAAGAATTACTACACTTCAGGGCATGATGTAATGCTAAATGAGATTGCAATTTTGTATGGTTATTCTAATTCTTAGTCACACTGCTCTTGAATTATAATCATCATACTAAATAGCAGCGGAGAGAAGTCTGATATGGTCATCTTTAATCGTTGGCCAGATCAGGGAATTAACAACTATTATGCAGCTAGAGGAGAAATCTACAGCCTTGTAGACAAATACCTTATCATTTATCTAATTCCACTCCAATATAAATATACTCATGGTTCCGGAACATTAATTCAGTGCCGTTTTGCTTGTTCTGCTTTGTTTGATTAACTTTCGAATTACCTTCACCCCTCCCCTGACCATTGACATTTCCACACATTGATCTATTTGTTTCAGGCACACTCAATCAGCTCTTTAATTTTGCTGCTTTAGTTCTCTTGATGAGCACAAGTCGGCATCAATGAAGTTCAGACATAAGCACTCTATGAGAAATTTAAGGGAAGACATTTCATCTTCTCAATCTTGACAGCCAAGTGACCTCTCTATTACCCTGTGCTCATTTCAAAAAGTCATTAAAGTGACGAAGACTAAATGTTGCAGTATTGAGATAAATGGTCCAATAGATAAAATAATTTGGTGCCATCCAAATGAGTTCCTTTCCTTTTCCAAAAGTTATTTTTTATGCTTTCACTTCATGGATGGCTTTGTAGATGCCGCTTGTTGTTAAAATAATACAATGGAAGGTAGATTCCAGAATCAGAAAAAAATGTGTAAAATAATATTAAAAATATTTTAGATATAAATAAATATTGATATTTACATATAAATATCAATCTTTATTTATATCTAATAAAGTGTAACAATAAACAAAACACAAAGTTAATTAATAAGAAAAGGATTTCCTGGGTAAAGTCAAAATGCAAATACTAACTGCACAGTGTACCAAATACTACATACCAAAATAAAAATGCAATACCATTGAACAGAAATTGCATAAAAGTGCAACTAACCATAATAAAATGATAACAGACATACATAATAGGAATGTTCTTGGAATAATGTCTATGTAAAATTAAAACTAATATAGCCTATTATATCACACAGATACTACTTATAAATTGTATGAACAACCTGAACTGAATGTTTACACAGGTAGCTGTCCTGGCCATTTGCTCACAATATAGAAAACTCTTTCTGCTGTGGAGTATTGTTCCGATTTGTAAACTAGAGTACATGGAGTGATTACTCTAAAATGTAAAAATGAGTAGAGAAAAGATGTTGGGATGTGACCACTGGTTGAGCACTTCTTCCACAATGGAAAAATAAGTAGACAAATGAAGAAAGGATGTCACCACCAGGTGTTGCTATCACATAATTGATTTAATCAAAATAATGATGCATTTCAAGGGAACTTTTTCTGCAATTGTCGAGGCAAATAAGCGCAGAAAAAATAAAGCATAACAGAAGACGAAATGTATCCAACAGCTAACCAGTTCAATAAAAAGGAACTTTAATTTTAAACAATAGGACATCTGCAGAAAACAATGCAGACTCAAATTCATATTATACTATGAGCATTAGATCAATAAAGAACTGCAGTAAACAATACCAGAAACAAAGAAATTTGTAGCACTATGTTGTGCTGCAAAGATATGACTAGATATTTAGGACCATAAAAAGGTGATCGAGCTCCATTACATTTGGAGTTTACTCTCCAGGGTCATTTAGCTTTTCAAACATGATGGACAGTAGCTGTTTTTTTTTTTTTTTTTTGTTTTTTTTTAGAAAGAAAGGTATTGTTAAAGTCACCATCTCATAGATTTTGTAAGACCAAGCCACTCTGGTCCACTAGCAAAAGCTTGTTCTTAGAACTGATTTGAGTCACATATGAACTGAAAATACTCAGATAATAAAAGTTAAGGCAAATTGTAAACCTCTGATAGCTAAATTGGATAATGATTTGGATAAGATTAAGCAAGAAACTAAAGAGCTGACCACAAGAAAGAAATTAAATTAAAGAAATATAAAACACAGGTAAGATTGCAAAAACAGAATGTGGTTTGACACTTTTGGGAGACATACTGTATGTTTTACATCAGGCAGAGGATATGCATGTTGTACAAAGTTATAGGAAACTGTGTGCTTTAATAAAGCCACCTTGCATTGTCATATTCTGCATTCAATATTCCATAATATTTTTCGAGCATAGAGAACAGAATAAGACCAATTAATATATACAGTAGGTAGCCCCATTTGGTACATACTCTGCTGAGTGGTAATCTCGGCAACCTCTCATGTGCATGGTGCTACAACAACCACAAGTAAAACACTGTACAGACAACGTTTACTTTTAAAAGGTTGGTTGGCTACAGGAAGCTTCCAGGTGTCAAAAAAATCTCATTTTTGAAATGTGGGCTCTGAAATAAACTAATGTGAGGCAGATCTTTGAAGAGTCAGATGAGGCAGAATGCATGCACTATATAAAAAGGCAATATCTGAGGAAAAGTGCATGTTGTCAGTAAGGAGCATCATCTATCAAGCTGAACTTTCTTCTCCAAATAGCTGTAATAATTGATGTAATAATTAAAACTATATATCTTAGGTCATCTTTTTTTGTGAACTATTTTTAAGTAATGTGAAAAACTTAATTTTCTTCTTATGCAAGACTTGTAAAGAAGCAGACTCCTTATATTCGTTCTCATCTCACTATCTTTGTTTTCTTATGTCTCTTTGCTAGCCAGACAACGTAATGTCTGGACTTTCCTGGACTGGTCTTTAAAACTGAGTCCTACATTTCTGATTCAAATAGTGCATAATAAACAAATGCATTAACAGCTTTTAAACAAATTAAATCTAATGGAGTGGAAATCAACAGAGTGGAATCACCCACAGAACAATTACTTTAATTTGATGCTTTAGGAGTACACTGGTATAGCTCAAAAACAGTGGTATAGGAAACTGGAAAAGAAACATCTCTAGAGAAGGTACTTGCATTTGTGTAGTCACTAAAGGTATACCAGTAATGACAGACAAACGTCTTCATTTGTAACTTCTAAATTTTGTGTGTTTTTTTTCTGAAATGCTTTATGTCTCACTGGGATTTGAACTGAGACTTTTTAACTGGCATCTGTAATTTAGACACTTCTAGCAAAAGTCACCTTTTTAGGATTATTACATTGTTCTGGATTAACAGCTGCTATTTTTTATGTCTTTTGTCTTGGACTTAAATGACATGATATTAGGCTGGACTGGTTAACATTTTGCTGCCCATAATATGTCAGCTACAAAATAAGAGGGGTACAAGTAGATAAAAAAGTGCTCTGATTACATGCTACAGTGTGCCAGATGTCTAACATTTTAGCACTTTTATGCTTCCCCATGATTTGTCTAGACTTTTTTCTGGCTTTTTCTCTTTTTTATTGAAAGTATGGATCAAATACAACTCTTATATTAGTAAAATAGCAAGGAAAAATAATCAAACCTTGCTTCTTTACTTCATCTGCAGTATATTGACATCTATTTCGGGACTATACTCTGTCTTGCACTTGCACCCAGTACTGCTACAGTAGATTCTGCCATCCTTGGATTCTTCATTAGAAAAAGCAAGTTAAGAAAATGAATGGATGGATGCAGATTTTCTAATTAACATAGTATTCTCAAATTTAACTTTGCATAGCAAAGGGCCACAGCCTGTCCCAGCCCTGAATGGGGTCAGCTCAGATAGGCACTTTCACTTACACTCATGTAAGAAAAATTTATAATCATCATTTAACCTAACACACACCTGTTTGAAACGGTGGAGAAAATTAAGAAGCTACAATCAGATTCAGGATTTAGATTCAGGACACATACTCAGCAAGGTAATATTTTTATTTCTGGTGCCACTATGTCACTCACTTTTTATTCATCCATCCATTATCCAACCCGCTATATCCCAACTACAGGGTCACGGGGGTCTGCTGGAGCCAAACCCAGCCAAAATAGGGTGCAAGGCAGGAAATAAACCCCAGGCGGCGCGCCAGCCCACTGCAGGGCGCACACACACACACGCCCACACACCAAGCACACACTAGGGACAATTTAGAATCGCCAGTGCACCTAACCTGCATGTCTTTGGACTGTAGGAGGAAACCAGAGCACCCTGAGGAATCCCACGCAGACACGGGGAGAACATGCAAACTCCAAGCAAGGTGGACCCGGGAAGCTAACCAGGGTCTCCTAACTGCGAGGCAGCAGCGCTACCCACTGTGCCACCGTGCTGCCCCCACTTTTTATTTACCTAAGATAATAAAATACAGGAAAGTGCAAGGAAAAAGTAGCCCCACACACAATAAGGATTCCCATCCTGGATTTAGCAGCAGCAGCAGAAAGCTTAGTCACGAGAACCTAGCATGACACTCCCTTGCACATTTTGTTTTCTGTGTGCATACTGGTGAGAAGACACACTGTATTCATTGTAACAGTATATTTTGATTGTGGATCTGTATGTTCATGTTCAGATGTAAGGGATTTATGCTATAAAATAGCCTATTGTAAGTGCTCCTGGAAAATGCACAATTTAGAAAATGGTGAAAAATCGGTGTTCTATTGCTGAGATCAATGCACCAAAACTAAGAGACCTTTTCTTCCATACACCAGAGGTTATCTGGGACATTGCAGATCATAAGTAAAGAAGTACTGGCAGTTAAACACATGAAGTTGTCATGAAGGTCATGTAAGCATATACTCCATGATTTTCAGGCTACTTTTTCATCTGTCACCTAGTACAACAATCCAAGATTTAATAAACACATCAAAAAGAATGTAATTACTATCATTTTTCACACCCACTAAAACTGAAGAGAGGAAAAAAAGAAAATGCATAACCTCAAATGCATTAGTTAACATATAAAAGTGTAAACACTAAATGGCTTCAGAAAAGTATATTGAAAACTGAAGAATAAAAGGTAACATAGTCTGAATGTTTGGACCCAAATGTTATGAAATTCTATGTAGTAAGATAGTAAGGTTATATGTTTAAGGTTGTATTCCATTAAAGGAGATAAAGCAAAGTGTGACCGAAATAATTGGTAAACATGTAGAAGTCTTCACTCTCAATCTTATTTTATTTCAAAGATACACAAAACTCTTAGTCACTAAGTGGTCAAGCTTTTACATGCTGAGGTAAATGTACTTGGCATGTCCATTCTTCCCCTTTGCTTGATCACCTGAAGTTAACTTCCTGAGGATTGGGTAGCTTTTTTGGAATGAAAATTATGATGTGTCAGAGTGTGTATGTGTGTGAGAGAGAGACAGAGAGACCACCTAAAGAGCAGCATTTACGACACATTCTCTTCTACTTAAAACTTATTGGCCTGGATCCTTGGCCAATGGTGAGTCTTGGGGAAGATCCTAGCTTGTAGCAGCTCACAGAGCTTGAGTAAGTGAATTGAAAAAGTGTTCCTTCTGACCCTGAGTGAGCAGAGTGAGTGAAGATGGTGGTATTCATTTTCTGGCAGTGGACACAGCTGAGAAAAGGCCCCTGGAAGAATAGATACTGAGTATTACAATGTATTAGAGTGCCAGCACCAGCAACAATAAAATGTCAGTTAAATAATGCCATATTAAAATCCGACAAAATGAACATCTAATAAACATTTTATTTTCCTGTACAGTACAACCTCCAAATTGCAGTATTTATATGATATATCAACATCAAAAACTCACCATCAAAAGCAGAAATTGAAATGATACTCACATACTTCCAGGTTTTGTTCAAAGTCCTAAATCGTATTGTACATAAGTAATTGATCTGATTAATGATAATGATAGCAGCTACCCCGTAATAGAGAGATAAATTGGATCACAAAACAATCAATCAACAGGTGCCTTTAAAGAACTCCATCCTTCAACTGCAAGGTGGAGCTGAAATGCTCAGACTGTACATGTGCACACACATCGCCAAAGGTACAGTGTCTATAAAAAGGTATCTGCATGAAAGTTTTCACATTATAGTGTTAAACATTGAATAACAGTGGATTTAATTTAGCTTAATTGATCAACAGAAAAGACTCAAATGTCAAAGTGAAAAAAGATCTTCAGTTATATAAATCGTTAAGAAACATAAACAGCATGACACAGCAGTAAATATTCCTATAACCAGCCGTCCATAAGGACTGAGTAATCATGCAAGAAGAAAATTAGTCAGGGAAGACAACAAGAGGCAAGTGATAACTCTAAATGAATTGCAAGCTACTGTCGATGAGATTGGAGAAACTGTACATAGAACAACTGTCACAGCTTTGTGGGATAGTGGCAAAGAGAAAGCTACTTTTTAAACAAATGCACAACACCTCTCAGGCAGAAGGCACATGGGAAAATTTATAGTACAGTCAGCTGGAAGAATGTATAATGGTTTAATGAGTTCAAAATTGAGCTTTTAGCCATCAGAATAAACACCATTATCAAAAATATACCATCATGATGTAGTCTGCAAGAATCCCTTGCATTGGAAGAAGTATTGTTTTCCAGTCAAACAATCACTCCAAGCATAAAACTAAATCTAATGTACTGGAGTGGCCAAATCAGAGTCCTGCTCTCAATCCAATTCAGAATTTGCATCTGGTTTCCAAAAAGGCTGTTTACTCACAATCCTGATGCAGGCTAACAGAACTTTTTCAGTTTTGCAAAGCGGACTTATGGCTGGAATTTCTACCAATGGTGCATCTACTAAATACTGACTTGTATGGTGTGAATATTTATGTGTCCATTTTTTTGTATTTGTAACTAATTTAGACCACTTTGCAGTAGTCTGATTTCAATTTGACATTAAAGAGTATTTTTCTGTTAATAAACGTTTAAAAAGCCAAATTAAATCCATTGTGATACCATATTATAAAACAATAAAATGTGAAAACTTCTAAGAAGAAGAACACTTTTTATAGGTACCTAGCAAATTGCAAGGTCAAAAGGCTTACCCAAGCAAACTGGAAAAAGGTTACTGGAACCACGCACAAAGAAAATTTTAAATACTCTAAAAAGTAATGTTTTCTATTTAAGAAATTGCAATCAGCATCTCATAGTAAAATTGAAAAATGTAATTATGAGTTTAAAATAAAAATTTTAACAATACGTTTTGAGGGGAATTCACTACTTACTTAATTTTTGCACAACAGTGCCATCTTCTAGAGGGGAGGGCAACGTCCCACCTGCTCTTAATGGAGAGGTGCCACTGTTACTGACTATAAGCAGATCATAGTTACATTATCTAAATATGGATTTGAAATTTCAAAGTACAAATCTGAAAGATATAACACACATTCAGATGTAAAAAGCAATCTGTTGATGAAGTGCAAATAGGAGATACCATCAGAAAGCATAGTTTTTCCATAAACAGATAAAAAAATAAATCTGACAAAAATATAACTGAAAAGTGTAAAACAAAAAGAAGCAGAGACAACAAAACAATAACTAGATACTAAGAAGGAACTAAGCAGAAAAATGTAATGACTCAGTGAAAGATTTCTGTGCCAGCTTATGGCTGCCCTTTGGTGAGAACCCAGCTATTTGCACTGCCAGTTAACGGCAGTATGCCTTGTTTATGGCATGAAATAAGTACCTAGAAAGTGACACAAAGCTTCAGTCAACATAAAATTAACATAAAGTTACATTGATCTTCTCTACATAAAATTGGAAGGCAGCCCATTCCACTCCCCCTAACTCTGCAGGTTGTACTTTGTGATCGGAGAGGAAAGAGAGCTCAATGAGTCCAAGGAATATGTGCATTTATTGTCTGGCAGGGGAGCAACTTCACCTGACAAAATGAGGGCAACACAAATGAGGAATTTCAGGCAATAACTAATGTAGCCAGACCGTAGCTTAACTATGCTGAAATTAGGACTTAACCTTGTTCCAATTAGGCAGAAGACAATTGCACTGTATCTTAAATTTAAATGGTCCTGCATTAAGATCAGTGTTTCAGGGATACCAGCATTCCAGATGCTAATAGCTAGTCAGCAAAGACCAGAGCTTGAGGTTAAGTGAGTAGTAAGCCTCATGCAAGCAAAAACACGCAATCAAATTCCTGACTTGACAAATCTAAATCAGTCATTACATTTAATTTACTTGTGCAGTAGCCATCTCAGCAAGTATACTAGCTATGCTGGATGAGTAAAACAAACAAACAAATTTATAAAGTGATCCAAAATTAGCAATTAAAGTACTAAGGAGTACTTCAAGCCAATCCCTTATTTCTTTTTTTTTTAATTTTGGTATCATGTTATTTTTTGATCAGTTATTTCAAGTGAAGCAAAGAAATAATTTTAGAATCAAAACCTCAATAATGATTAATCAAACTATATGTACTTTAAATAGCACATTAGTGCTCTCTGGTGGCAAAGCTTTCCCTGCATTGTCACAGGCTTCCCCCTCCTTCCTTTGTGGTTTGAGGGTGAAAACTGAAGACACTATTTTGGGCACTGTTTGTTTTACCACAAGTTTAATATGACTGCTCATCTCCAATTTGATCAATGATGCGTGTCCTGACATTCAGTTTGCCTTTTAAATTGGCTGCAAACAATTTCTGGTAGATGATAAGTATTGATTTGACATTACTGCTTGGTCTTTTTCAGTCACAGCTTTACCTGTTTTCTATACCCCTTAATCAAATTTAACATCCTGTTGTGAGCAGAATCTCACATCTCACTTTTTATTTGAAGAGGCTTTTGATACAGGCCTTGTTCTCTGCATCCATAATGTCCAACCCTTGAAACTTAACTGCTATTTGAATTCAAAATCTCACCTAGAATGCTGCTGCCTGACTGTTGCTTTCTTTCCTTTTGGTTCATCCATACCACTCTACTTTATTCTCTGCAAAGTCTTCATCATTGTTATTTTTGTCCTTCCAGTATTTCATGTTTCCAAAAGATTCACCAAGAAGTCTCTGCTGTTGCAGTCCTCTGTATAGACATGCTGTTTCTTGCGTCTTTCTTAACATCTTGACGTTAAGAGCCAGCTACAGTAATTTAATGAATAAGCATACATGTTTGTATTGAATTAGCTATTTAGCATGAAATTAGATGATGATTTATGTTTTCCTTATGTTGTGTTTGTAATAATAGTTTATTATTCACCAAATCGTATTCTATGTAAGTGATGTTGCTATAGCAATAAAATAATTGCTTTCTTAAAGGTATGAACTGAGCCTTTGATCTAAATGCTTTTCAAAGTGTTCTGTTTTTTGGGTATTACACTAGTTTGTCATCTAGTCCCAGGACTGACAGGTATTCAATTAAAAATTGCGCTCTCAGTTGCCGGTTTTGACAGTCACTACAATGCAAGGCATGCATACCAGTATTTATAATTCAGTTTTAGACACCAGAAAATGAGTAAATCATGGACAGCACAGTTTATAGAGAAACTGCCTCATATCTCAATAAGAAGGAGTTCAGATCTCAGTCTTGCAACTGTCTATGTAGAGTGTACTATGCATGTTCTTTTCCTGACCAAGTGAATTTTTTCAGTGTACACCAGCCATATCTCAAATATATACTGGTTACATTGAAGGACAACTCAAAACTGTCCAGAGGTGATAACAGGTGAATGCCTGAGTGTGGCACATATTGTGTTGTACTCATATCATGCAGTACATGCAGTGCTCCTTGGCTCCACCTCCTCACCGGTACATTAAATGAATATGTGATATTCATCCGTCCATCCATTATCCAACATTTTATTAATATTATTGTCACTTTCGTTGCTATTAATAATATTATACAAAAGGCCGTCCTTTTAATAATTGAACACACTCACATATCTCACACATTGCTCTGATTCTAGCACCAAAAAATAGCAAAACAGATAAGACCTTCAAAAAGACCCACATAAACAGGTTGGAATTCCACCTGGCCTGCTCCAATATAGGTCTCACCCAGGCCAACCAGACCCTAAGCAAATCAGAGGCCTGTCCTGGTCCCAAAATGGCAAACTGACTTTTGATGTTGAAGAATAACAGTCTCAAATAAATCAAAAGAGAGATAACTGTAAACTTGTGGCTTACGATATATAGAGACATGTCCCAAAAGAAACTTTATAAAAAAAATTAGGATTTGTTTTAAAAAAGGAAAGTACAAGAAAATGTTCAAAGGAGCAAAAAGGAGTTGTCTGAAAGGCAATCCTACAAAGACACATGCAAGGATTTAGATACAAAATTATGACAAAACAGAACCGTTAAAAAAAAAAAAAGTATACGATAAATACACAAAAAGTTTATACATAATGATGAACAAAGAAGACATCTGAAATAAAAATAACTAGAAGCAAGGGAACATATTCTGGCTAAAACATAACACATACATGGTTTCAGGTAAATGAAAGTCACCAAAGTACTTGTGTGTGTGTGTATGTCAAAATACCATCAGTAATCATTGGTGTTATCCACTTTTAAAGAAATTGAAACAATTGTCAAGTCAAGTCAAAGTCAAAGTGAACTTTATTGTCATCTCAACCATATACAAGTATACAGATTGACGAAATTGCGAAGCTCAGGGTCCACAGTGTAACAACATGATGTGCAAATAAATTAAAAATAGAATTAAAATTTAAAAATCTAAAAATTAAAAATTAAAACACGAACAAGACAAGACATTGTGCAAAGATAGGACAAAAGAGTAGCAGCAATATTGACGTGTAAGATATGTAATATAATAAATAAATAATAAATAATAGATATAGATAATACAGAAATTATCAGTGTATGATAATAGTTGTTTAAGACGTGTGTAAACAATGACAGGTCAGAATGTTTCACAGCAGAAGGATATCAAGAGTGTCAAAATACTTAAAGGTCAGTATGAGATTTTCAGGTCTTTTCTACATGCACACTCATCTTTGCAGGACAGTGGTTTTCATGTATAAAAGTTCTGTTTTTAAAGCCTGCTGTTAAGGAGTCTAACAGCTTGGGGGTAATAACTCTCCTGCAGCCTGGCAGATTTGGCTTTGATGCTGCAATACCTTCTCTTGGATGGCAGAAGTGTGAAAAGTCCATGTGAGGGGTGTAAGGGGTCCTGCACAATGCTGCAGGCCTTGCGGACACTGCGTTTGTAAAATATGTCCTGTAGTGAAGGGGGAGGCACCCCAATAATGTTCTCTGCTGTCTTCACTATCCTTTGCAGGCGCTTGCGGTCAGATATGTTGCAGTTTCCATACCAGACAGTGATGCAGCTGGTCAGGACACTCTCCATGGTGCCTCTGTAGAACATGGTGAGGATGGAAGGGGGAAGACGTGCTCGCTTCAGCCGCCTCAGGAAGTGTAGTCTCTGCTGGGCTTTCTTGATTAGTGATGAGGTGTTATGTGTCCACGTAAGTTCCTCAGTTATGTGCACACCGAGGAACTTGGTACTCCTAACAATCTCCACATCTAAACCGTTGATGCTGAGTGAGATGTGGGCAGGACATGATTTTCTGAAGTCCACGATTATCTCTTTTGTCTTGTCGACATTGAGAGATAGATTGTTGTCTTCACACCATGCAGACAGCCGTTTCACCTCATCTCTGTATGCTCTTTCATTATCCCTGCTTATCAGTCCCAGCACCGTTGTATCATCCGCAAACTTGATGATGTGGTTGGTGTTGTGCGTGGCTGTGCAGTTGTGAGTCAGCAGGATGAACAGCAGTGGACTAAGCACACAGCCCTGCGGTGCTCCAGTGCTCAGTGTGATGATGCTGGAAGTGTTGTGGCCCATCCGAAGCTGACTGGGGCCTCTTTGTCAAGAAGTCCAGGATCCAATTGCAGAGGGTGGTGTTCAGGCCCAACCTGCTCAGTTTCATAACCAGCTTTGGAGGGATGATTGTGTTGAAGGCAGAGCTAATTGTGATTTATAAATTCTGTTTGATAAACAGTAGCCATAAATAATGAGATGTCCATCAGAAAATTTGACAGAAATGTGACACAGTGCTTAATGTTGGTGTTTCACAGTTCCAGAAGTTTGAACTTAAATCCTAGCCAAGTCACTTTGTACCTGGAGCTTACACATTGTCACCGTTTCTGTAAATATTTTCCTCATACTTCCCCAATTCACAAGTTTTAAATTGATTGGAATATACAAATTGGCCAGGAATGTGTGACTGGGGCTTGCTACTAAATGGTGCCCCATCCAGGTCAGTTCATATCTTGCACCCGATGCTGCTAGGATAGTATCTGGCTACAAGTAACCTGGTAGTTAAGCAAATTAAAAAAAATAAATGGTTTAAAAAAGTGACAAGTTAACTGTTTTTATTTATTTTACATTGATTGGTGTAAAGAATGGGGGTTATTTGGATGTGCACAAGTATTTGGGTAGGCTCAGAGCTACATTAAGAAAATAATCTGAAATTCAGTAAGAAAAATAAACATTTGCTGCTATCAAAATCTTGTATGTGCCTACCTTTCAGTGTTACAGACCTACCATTTTAAAAGAATAAATCTCCCAGATGCTAAGAGGAAAAGCTTATCAGCCTTAGTGTAGCATAATGAAATATGTGCAAGAGTGAATGAGTATGAAATGAATGTAATAGACAGGTAGAATAGAAGGCTCTCCCACTCAGATACATCAATGCTCTGTTTTAAAGTGGCTTAAAATGCTTCCTTGTCATGCTGCTTCTCTTGGGAGGTTTTCCTAGGGTAAGGAATTGGGTCCTATCAACATTATTAATGACTTACACAAAAGATGTTTTATCTTCTTTTTAGTTGTGTGGTTTTACATTGTGTTCTCTGGCAGTTTTCTACATTTTAATACAAAAAGAGACGTGTTTGCTTTTTGTCTTCGGCAGAAGTAGAAATACATTTCTTTTGTGACAAGGCCAAGATTTTTTATTGTTATTTATATTACATTATTCTCTGGGGGGATGCTCAATATAAATATCTTGCTTTTTTTAAAGGCAGAATACATTGATATATCTTCAGCAAGCTCATAACACACTCCAGTACAAACTCCATCGTGAGCAAAACTAATTAAGGACAAGATGCAGTCTATTTTAGAGTTGAATCATTTGCAAATGTTAATATTCTCTGAGTAAAACACACCAGCAGAAGCCTAATGAAAGTGCAGGCTGTCATAAGGCCACAGAGATCATCGCATTTGCCATACTAATGACCAAATTAAATATATGAAAGGCCAAAGGAGCAGTGAACTGAGACAACATTAGAGAGCAAACTCTGGTTTCATTTGTGCCACACAGGGAGTCTGAAACAAGGGCAGTTGCAAAAAAAATGAGAGCAATAAGGAAGAGTTCGTAAGGTGTTCCATTATAAGCACACCCCCTGTTTATATGATTCCCTCCTTCTTTCTTTTATTAGAAAGACTGCATCTGCTTCTTCTCTGCATAGTATTGAACAGGTGTGCTTTTGATATTTTTTATTATTTTTTTTTTTATCGCTCTTACAATTTCCCTGTGTTGCAGATCAAATCACATCTGCTCTGTTCTGTTTTAAAAAAGCCTGATTCAAGTCATGATACAAGGATCCAATGGGGTAGAGAACTGACAGCTGAAAAAGAAATGTGAAAAGAGTCTTTTTGCAAAATCGTATTTTAGGATTTTTTCTTTAGTGTCAAGCTTTGCTGTCTTTCTGGTGTCAAATCTCACCTTAATAACCCTTAGAGGGAATGAAGTTAAAAACTGGGGTTTGATTATATGGTGCTTTCTTGAAAGTCACTGACAAAATGTAGATTTTGGGGTACAGTAATGAAGCAAGAGTTGGTGAGCAGAGTTTTTCCTTTTCAGTGTATAAATCTTCATCCTGGGTACCCCTTGACTAATTTGAAAAAATAATTGGCCCCTGTTAATGATCATTTCAACTTTAGTGTGCTGAGCGGAAGACCCCAACAATTTACCTTATGCTTTCCAAGATGTTTGTTGGTGAATTGTTGTAAACTGAAATTTGGTATCCCTGATTCTAATGTTTGCAATTGCTCCAAATTTATGAATTATTTATGTACCCCTCATGACATTTTATCATTATGATCATCTGGTCCTTTCCTACAGAAGAGCTACTATAGCACAAATTGCTGAAAAACTTAATGCTGGTCATGAGAGAAAGGTTTCAGTACACACAGTGCATCACAGCCTGGTGCATAGCCACAGACAACATTTATTTCTATAGCAAATTTTCATACAAAGGATGTAGTTCAATGTGCTTTACAACATGTCAAAGCAGTAGTTTCATGCAAAGAAACACAAATTGAATTTAGATAAGAATAATAACAAATAAACAGAATAAAAGAGATAAATAAATAATGCACATTTACATGACACAAAGTCATGTCGTGACCATGCCAACCCCTGTCAATTGCCAAAAGCACCTGAGCACTAGGACTGGACCATGGAGGAACGGAAGAAGGTGGCCTGGTCTGATGAGTCATGTTTTATTTTAGATTATGTGGGCAGCTGAGTGTGTGTGCATTGTTTACCTGGGGAAGAAATGGCAGCAGGGTACACTATGGGAAGTAGGTAATGTGATACTCTGGGCAATGTTCTGTTGGAAAACCCTAGGCCCTGACATTTATGTGGATGTTTATCTTTGACACATACCCAATACCAAAAGATTGTTGTAGAATATGTACACCTTTTTGTGGCAACCATACTCCCTGATGGCACTGGCCTCTTTCAGCACAATAATCCACCCTGCCACACTGCAAAAAGTGTTTAGGAATAGTTTGGAAAACATGACAAAGAATTCATATATATATATATATATACAGTCCCCTATATATACTGCCCCCTGCTCGCTTCGCTCGCCCACCCCCGTGTTTGGTTTACCGAATATACAATTTAAAGAGATTGTTATTTTCATGGGAATTGTTACATATGCATTATTTTCACTTTTACTTTAAAAACTTTTGTAAAAACAATACTTGTTCTTTATTTCTGGCCCCGGGCGTGGTTAAATCGCTTTCTCGCCAGACGTATAACGCTACTCGCATTGTCCCTGGATTCAACTGCTGTCATGCTATCCATCGATCATTTTAAAGCCTGTACAGCCGCTGTCCTTTTTGCCACTTCGTGTTTCTGCTACTCGCGTTGTGAAGGGGGGTGGGGCTAGGGTGGCTGAACGCATGCAAGGAGAAGTGGTCAGATCATCTGCTGCGAACTGCATGTTTTGCTTGTCACTTGTCATTGTTTTAAGAGCTGGGAGCAAGTTAACTCTTTGAGGACTGAATATTTTTTCCAAAAAACAATGGTTTCACTCAGAAATCAACATAAAACGTCAGTTGCTGCGTGCTGTGATTGCCAGTTTGCCAAGAATGTGCGGCAGACTTGCTGCCAGTCTGTCTTTGCATTGCTGGGACAACAGCAGCGGTCACAGTCGCAGTGCATTACAATCTGGTTTCTACCTCTACCTCTACCTCATTGTTAATTGGCAGTCTTCCCTGGTGAACATTGTCTGTACCACGATTAGCTGGGGACTGATCAGCTGAAGCTGGAACCTTGCATTCGTTTTCGATCACTTGTATCAAAAACTGAGTCTAACAAGTCATAGTCCAGTTCAGAGATAACAGGCACAATGTCGTCCACGGAGTATTTTGCTTTACGCATTCGCTTTGATCTCTCGCCAGATATCAGTGCCATTTTTGCCGTTGTGTGCACCTTGCTACTCACGAGAGCACAGGGAATCTCACTCAAACCAATGAATCTAACTTTCCTTCTACCAACGAGTGTCCAAATAAAATGTAAAGGTTGGTTTTGTCACAGTTTACAGTCTATTACCATCGTCAACTCCTCCTTTTGACAAAAGTCGACATCAGCCCTGAAAGAGTTAAAGTGTCTCTTGCAGGACTTCAAATTGTCTTCTGAGAAGATCACATCTCATCTCCCTAGTCTGCCTCCCCAAGATTTTATTTCATAATAGATATATATATGTACAGTACAGGCCAAAAGTTTGGACACACCTTCTCATTCAATGTGTTTTCTTTATTTTCATGACCATTTACAGCACTCTCCTTCTTGGTCAAATAGCCCTTACACAGCCTGGAGGTGTGTTTGGGGTCATTGTCCTGTTGAAAAATAAATGATCGTCCAACTAACCTGACTTCTGCACAACACAACTGCTGGTCCCAACCCCATTGATAAAGCAAGAAATTCCACTAAATAACCCTGATAAGGCACACCTGTGAAGTGAAAGCCATTTCAGGTGACTACCTGTTGAAGCTCATCGAGAGAATGCCAAGAGTGTGCAAAGCAGTAATCAGAGCAAAGGGTGGCTATTTTGAAGAAACTAGAATATAAAACATGTTTTCAGTTATTTCACCTTTTTTTGTTAAGTACATAACTCCACATGTGTTCATTCATAGTTTTGATGCCTTCAGTCATGAAAATAAAGAAAACACATTGAATGAGGAGGTGTGTCCAAACTTTTGGCCTGTACTGTATGTATATATATATACATATACACATATATATATATAAATCCAATGTCTGTCTGTCTGTCTGTATGTATGTCTGTTGACTTTTCACGAGAGAAGTACTTTGGGTTTTTTCTATAATTTGCTTGAAAATTCCAGTTGATTTTGTGACTTTTCTCATTGTGCTAAGTATCATAGTTTGCTTGCAGGAGCAATATATTCACACTAATCTGAGACAGCGGCTGTGGGCCGAGGGGAGGGGGAAGCGTGACGTCAGGAGTGGGAAGCTGGGCAGGGCCCTCCTCACTACCATGTTTCAGTAATAGTACAGTTATTACATATATACAGTATATACAACATACAGTACAAGGGGGAGTCAAGCTAAAGTTAGAAAATGGGACGGAACGAACCTTAACAAAACTGATAATGTCATTTCTCAATGTAGTCTCCACCCTTCTCAGTGCACTTGCACAACCTGCCCGGAAGTGCCTGGATTCCAGCAGAATAAAAGGTTTTGTCTTGTCCTCGCAATGACTCATGCATCGCTTTCTTCACGTTGTTACCTGTCTTGAATTAATGACCACTTTTTTAGCAGTCTGGAAATCACATGGTGCCATATCTGGTGAATAAGGAGGATATGGCAATACAGTAATCCCTCCTCGATCGCGGGGGTTGCGTTCCAGACCCCCCCGCGATAGGTAAAAATCCGCGAAGTAGAAACCATATGTTTGTATGGTTATTTTTATATATTTTAAGCCCTTATAAACTCTCCCACACTGTTTATAAATATTCCCCGCAGAGTTATACAGCATAATCCCTTTGTTTTCTCTTAGATATTAGGTAAGATTCATTGAAATTATGTATATAAACACACTGTTTATATACAGTAAAACCTAAATATTATTTTAAAGATATTGAGTGTCTCCGATATCACATATGTTACAGCCATTACGATAGACAGGTCACCAGCAATAAATACGTACA
>JANRMT010062814.1:105012015-105046557 GCA_026402145.1 Polypterus bichir lapradei | reverse complement strand
ATTGAAATTATGTATATAAACACACTGTTTATATACAGTAAAACCTAAATATTATTTTAAAGATATTGAGTGTCTCCGATATCACATATGTTACAGCCATTACGATAGACAGGTCACCAGCAATAAATACGTACAATGCAAGAAAAATAGTATACAGTAAATGTGACACTAGACGTACGTACATGTACTAAGCACTGTAAGAAGAAAATTAATTATGGTTACTCACCAACAAGATGACTTGTCCGATAACAATGAGTTTAATTTTACTGCACAACAAAGGAGAGCGTTACAGCCCTTGTAGAGGAGCCACTTCAGGCGATTGTGTAGCACTGCCGTTGTTCTTCTTCTGGCAGTCTTCAATCCAAATCCCTAAAGCAGATTCCATCCAGACTACTGCCTTATTACATCCACTTACAACTCGTTTTGCACCCTGGTTAAAAGGACACTGCAGCCGTAGATCTTATATTCCTTTCCTACTTTTTAAATAAAAAGAATCGTAGCCTTCAACAAATCCAAAACGTTTACCTTTTCGGCAATCATTAACATCTTCTTCTTGCGCTTGGGCACGGCCCCTGAAGCAGTAGCAGATTGTTTTGGAGCCATAATAAAGGGCTTGACTATGCACAAAGATAAACACTAAAGAGCACAACTCTTTACACAGCGAAACACGTTGATGCTGAATGAGTGAGACGAGACTTCCTGGTTAACACTGCATTCAGCGCGCAGGAGCTCAACTGCGTGCTCTGATTGGTTAGCTTCTCAGTCAGGAGAACTTAACTGCGTGCTCTGATTGGTTAGCTTCTCAGCCATCCGCCAATAGCGTCCCTTGTATGAAATCAACTGGGCAAACCAACTGAGGAAGCATATACAGGAAGTAAAAAGACACATTGTCCGCAGAACCCGTGAAGCAGCGAAAAATCTGCGTTATATATTTAGTTATGCTTTCATATAAAATCCGCGATAGAGTGAAGCCGCGAAAGTCGAAGCGCGATATAGCGAGGGATTACTGTACCTCAAACTTCAGTTTCTCCATAGAAGCGTTGGTGTCTTTAGCAGTGTGTGGGCAGGCATTGTCTTGTAGCAAAAGGACTCCTTGAGACAGCAGTTCACGCCTCTTGGATTGAATAACAGGCTGTAGTTCTGTTTTTGCTTCTTTTCTTGTTTGTTAGCAGGTGTTCTATTTCCCTTTGGGGGATATGAATTATGCACTTTTGCTTTAAGTCTGTTAAATATTTTTCATATATTTTTTGTTATACTGCAAGCCTTTCTGTGGTTAAATTATTTACAGTTTCTATCTTGATATTATACAGTGATGACCGGAAGTGTGTGAATATTTATTTGTTGTTTCATTGGTGTTTTTGTCTATAAAGTTTGTTGTTATGCACTGCCTTTTAAAATGTGCCTCCACTTCTCATTCTTTGTTGGTTGAGCCCCTAGGAGGCAGGGCCACCCTAACAACACTGTTACTGGGTCATCCTTCTGGTTTTTTTAAGTAGCCAAGAGAAAAGGAGTCAGCAGTGGAGCTTTGAAGTGTGAAGGAATTCATACTATGTACTGTTTGTGTGTGGATTTACTAGCTTGTCTGATTATTTTCTGCTCTGTCTTTAGTTTTTTACTAAAGGAATGCATATTGGGACTTGTTTGCCTCAGAATGCCTTTTTAGATTTATTTTCACTGTTTTTCTATGTCTGTTAATAAATATCTTAATTTATAACAATTATAGTTTAGGGTTGTCTTTCAAGCTAAACATTTCTTGGTTTTATCTCCCTTCTAAGCCATTTTTTATATTCTAGGACTTTAATAGTTTCTTCCAATTTTTAAAGTCAGCTTCACATTTTGGGGCCTGTTGGGCTTGAAGCCTGCAGGTAGTTATCTGGGACAAATGATTTGAGAATCTTCTCGGCTGGCCATGTGAGAGTCCTGGTTCATTTCATGGTTATGTTGGAGATCTCTAGCCCACTTCTGTCATGTTTCTGACTTTATGTAACAATAGATACTTCTAAAAACCTTCTTGTGTATGGTCATGCTTGATTTATCTAGCCTAGAACATTGCTCTAAGCAGTTTTGGCAATAATTTAGGTTTGGCTCTGATCCTTTGTTTATTTGATCTTCCGGCTCGGACCCCTTTATCTGTTATTTTTGGTGACTTTTTCATCTCCAAGTCCCTTATTTGCTTGTCCTTGTTGCCTGTTATGTTTCTATCCGTTGGCAAAATAACTACGACTTAAGTACATTTTTCTGAATAATCAGCTCATATTCCCCTGTCCGCTGCCTCCTACCTGCCTCTTTGAGGCTAATTATTTTTTGTCCCACTTGTTGTCATCTTCTGACGGCACTGCTTTCTTTGATCTTAAGGAGGTAATAACAAAAATGGTTTCTGTATGGCAGAATAGACTGATATTAAGCAGGACATAGACAAAAACAGTTTGTCAAGTGCCACTATGAATGTGAAAAATTCACAGTTCAGAAAATTGAAAAAATGCATGCTGAAAAAACACAGGACTGACAAGTAGCCCGTGATTAAAAAGGAAAACAAGAAGTGTGTGGCAATAGGAGACTTAAGTGAGTAAAACAGTCAAAAACTGTAAAGCAATGGTAAACGAGTGTGTTAACCTCAGAGACACTCACGTCTGAGATGAACAGAATCTCTGTTACGTTTATCACAGGGAGTGAGTTACAAAAACTAGGGTATGTTAAGCACCAGGGAAGCCTAGCACAAAAAGTATGCAGTATATGTTGTGCATTATATGCTATATAATCACAGTAAAAAGTAGTACTGTAAATATGAAGAATCTAGGAGAAGACATAAGGAAAGAACAATCCACCCAAGAAAATTGGGAATTCTAGTAAAAAGAAAAAAGGAAGAACCATACAGTTTGCCAAGACATCAATGACTAATTATAATAACAGTACAAGTAATAATATTATGATATTTATGATAATTATGATACTAGTACAGATTACAAGAAGAACAAAGAAGCTGGTGTTAATTTAATCTTTATAGCTTTGGTAAGTGTCATACACTTCTGGTCTTTTTATTTGTAATTACCGCTGCAACAATTTCATGAAAAGTTGTGCAATAATTGCACAGAAATGTAATGCTTCAGTGTAATTATGGAGAAAGTAGGTGAGCTTTATTGGGTTGAATGGCATTGTTCTGCCTCACATGTTGTTAGCTGTTAGCTATTATTTGTTGAGCTGTGCTCCCCCTTCATCTTGTTATTTATTAACACACCAGTCAGTCACGCCCCACACTCACAGTGGTGCTATAAAAGTCTATGAAACTCACATAAAGCACATAGGTCCCATAATAAACATTTGAATACAAAACACCCCATGTATCTCATGTAGGCACCTCTTTATCTCTTGCTTCAGTCACGTCTGAAACGTTTCTTTAGGGTATATAAACCCCTGGTCTGGTTAGTTGTGGTACACAGCAATTTGAACCTCTGTCTACACGCTTCTCTTTGTCTTGATCCACCCGTGGAAATCACTCGCCTTGTAAGAGTCTTTTAAAGCTTTATTGTTTAATGTATACTGTCTTCTATGTTTTGCTTTGTAAATCATTCTTTATTGTCTTTCATTGTACACCTGTATATACCTGTATGTTTCTTTTGTATATATTTCAGTTTACAAAGAGATGCATCCAGTAAAAGCCTTCAAGAAAGCTCACCACATGTCGTTTTTATGTGGATGTGCCGAGTTGTTTAAACTCTCTGTGGCCACGTTGCACGGACAGCACGGAGTGAGGCAGAAAAGGCATATTCTTGCCAAAATGTCTCTAATGTTAAGATAAGGTGTGGGGAGACGAGGGAGAAGGACTGAAATTTTTATTTATAAGTATTTGTTAAAAATCAGTTGCGCAAAACAAAAATTGCACTTGGGTTTCATTGTTTAGCCTGGATCCTGGCATGCCAAGATTTGATTCTCCTGCTCACAGATTCCTTGCTCTAGAAAGTTTCATCTGCTCTGACCTTTTTGTTTCCTCACATGTATAGTCAATTATTTTTGCTGTTGCACTGACTTTGTTTTGGAATTTGGTTTGTCTGGATTCTAGACACTAAAAAGTTGTAATTTAATAAACAATAAGAAGCTGTCTCTTGCCTATGAAACATTTTTGTTTCCTGGCTGACCATACATGATGTGAATTGGGAAAAATTTCCTCCACAGCTGTCTGAGAGACTGATCAATAACTACAGAAAACATCTGGATGCAGTTATTACAAAGCAATGGTTCACTCAGGTTCCATATATTTAATGTTACTTTTCGGCTGAAGATCTTATAGCATTCATTTGATCAGTATACAATGATGTAGAAAAAAAGAAAGACAAAATATTTTTCATGCCAGTGTAAATTCCTACATTAGATATATTTTCATTCTATGCCTTGTTAATATAGAGTAATTCAAAGAACTTGTCAGAGCTATTGGTGGTTTATAATGATGGCACTGTTTTTTTAAAAAGTCAACTGCTGCCATGCATTTTTCTTACAAATGAAGAGCAGTTAAAGAAAATCAAACTGTTATGTGTTCTGTATATTGCAAACCTGCACATGATTTTAAAATGTCAGGTTTTCTCAGAAACAATAGCTAGAATAGGAGTTAAATTTTCGAATGAAGTGGTGTGCAGTAATTCATACCAATGTAGTTTGATGCAGGAGTAATAACACCCATATTCACAAAATGACAATAGTTCAACCCATGGGCCTCATTTATACAACTTGCCTATGCAGAAAAACAGGCTCAAAATGTGTGTGTGCAACTTCCCATGTGAATGTTGGGATTTATAAAAGAAAAACTGTTGGGTGAAATGTGTGTATTTTTACAGCAATTTCGACACATGTGTACACAACCTTTCAGAGAAACTGGGAAGTGATAACACCCTTGGTCAAGTAGGGAAATGCAGCCAAACCAGCTAAATGATGATTGATACATATAATATACATATCACAGAGCCATTATTACAATGTGTATTGTTGTTGTAGCGAAGCATTAAGTTGGCTCAGGATTAAATTACAACCACTACACACATCCAGTCAGGGATGGATGAAGATGTCCAAATTTTATTTATTAATTTCTTTCAAAGTTATACAAATGTGAAGGTATGGTCTAAATAAAATAATAAATATAAATTAGCTATCACAGTTCCTTTCTCTTAAATTTGTCAATGATAGCATTAGTTATTAACAGGTACTTTATTTATCCATTAGATGGTGTACTACACTCAAGATAACATCGATATCAGGAAATTGCTAGAACGTTAAACCATAAAGTATTTACTCAACTTTAATAAGTAAATTATTCTTAACATGTATAAATATTATACTTGAGGAAACTGTAATACTGTAATTCTATAACAAACAGTATGTGTGAAACTCCAAATAGCATCTGTTCAACTATGCTTTAGATTCCTCAAAATGTCTATATTTTAGAAACTATACTAAATATTATATATATACAAATTACAAACTTAAACACATAAACAATATACTTTAAGGACAAAATATTAAATTCCACTTACTTTATACATAATTATGCAAACCTTCACATTTAACAAATGAAGCTCCTACTCTACTGTTAAGATGCCACCAAACTAATCTATAAGGTTCAAAGTGAAGCCCTGTGATTGGCCAGGTTCCAATCACAATAACTAGTAATTCAAGGTGGACGACAACTAATTAAAGGGAAACAACACATAAATCCTATATTGCCTTTTCAACAGTTGTGACAACATATTAAACCTCAAAAGTGATTAATATGAAGTACAGACTTTATATTAGTTCCCTTTTACGAGGGCCAATGATACATATATGCACTGATGAAGCTTTTTGGCTTTTCATCATTTTTTATAAGCTCTATGCTGTCCCTTCTCAGGGAACTGACTTACAGGTCTGGAATATCTTAGCCAAGCTTCACTTCGTCATGCCTGCTTCTGATGAAGGCCTTTAACCAGCTGATAGTTTTCGTATGGTGTGGTTGCACAAATTGTACATATATCATAACATGTTCTTACCAACATCATAAGGCAATATGCAGTAAGAGCACCTAGCAAGAATGACGCTTTTGTTAACGGAAATCAGTTACATTCTATAAACATGCAAGTGTGGTATAGCAAGTTCTCAGTGTTACTTGTTTTTAAATAAATAATTGAATGAATGGTCGCCTCAGTCTCCATGGTTGTGCATGCTTGCGCAAAAAAGAAAAGAATGAGAAAGGAAAGAAATAACAGAGCCATGAGAACAGCACCCTGGGGGGAGACAAGACGAGTCAGACAGTAAGTGCGGACAATGTGGGCTTCAGTTCCCCAAAGCAGTGACGGATTGGCACTGTAGCAGCGGATTGTCCCCACTGAATATTGGTGAGGAGAGGGTTTGAGAAGGATAAGACAGAAGGACAACCAACCCCCCCAATGTCACTCGAAGCAGCTAAGACTGGTCAGAAGGTGTGGACCACAGCTGCTAACATCCCCACCAGCTGAGTGAGCAATGGGTGTGCTGAGGTGACTATGGAAGAGTTGTGCTGGGCTTGTCTGACAGAGCATGAAGGACACGATGACTGGTGGTTTGCTCCTCTTTTTTATTTCTGATTTTTAATCTTACAGATTGCCACCTGTTTTTTAAGGATTATTTATTTATTGAAAAGAACACTGCACTTTTTAGACACTGTTTGTTTTTCCTGGTTTCAATAAAAGCACAATGTTCACTTTTGCAACCACACCTTGCTTTAAGTGAGTGTCTTCATTTGCTAGGCTCATCCCTTGGGTACATTATCGGCGGTAGAGGGTTCAACAGGCTTCCCAGAAGTACCTGGCAGTGTGGGGCTGACCTGCGCCATCACAAGTCATCTGTGATGCCAAGATGAGACTGTTCTGGCATAATGACACATAAAAAGGCATCTGTAATTGCAGATGAGTGTTACTGTGTTTTTATCTCCTCCCATTACATACACGCTCTGCTGGTGATCAACAATATGCTTTGTTACCAATGATCAACTTTTTTTTTTTTTGTTTAATTCAGTCATGGTGCAGCTAGACCTCACAGAATTTACTGCAGCAGTAACATTTTGCCATTCAACATATTTGCGCTTGTTGCTGACACCCTCGCTTAGGGCAACAAATAAAGGAGGTGAGAACTTTTGTCTTGTGCTACTGGATCCATCATGTAGGAGGCTGTTCTAGCAGCCAATGAAGGTCTGCAGCATCATGATTCCATGAGGGGTTGATTAGGATAGTCTATATATGGTTGCTTCAGGGTGTAACCGGGATAGATGTGCATTCACAAACACACATTTACAGGATGATTGTGACTTACAAGGGGTAAATTGCATAGAGCCGTGTGTATGCCAAGTTTTATACATCTGATTTTTTTTTTTTGGCATATGCATTTTCCTGATTTTTGGTGTATGTGTAATTTCATGCTCAAAATCAAGCAAACTTTTATAAACCAGGACCCTGTTCAGTTTAGATATGAAATTTGAAAATCTAAATGCAGACATATTTATAAAAGGAACAGAAATTAAATGCTCTTTTTAAAGCAAGCCTCAGCACAACACTTGTATTTCTTTGATCTCCTGTAAAAACTACAGATTGCTATATTTCAGATTACCTGTCACTTCTTTTCCCATATCAACCAGTCAGACAAATGGGATAATTTGACACCAGCCTTCTTACTTTTTCCAAAGCTTCACATGATGGGCATTTATTTAGATTTCTAAACTAAGTTGTCTCCTTAAATCTATCAGTGAGACTTGTATCAATGTTAACATTCAAATTACACCTGAAAACATCTCTGTCCTCTCTTTTTTAGCTATTACAGTTTTCATTTTCAATTTTTAACTAAAGCTTCTATGCCTAATCTACTAATTCTTACGACCTTGTGATATTTACTGTTTACTGTTAATCTACTCTGTGAAATGAAACACCTGGGGCCTCATGCATAATGCCGTGTGTAGAACTCACACTATAACATGACGTAAGCACAAAAGCCGAAATGTGCTTACGCACAGAAAAATCCAGATGCAGGAATCTGTGCGTTCGCCAACTTCCGCGTTCTTCCGCTATGAAATCCCGGTCAGCGTGAAAAATAACGCTCGTGCACGTGCTTGTTGTCCCGCCCCAATTCCTCCCAGAATTACGCCTCTTTGAATATGCAAATCAATATAAATAGCCCTTAAGCTCAGCGTTCTGTGAAAAGACAATGACAAAAACAAGAGGGAAAATGGAAGAATTTCAGTGAATACCAATTGGAGGCAAGGAAAAACATACTAATTTTTGGTTTAAACAGTGGTATAAACAACAAAAGGAAGCTGATCGGGTGACATAACGTGTCAGAGAAACTCGAAAGCTCAAGTTGACAAAGTCACACAGTGCCCGAAATAAAAAAGAAGTTGTCAGATACCAAAGTCTCTGTGAAAAGGCAAGTCGTAGCCCACTGTCTGAGTGTCATATGAAAGCTTATTAGGGTACAGAGAAAAAAAAAAGGCACACAGTGGGGAAAAAGCACGAAATGTAAACTTCAATCTCGAAATTTCCACTTTAATCACGTAGTTTATTTTGTTATTAAAGTAGAACATCATAAACTTGATCTTAAAATCATTTAATTAACTAGTTTCTCAAATCACATCGTAAGTAAAATAGCACGTTAAATGCTTTGTTTTGTATGTGTTCTTCTATGTGCTCTATGTGTGTGAATCACTAGTGCTTCTTAAACCAGCTTTTTCTACCTATGACAGGACACAGAATCCATTACATTTGTGATATTACAGCTTTCTGAATAACTTAAATACTGAGATGTATATGTGATATAATTTTCATGATGATGGGAATTAAAGCACGTTATTAAACATGGCCCAGTGATTGTGCGCGACCTTCAATGAAATAATTAATTGCAGCAATACTCAGGGGCAGCTCTAGACTCATGGCGGCCCTGGGCAGAGGAAGAATCGGTGGCTCCTTCGCCCGCCAATGTCAATATGGTCTCTTATTCACAGTGGATGGCCACGTCCGTTGTGGACACTGCATCGCCGCCTCGTGCTCATGACACAAGCATTTAACTTTTGCCAAAATTTGCCACTGCGTTTTTAGCTGTGTTGTTATTTTCTCTTTCTGTTTTTTATTCAATATATATTAGTGCGGCGGTCCCTGGGATTTGGCGGCCCTGTGCAGGTGCATAGTTTGCACATGCCTAAGGCTGCCCCTGCAGTACTGTCTCTTTCAAACGTATAACCTCCAATTCCTGTCCTTCTACACAATCAGCTCTGTAATGGACGTTAAGCCATCTGTAAACTTATAACGCCGATTCTTCAAAACTTTTAAGGAACATTAAAATATCTTTGTAGTACTGTACATGTTTAATTATTCTATCTTTCACGCCAGTCCCAGTGAAGCATACAGTGCGAGGCAGGAACAATCATGAGTGGAGCACCAGATCCTTGCTAGTGTCGCAACACCATCTCCTTTAATTATTAACAATATAGATTATTTAAATGAAGTTAAAGTTTTATCTGTATAATATAATAAACATATTTTGCTGCATTTCATCTTAAAAATGATATTGTCATCATATGTAAATGCACTCTTTATAAAGTGGCTCAGGTTGTGCAATATTATAACTGTACTGCAAGTTTACAGTGAGGTAACTGTACTAATAAGTACTAACAGTTCTACAAGGAGCAGTTGATGGACTGATTGAGTGCGTTTAGAGTTCTTGGGATGAAACTGTTTCTGAACCGCGAGGTCCGTACAGGAAAGGTTTGAAGCGTTTGTCATATGAGAAGCAGTTCAAATAGGAAGCATGGCTGAGGCAGCGTGTGCTTGATGCTGTATACCGATAATTCTCTTTCCGATCAGCGTCTCTGAGTGGTGCAATGAGAGTAATATGGAGAAAGATGATCTGCTGTGGCAACCCAAAACGGGAGCAGCTGAAAAAAGAAAAAGAAAGTGCAGTGAGAGTAACAATGCTAAAGCAGCTATGGTATTTAGAATAGTTTGACCATTCCGTGGACCATTATATTGTTACTGGTTAATTACAATCAGATGCATTAAACTAATAAACAATATGCGGTTAATTTCAGTGTATTTATAAAGCCGCGTCAGGAAAAGAAAGGATAACCACACAGGAACAGTAGCACTGCTTTGACACTGGGTGCCACCAGTCTGCAAAACCGAGCGGAGAACTTGCGTACGACAGGGTATGAGGTACCGTGGAAATGTGTGTGGCTTTACGGCAAGTTCAGGTTTTATACATCGTGATTTGAATGTGGAAACGTTCTTATGCAACATTTCTGTGTGTACGCACCGTTTATACATGAGGCCCCTGGACACCACAAAAAGATTTGGGCAGCCTTCCTATATACTTGAAGTTTAGTCTAAAAATAGGCAAAAATATGAGTAGTAGGTCTTTACAGACAAGAGTCCAATACATAAACTGACAAACAGAAGGAATATGTCGGTTTTTAAGGTTGTTGAGGGGAAGTGATGTTCTCAGAGTTGGAAATGACGTCATCAGAATCGGAAGGGGCATCATTGGGTCCAGGCAGAATTTCCCGTGTTTGGTCTACAGGGATAAAAGAAAAAAGATTGGTGCACTCTGCCACCCCTGGGCCAGCGTGGAATTACCTTCTTTTGAGCTCTTTAGCTGCTTCCCATGTGCACGTGTGTGACAACTCATATATACATTCACTATTAATTTGTTTGCTCTTCCCATTCATATTTCTCAGTGATTTGCATTGATTCTGAGTTAAATTTTATTGCACTTTTGTTTTACTTTGAATTATGTTATTTTTTGCTTGGCAAATCTGGACCACATCCTGACTCTGTTTCATTGTCACAATGAAAGAAGTACACACAGGCAGCAATTCTGCATTTTCTTGATTATTGTCAAAGGTGCCGCTATTGCTTTTGAATATTTCCTCACATTTTCAGTTTGTGAAAGGAACATATCTATTTTGAGAAATTACACACTGAGTGACAGGGGCCTGTAATTTTCAGGTTGTTCTGACACACTGACTTAAGATTGTGTCATATAATCAATGACAGCAGTCTTGTGCTCTCAGCTCTTCACAGTCCAGTCCCACAGTATTAGAGGTCACAGAAGAAGGGTGTTTGTAAGGAAGTATTTGGCCAAAACGTTAAGAAGACGTTAAAAAACTAAGGGAAGTATTTTTAATATATATTTTAAGTCAACTGAATACCACCAGTTGTGGTTAGTATGCCTTAATTATGAGTTCAGATTCAATGGGTTAAAGTGATTTAGTTTATTTTTTGTTCTGCATTTTACTATTACTTTCCTATGTATGTGTATGCATTTCATATAGCTGTCTACTGTATGTCTTGTTTATGAGAGTAGCCTTTTGGAAAACACTACGCTGGAAAAATGTAAAGCATATTATAACTGTAGCTCTCTAAACATATATTAAAAATAATTCAAGCCTAAATTTCATTTACATTTTAGTATTCCTTTCTTAAATATTTCTTCTGCACATTTAATTATGTATTACTGTTTTTGTTAAGTAAAAAAGACATTGTTATAATGTTACATTTATGTTATTGTTTTATATTGATAAAGGTGCTTCTGTTTTATAAAAACTAACACTGTAGCCTAATTATACCCACATTATAGTCCATGCTGCCTTACTGTACTGCACACATATGTGAAGCTATTATCTCTATATATATATTTGACTGAATGAAGAAGAACACAATGGTCTGATAAATTCTTCTCACAGCACGAGTCCTTCTTTGCCTACCTCTTCCTTTTTCTTAAGATATTCTAAGAAGCACTGATGCCATTCTTTTACCTTACCCCTGAAGAGCTCCAGCAGGAGATGATAATGTTTTCGACAATGTACAAATTGTGTTGCTTTCTTTAATGTGTTCTTATTGCTTGTAGCCTGCACAAAGAAAAAAAAAAAACATGCTAAATCTCAGCATGCATATTTTATGCACATGTTAATGGTTCCCATCATCTATGACCATTATGAAAAATGGTTCTGTCAGTTCAATTTACTTTTACTAGCCATGTAAAGCAATCAATACATTCATTGTGCTTTTTAACATAATTGCTTGTGATAATTTTTCTCATAATTAAGATGAAGAGGTTGCTGCTTTTCATTATAAACCTGAAAAATAACTGCTCTTTTCAGAGAATAAATTGCACAGTCCATGTGGGTAGCAGCTGTGTAGTGCAGACAGGACCAAGGATAGCCATGCTAAGTAAGTGAGACTGATTGAAATCCGGTTACAAACCGGAATCACACTCTACGTTACAAGCTGGTGAGTGGATCAGACGGAGAGAAAAAAAAGCCTGTCATCATTTCTAACAAGCTTCGTACTGTATGCTGAGGGGGAGAAAAAAAAGTTACAACACCGTAAAAGGTCCAGTTTTCTTTCCTTTTTTCCCTATCTGTAAAATGAATAGGGGACTCTTACAGGTTGTGGCCCACCAGGCTGGCACTGCCAGCTTAACCCGAGACAGACAAGCATGGGACACAAGTTCAAGGTACACTCTGATTTTTATTTTCTTTTTCCCTTGTGGGAAACGCCTTCCCCGTTCCCCACAAGTATAACACAGTCCCAGCACAAGCACAGCACAATACAACAAGTCTCTTTCTTCACTCTTTTCCTTCTCCTCCTTCACTCCTTGGGTCAAGCTTTGTTGCTCCTCCTCCCGACTCTGGCTCCCCAAGAAGTGGCTGCTGGCTCCATTTATAAAGCACCCGGAAGTGCTCCAGGTGCTTGATTGCTCATTTCTGGCAGCACTTCCGGGTGTAGCGGAAGAACTGCCCATAAGGGCTCAGCAACTCCTGCTGCAGCTCCCTCTGGCAGCACCTGTGGGTCCCAACAGGGCTGCACCACACTCCAACTCCCATGAAACCCTGCGGGAGTCCGAGGTACCGCTGCAACCCAGGGGGCTTGCCATCTAGTGTCCCGGGGGAGATAACGTTCTGGCCACACTTGCTCCCCCAGTCCTCCCAGCGTGGAGACATCCTGGCCGGGCAAGGGCGCCGGCCATATGCTACACAGGTAAAGTGTCATTTTTTTTTTTTAACTCATATGTTTTAACACCCTCTAAAATGCACTTATGGTGTAATTGTATTAATGACCTGTACTATTTTTGGTTACCATAACATCAACAAGTGTTTGTTTGTGGCTACTTTTTATCCTGTGTTGGTAAGTGTAAATATTCTCCAGATGTATAAGTCTGTGGAAAAAAATTGTAGTTACAGTATTATTGTTAATAGAGAAGTTGTCTTTTTATTAAATAACACTGCAGGTACAATTAATTTATCAATAGTCAGCATGATTTTTTTTTTATGAACACTTGGAAACTTTTTCACAAGGAAGAAATTCCGAAAATGCATTTGTACGACACATTTCATGAATAGAGACTTTGAATTCACTTCACCTCAAGTTTGGCAAAATCAGGAAATGTTCTCGAACTTCACCAAATTCCTCGAAGTTAATTTTGAAGGAGGAACTGAACTACTTTTGAGTGGATTATAATGGTGCAATAGTCTTTTAATTGGCCTTGAGAGTTAATGAAAAGTTTGGCAACTATGCTGGACCGATTATTACATCCAAATATGTCATCTGAGCTGTGAGACACTACATCACTGTGCCTGAAACATCAAAGAATGCAGACAGAACAAGGACCACAAGCTAGCAGTAAGTAAATAAGGTATAGACCATTACACTCAGAAAGTTCCAATCTTGGGGCACACATTGGCTATGCCGTAAAATGGCTGGGAGAGACTGATTAGTTCCATTGTTTGAAGTTACAGTGTTGTGTAGGTATAACCTGTGGGCTCAAGGGGAGGACTGTCGAGAGGAAACAGGTTTGAAGGACCTCTGCTCTCACTCATAGAGGCTCGGTAATGATCTTTCCACTGTTTCACCCACATAAACCTTGTGATTTCTACTTCCTCTATAGTTATGTTTGATAGTCGTCTAGGCACTCCCCTAGAGGCCATAAGCGATTGTGGCAGGGCCAGTCTGAGGACCTCACTGAACCATCTAATCGGAAGTATTAATGAGTGATGTGTACAAACTGCAGTCTTATTCAGTGCAAACTCAAAGACTAAAGGCCCATTTATACTTGGTGCATCAGTGTTGCTTTGAGGATCCACTAAAGTATGCATGACATAAATTTTGTCATCAGTTCTGGTGCATAGAACCATGCATCAACGACCATGTACTTCCAGAATTTTATAACCATGCAGTCCTATGCATGTTGACTGCACATGCACTGGGGGAAAACATTGAAGAAACAGTTGTCTGAAATGTTGCTATCCAAACCTACACAATTCCAACATTAAAAGCACACAAATGCCTATAGCAAGAAATCACCCAGACTCAGAGCGAAGATGAAAGTTTATGCAGGCAGAAATATCTGTGAGATTAATATGTAAAAGCAAAGAGAAAAGTTTGGGGTAAAAAGCCCTGACTGTGTAGTGTCATGCAGTGTTGCACAAGGCCACACACTGAACTATAGAAACACTAGGGTGCACATCCTCTGTGCATGACTGTGTCTGCAGCTGCCTCTGCCTGAGTATAAATGGGCTCTAAGATGGAGCATAAATTTCTATTTCTTAATGAGAAAGTAAGATGCTTACATCTTTTATAAGGTGGCATGTCACTTGCTGATTTGGGCTGTCAGGTTGGTAAGTACAAATCAAGCATTCGCACAATAAAGCAGACAGAAGCTGAAATTCTTGGAAGTGTAAGTGCTGCCAGTGCTAATATAAGTAATCTGGAGATGATTTAAAGTATACAGGAGAATGTGTATAGGTTATGTACTACGCCATTTCAAATGAAAGACTTGATCATCTGCAGCTTTTGGTATTCACTGGGGGTCCTGGAACCAATAGCCTGTGGATACTGAGGGATGACTGTATGAATACATTTACTTTTTTCTCTCATTTTATATAGTATAGATCTTTGTGAATGAAAAAAATTGGCTGCCCACAAGTTTACCCACAATGCTAATAATAGTGTTGAGCTGACCATAAATGTGATGAAACATTTGATTGATATTTATACTCATAAATTTGTTTTTCCATACGTTTTGTGCTGAAGGTGTTGTACTGCCATTTAAAATGTATTTGTAAATTGTTAGGTTCACTTCTGCATTTTATACTATAGTACATTCTTGTGTTGGTTTGCTTAACCATTCACAGTAATTACTGTATGTTGGAAACAATGTTTTCAATTCAGTCCTGAATTCTATGCAGAATTCAATTGAAGAGATTTAAGAGTAGAAGTGATACGGTCACATTTCCTAATTCTTGTTATGAACATAGGCATTGTAGATCTGATAGAGAACAATGTGCACTGCCAGAAAGTAGCACACGACAGCAATCATTTCAGCCAGATTTGAATGCATCAATTATCTTTTCTCATTCCAGCACAGCAAGGAATTGACTTAGTTTTGAAACATTTAAAGACAGAAGAAAATAAATTGTTCATTTGGGTAATGAAAGATGTGACACTTGAAATTCTACAAAAAGTAACATCTGAGACCTGTAACTTCATGACAGAAGTGCTTACTTCCTGTATAGGTTTTTCTGAAACAACATCTGTTTTCTTTTACTTTAAATTCTTCTAATGTTTTTCGGTATCTTATTAAACAAAATAACTAGTGATGTAATGAATGATGTATTACAGTATCTAGTTTATTTAACCTGGAGATTCAAATGAAACCCCACTGTCAACAGGCTTTTGCATATATCTGAAATAACTGATAAGAATTAACACTACCTAAGGGCAGTAACTTAAATGGCAAAAAGTTCTTATTTTTATAGTCTAAAAAGGAAATGATCAATTACACCACACTAAGAGCTTAAATTTATGTTTATAATAAATTGATAACAATAAAATACAGGGCTATTCAAAATGAAAGAGAAGATTTCAAAAATGTATTTCAAACAAACTGTATAAGACAGAAAAACATCCTGCACATCACTGGATAGAGGAAAGTTCAAAGTTTGGTCCTGTGGTCCCTAAGTGTTGCATGCACTCAACACGAGCACCATGTGTAGCGTGAAAAAACATAAAAATGTTAGACCATTTCTTGCCACACATGAGTTAACTGGTTCCTAGTTATTGAATTCACAGATTCCTCATTTTGATGTTGCAAATCTTAAAGAGTAACGGGCATAGGTGGAACAAACACTGTTTCTTTAATGTAGCCCCATAGATAAAAATCTCAGGGGGTAAGGTCTGGAGACCTGGGAGACCATAGACGATCTTGTTGTCCACCTCTTTCAATCCATCGTCCTGGAATAGTGTCGTTCAGGTAACGCTGGACCTCCAAGTGGAAATGAGGTGAGGCACCATCTTGCAAGAATATGAAGTCAGCGCTCGGTGGCATTCACTGGTACTTTTAGGTAGGCTTTTAAGCTTTGAACTTTCCTCTGTCCAGTGATATGTGGAATGTGTTTCTGTCTTATACAGTTTGTTTGAAATAAATTTTTGAAATCTGCTCTTTCATTTTGAATAGCCCTGTATAAACAACTATGTTTAATGCTGTTTCCTGTGCTGTGACCTTAAGAAAAGTAAGGCATGACTAATATCATTACAACAACAACATTTTTATTTCTACAGTATAGCACTTTTTAAGGAATGTAACTCAAAGTGCTTTACACAATATGAAAAGACATACAAGAGAAAAAACAGCAAGTTAGAAATAGAAATATATTACTTACATATATGTACTTACATATCACACATATAAGCAGTAGAATCCTAATTTAAAGATTAGTTTTTTTAAGTCCATTAAGATAAGTCCGATCCTACAGTCAGATGGCCAGGGTGGAGAGAAAAAAAGATCCAGGGGCAAGAAACTGAAGAAAAAAAAAATCTGCAGGGGTTGCAGACCAATTGACCACCCAGCCCCCACTGGGCATTCTACTTAACTTTAAGGTGCTAAAGCCAGTCTTCTTATTTTTTAATCTTAATATTAGTCAATTCAATGCAGTTGGTCTTGTAAACAGTTCGAACGTCTACTTTCATTCCATCATCACAAGTGACTGCATAGTACTGTGAGCAGGTGGTGGTAGCATAAAACGCCACCACAGAGAAACTGGAAACGAAAACCAAGAAAAGTAGGGATTAATAATGATAGCATATCCTTAAAGTATCGATATTGCAATGCATATATAATCTATTAGAAGTAGGAAAGAGAGAGACTCGGAGCATGCACTGATACAGCACATTGCCACACCTACCATAGGATCCCAAATTAGGACTCGAGCGCAATGGGTGACACCTCAGCACCACACTAGTTTGAATGGAAAAGTGTGAGGTGTTTTTTTTTTAAGTGGCTGGAGTGCCAGTCCTGCTACCAACCCTCGAGTCCTCCCAGCAAGTTGGAGGATGTGCTTGCAGAGCTGGATGCAGGTTAATGTCATATATGGAATGGAGCAACTGCAGGTTCAGGTTCAGGGACCTTGCTCAAGGACCTAACGGAATGGAATCACTTCTGGCATTTATAGGATTCAAACTGGCAACCTTCCAATTGCCACTGCAGATCCCTATCCTCAGAGCCACCACTCCGAAGCAGGACAGAAGTGAATTAAGAAAAGGTAACGTGTTCCACATTTTTGGTGCATTACAGCAAAAGGTGACCTCTCTTTTATACTTAGCTATCAGTATAATAAACAAACCAGTATTTGAGATTACAATTACTGGTGAAATGTGCTCAGATTTTCTTTTGTTGGTTAAGATTCTGGCTGCTGCATTTTGAATTAACTGCAACTGGTTGATGTCTTTCTTAGGTAGTCCTGTTAGGAGAGCATTACAGTAATCTAGTTGACTAATGCAATGTTATGAGAGGTCTAACTTTTGCAAATATTTCTTAAGTGAAAAAATGCATTCCTAGTAATATAGTTAATGTGTGTATTAGATCAGAGTCTATGATCACAAGTCAGTTCTTAACTTCTACCTTGACTTTGAGTGTCAAGGGGTCAAGTTTGTTTCTAAGATCTTCACTATTTTCATTTTTCCCCAGCAACTAAAATTTCAGTTTTTTTCCTTATTTAGCTTGATAAAATTACTATTCATCCATTTAGTAATACAAGACAGACATTTGATCAAAGGGCACAGAGAGACAGGGTCATTGGCTGCTATAGATAAGTAAATCTGTGTGTTGTCTGCATAACTATGGCAGCTCATTGTGTGTTTTGAGATAATCTGGTCTAACAGAAGCAAGTAAATTGAAAATAATAGTGGGCCCAGAATATATCCGTGAGGTATTCTATATAAAAGCTACAATCACCATAACTATCAAAAAATTTCCTGTGTTTCAAATAAGACTGAAACCAATTTAGGATATTACTGGAGAGATCTGCCTATGCAATGCTGTGGTCTACAGTGTTGACTGCTACTCTCAGGTCTAAAAGAATGAGAACAGATATACTACCTGCATCAGCATTAACCCGCAGGTCATTAACTACTTTAACCAATGCTGTTTCTGTGCTGTGATTTAGTCTAAAACCTAAATAAAACTTATCAAGAATGGCATGCCTATTCAAGTAATTATTTAACTAGTTAAAAACTGCTTTTTCTAGAATTTTACTTAAAAATGCAGGTTAGAAGTAGGTCTACAGTTGTCAAAGACAGAGGGCATCAAGATGATTTTTCTTGAGTAGGGGTTTAACTACTGCTGTCTTTAGAGAATCTGGAAAGACCCCAGTATCTAACGAGGAGTTAAATGTATCAAGTACAGTATCAATGAGCACATCAGAAACTTCTTTTAAAAAGTGTGGTGGGACTGGACGAAGGATACAAGTGCATTACTACTAATGAGGTGAGTTAATAATAGGCTCATATAGGTACAGTAGATACATAAATAGATGGCACTTTATTTGTCCCTATGAGGAAATTCTGCATTGTACAGAGGTTCTTTAAATAAATGAATACTGTTATATAAAACAAACAGCACTCCCCCTTTCAAATGCACACCATGAATGACTAAAAAGTGTTGTGGTGAAAAATTCATCACCAGAAGGCTTTTTACCTGAAAATGAAGGCTATTAGGACTCAAGATAGACAGACAGAGTTTTAAAGCTTTATTGCAATAAAACAACACCAATAACAACACAGACTCAACCCAATACGGCCAAATTGAGCTGAGCCCCGAACAGTTCAGCAATCGAAATTTATATAACAATTTCTTATCACTTAGGCCTCATTCAATTAGCTCATTTGCTGTTTTTTTTCTGACTCCCTTCTACTCCTGTCCGGTCAATTTCTCATCTCCCTGCAGCTGGGCCCCTGGTATTTCACTGTCTATTGTTCATTTCTAGTTTCTGTTTTTGCTTATTTCTTTCACTGGCCAAGGCGGGTACAGACATTCATCTTCCTTATATGGGCTTTCCTCTCATCACTTCCTCTTTCTTGAACTTTTAAGCTGGTTTGTCTGATGCTCAAAGCTAAGCTTTTAACTACTTTGTAAAAAGAAATATGGTATGTGATTTTATTTAATCATTGTGTGGCAGTCCTGACTTGCCTTAATTTCTACGCTAAAGTTAATTTCTAATACATTCTTCTATATTTATTGCTAATGCCTGAATTTACTAATGTTTCTTTCATGCATTACATCATTGTGACCTTGCTTACAGCAAAAGCCTTTTGTTACATTTTTGCTGATTCACCAGTCCAGCTGGTTTCTTACGTGCCTACCAGAGCCATTTTCTCTCTGTGGTATCGTTCCTTAGCTTCCCAGCCTTGAACACTGGTGTTCTTCTCTTTTTCCTATCCTAAGCTGGTTTCTGTACGTCATTTCTTGTTCTTGTTCTGTTCCTTTTCTCACACTAGCAACTATGCTTTAAGCTTAAAAAATAATGCAGTATGACTGATTTTTTAGTTAACTATTTGCTTAACCTATCTTATTTGCTTAACATTCTAATTTTGCTTAATCTAATGTTTTAGAAGCTTTTAATTACTTTTTATGGCTATTTATGTTAATTTGCTATTTTATATAAATATAAAAATTTTTCTCTTCTACAAAAGAAAGAAAACTTGGCTAAAGATAAAAAAAGCAGTCGTAGTCACAGTGAGACATTTTAAAGGTGTACTGCCATTGGTTTAAAGGAGCCTCAGTAACCTTTTGTGACACATTTCTGCTGAAAACAGTAAACATCACCTAAGTTTTGTTTTTAATTAATATTTAATTTGCTTGGAATGATACCTAAGAGACAAATTGTTGGTTTTTAATGGAAAGTTAAAGTTTCCCGTTCATTAATCAGTTGAAGATTTCCTGCAAGAGGAAATCTACTGAGATTTTGGTGTCGTATTTGTAAGCTAAATGACCACATATGCATCCTTATATTATGTGCATTTGTTATTGAAAAAATCAGTAACATTATACCTATTAGTGTTGCTTGTGGACAATATCTCTTTGTGAATTTTCTCTCCCTTACCTTTTAAAGTTTGCATTTTACCAGTATGTGCCACAAAGATATAGCTGTGAAATTACACATTTTAATTTTGTAGTTTGAATATCTGTACATTTTGTATCAAAATAAAAATATCTGCTTGACTTAGTGACTGACTAACTGACAGAGAATTCTTGGCTATTTGCAGACAAACTAAGCAAAAACAGTTTGTGTTGAGGAATGATTATCCTGGCCTTTATACCCAGAAAAATTCATCCTTACTGAAAAGTTAATTTAATTATGTGCAAGAGCAAGAAGACACAATTAGGAGTGTTGGGGCACCCATATAATTGATTTTCAAGAAAAAAAAACAAAATGTGATTAATAGCATTAAATGAGGATGTCTTTTCAGATGTTCTTTTTAATTTTTCATTGTTGTCTCTTATATTCTGTAATTTAAATTTATTACTTTACCAATTTCCCTTAAGAAATCAGAGCAGTCGTTTTCTCAGTGTAATGTTTCTTATAATTTTACATGTCTGTCTTGCTCCTGCGCAATTATTTGGAAGGCACTTTAAAATTATTATTCCAGTTCTTAAGTATTTTGTTTGTTCCTATGTACACACACAAAAAATTTAATTTTACAACAAACCATTCTACATTTACTTTGGATATGTATCCAACATATTATGGTAAATTTACTTTACACAGAGTAGTCTAATATACTAATTCATCCCAAGTGTACAGCCTGTCATCCCTGAGTGCACAGTGTCCGTTGTCTTTAAGGATTCTGCAACAAAGAAACATTTTTCAGATTTTTTAAAGTGCCCATCTACATGTGTATACACCCGAAGACCACATTTAATTAGGCTCAAAGATGGCAAAAATAGCTGTTACGTTATTTTTTTTTTATTTTTTTTTTACTGATTATGAATAATTTATTACTTCAAATACAGGGAGGCAACAGAGCAACCACCCAAATTTCAAAAAAAGCCCTAAGGGTTAAATAATTCACTTATATCCACAACATTAATCAGAATTTGATTTAGTCATAATAGTCATATGTCTTTATTATCATTGCACATATACAACAAAACAACAACTTGTGACAAATGCTCCTGTTTTCCTCGCTATGCCTTAGAGTTACTTTTTTGATAAAAGAAACTTTCTCCCAACAGTTATGTCCCTTTCCATCCACACTTCAGTCTTGCGAAAGAACCATAAAAGTATTAAAGTATTAAAATGGTAGTGCAAGCAAATACTGAACACATAAAGGGTGCTAACAAGTCTAAATGTAAATGTACTATAAAAAGAGCTTTTTACTGTTAAGCCTTCTTTCTGCAATTGACAGCTAAATAACACATTTAATTAATCTTTTTACTTTGCACTGTTATTAGGGTGAATTGGTATAGCCTGTGCATTTCATGTAATCTAAATATTGCTCATATCTCAAATATCATTTTTAGGCAACAAAAATGTTTCGATGAATATTCCATACTTCGCTGTGCTATTAAAAAATTATCTTTTAATGCACATTGGTCATCGCTGTTGAAATTTTTCGGGTGAGTTAACGTAGCACGCAACGTTTGTAACTTTATGTTGCACTTTTCAGTGCCGTCTGTCCATCCATCTTTTGAAGCTACATTTTCTATTTAAAGTCAAAGCTTATCCTGACAGCTTTGACCGTGGAGCAGGCACCAACCTAGAGAAGGGTGTAAATTCGTTGTTAGACATATTGAAACACATTCACTTATACTAGCCCAGTTTACAAGCACCGATTTAAAATCCTCCAAACTATAGGAAATGGGAGGAATATGCAATAGCAGGATAAAGGGGTGGAAAATAACTGGGTTGGGAAAAGGGAGCTCTCACACAGGAACAGTAAGGAATGTATCACTGTGCCTCTCCAGTGCTACAGAAAAAGCTTCGTGAAAAATAGCAGACTTTACAGTGTCCAGCATAGACTTCAGCACAGTCAATCTTCTGACATCCTTTTACTTTGTGAAGATGTGAATAGCTCAGACGTTTCTGTAGTTAGCAGAGTTTAAAAATTTTGTGTAGGCAATACAGTAAATATTAAAAGCACTCCTCATTTGGGTTGTTATCAAAATCCTACCGAAATCTTGCACAACCAAGGTCAATGCAGGTTGTGTAATCAGAAGAGTTAACATTTAACATTTAACAACAGTTATTTAGAAAAAATCAAAATACATATGAGTATATTTTGTAAGAAACTAAATGAATACATTTTAGTAATGTTACATAGCTGGATGCTTAATTTAACCAATTTTTGGAATCAAACATAATTCAAAAATGAGCTGAGAGTCAAAAATATTGCCTGTTTTTCTAGACATTGACCTAGTGTTAATACTCTGGCTGCACCTCAGCATAGTCATATTTAAACACTAATGATGAAAAACATTTGTCTGAGTGCAATTTGTGCAGTTTTTTATTTCTTACAGTTATTTACAATTAAGATCTTAATAAAGCTAAGTATTGCTAGTATCCTTGAAGAGCAAATTTTTACATTTCTGAACAATACAGGACCAAAAAGAACCAAGCCTTGAGTCATTTCAGAGCTGTACCTGAAAAGCCATCTTACTCATCTGCCAATTACAATTAGAGGGATTGGTTGTATTGAAAGTAGTGCCCAGATCAAAGAGGAAAAGGACACAAAACCCATAATTAATAATAGATCATCTGCTACCTTAGGAAGGTCTATGTCTGAGCTGTGATACACAGGGAATCCTAGCTGAAAATAAATAAACAATTATGTGTCAAAACAGACAAACATTACTAAGACTCTGCTTTTGATTGAATTTTAAAAATACATGTACGTTTTGAAATTTGTGTGTAGTTATTCCTGATCTCCAGTTGCTCTTACTTCATACAGTACATCATGAAGACCTTTGAGAGGCTGGTCGTAAAACAGTTACACCTCCTGGTTTCAGAACATCTGGATCCTCTACAGTTTACCTATCAGATATATACTGTAGGTGTGGGGGATGCTCTGATCTACATGCTCCACACTTGGACAAAGCCAGAACCACATACAGGATAATGCTCTTTGATTTTTCCAGTGCCTATAATAACATTCTGCCTCATCAACTTCGAAAAAAGCTCAGGTCTTTGCATCTTGATGCCCCCACAATTACCTGGATCATGGACTACCTGACCAACAGAGAGCAGTTTGTGAGGATCAGGAACTCTGTGTCAGAAATGGTGGTGTGTAATACTGGAACACCTCAACAAACTGTCCTGTCTCCCTCCCTGTTTACCCTCTACACAATAGACTTCTATCACAGTACCAGTGCTTGCCACCTACAAGCACTAGAAAATTTCAGATGACTCGTCCATCAAAGGCTGCATTAATAATGAAGATGAGTCAGAGTACAATAAGGTTGTGGAAGACTCTGTTTTGTGCTGCAAAGAGAACTCATCATCAGCAAGACAAAGAAGCTGGGGGTGGACTTCCAACATGCCCAGGAGCATCTGAGACCAGTCACCATGCAGAGGGAGGATGTGGTAGTGGTGCTGAGCTACATCTACCTGGGGGTTTCTATAACGAACAAAGTGGACTTGCCTGACAACACAGTGGTGCTAGACAAGAAGGGTCAGGGCAGACTGTACTTGCTAAGGAGGTCTTTTGAGGTATGCAGGAAGCTGCTGAAAATGTTCTATAAGTCCATAATATCCAGAAAGACAATACCTGAACAAACTTATCAGGAAAGTCTGCTATATCATAGGGTGAACCCTGGACACACTGGAAGCTGTCGTGGAAAAGGGGATGATAGCAAAATTAAATATCATTATGAAAAATTCCCTCCATCCCCTCCAGGAGGCGCTCTCTTGGAACACTTTTAGCCATAGGCTCATTCCACCATGGTTTGCCTAAAAGCAACTCTGGGGGTCTTTTCTGGCCACTGCTGCCAGGCAGTTTAATGCTTTCTTCTGACATTCTCTTTAAGTTAATTTTGAAATTTCTATACAATATACATTTATTTACTGATTGATTGATTGAATAATTGAATAACTATTATCTGTCCTTTGAGTCTATCCCCTTTTTATGTTTCTGCTGCTATATATGCATGTAAATTTCCTCTTGTGATTCATAAAGTTTATCTAAACTATTCTAAAGAGTCTAAACTAGGCAGAATAATCTCACAATGAAACTAACATAGACTATGCCCTTCAACAAGATATCTGTTAATAATCTTTAGAAAGTAAAACTTACCTGGCTGTACGTTAAAGAAGTCTCATCCGTTAAACATCTAAGGCCATAAGAACAATTCCTGAAAGGCTTCTCTTTAGAAGACCTTCCATTATAGTGGCATCAGTATTATTTAAGATACTGAAAGACATAATTAGGACAATGTTGTTAAAAGCAGGTAACTATCATATTCAGCAACACACAATTCAGAAATAACATTTTAAGAGGGTTCGCATTGTTATGAGTAGTATTCTGTACAAATATTGATTATTATCACTGAATGAAGCATCTCCAGTTTGATTGCTGCAAATTTAACATAAGCTGCTAGCTTAGTCTCCATGCACTTTTGTTTAGACTATATTCATTTAGTTTTTATATTGTTATCATCCAGCTACTGGAATTTTTAACACCTGACTACTTACTAATTTTAAAATAGTGCAACATCAACTAGTGCTGAATGGCATAAACTATTAAAGTTAATTATCTGCTTTACAGGGTCAGAGGATGGAGTGAATCCGTTGGAGCTGACAAATGCTGGCAGAATATCAGAGTTCCAAGATAAAACCATTAACTCATTTCAGAGTGATAGAAAGATACATTTAAAATTGGCAAATCTCTGTGCAAGACAAATGCCAATGTGTCAAACATTGAAAAATTGCCAAAGAGCATAGGAGTGCATTTAAAGTGTATTTTTGTGGGCTACTAATTTGTCAGTGACTATTAACATTTTCTGTGGGAGTTTACTGTAGGAAAACATAAAAGAGGGAACTTCTTCAACAAGTGACTATTGTGGTCTTTTGTTTGTTATGTAAGGAACTAAATAAGAATCTCAGGGTAATAAGTATGTTGCTGGGCAAAGATCTAATATTAAGTGAGCTAAAGCTAACATTAATAATTAGGATTTGAAGCTGACTTACACTTTATTAATAATCAGATTATACAGTTACACAAGAGAAAGGATTTTGTTACTATTATCTTGACATCAATATGGTTGGTTCTAACCTCAGGACATAATACTTTGTGAAAGTTCCCTGATAATATCATCATTTTCAGGTATCCTCAAAATTAATAATCTGTGTTTCAGTCTCTGCTAAAAACCATCTCTAGAAAAAAATCCCAGAAACCATTTCATTTATGGTTTACAGTGCTTAATCTGTAAACCAGCCCAACAGCTAGTTGTGGAGATTTTAAAGCTTGTTATACTTTGCACAAACTCAAGGTTAAGTTAAAATAATTGTGTTCCTTAAAGTAATTTACTTTATGGCAAAATGTCTGAAAATACTGGTTCAAGAATTCTGATTTGTGACCTTAAAACACAGCTTTTCACATGTTTCATATAATGAACACAGTATGGAGTAAGTATCTTCTAAACAAGGACTTGACTGGTGGGAGGAAAAAAGGGCAGAGGAGCATAAAAGTGATTAGGTGGGTAAAATTATCAGTATCTTTGGACAATAGTATTGGAATAGGCAAATAGATATACAACATTATTGGTATTTAGGGGCTCAAGACCCATGAAGGAAAGCCCAGAGTGGCTATAGAGCTATTATTTTTGTGTCCTGGGTGCATGCCTTTTTACCCTTTTTAAATAACATCCTTTGGACTTTACGATGTTGAGAACATATTCTCTTAAGACACATTTTCAGTAGTGATTGCTTCCTGCTTTGTACCCACTATTGCTGGGATAGACCTCTGGGAAACTAACGGAACAAGTGAGTTTAGGAAATGAATGAAAAGATGTTGAACTTTATTGTATTTCACATTGTATATTACAAACCAGCATATACGCTGTTCCTCTCGTATATCCAATATCATTTTCTTTTCATTTTATCAATTTAGAAATGTAATTAACACTAGAATTACCAGAGCCTATGAAAAAACTCATAGAACTGAAATGTCTGCATGCACTTTTCGTAGCATTACACGTGTATTTTTTGGGCATGCCTGTGTTGCTCAAACACAGGAAGCTCTGCAATGTACTTGTGACTTTCTTTTTTCTTCAGTTATAGTCTTAAATAAAAGTGCACTTGTTTTGTTATACTTGTACATCAACATTTATATGTTACTTACATAAAAGCCAGATCGAATGTTATTTATTTGGATTTATTTACTTACTTTCTACAGAGTGCAGAGCTATAGCGCGTCCTTATATGAAAACAGCAGTGTCTGATATTGGGGGGTATGTGGCTTGGGTGGATGTGACTGAGAGAATGAAACTGAATAAAAAAAAAAAAACAAAGCTAACCTTTACAAGTATCATACATTTACACCGGCTGTTACAGACTGAAATCAAATGTTTGTTTTTATTTAAAAGCAGCTCATTTCTCAAAATGGAGTCATCAGGGATTGAACCTGTGAAGTTTTGATAACCGGTCAACAGCTGATACTGTTGCACCACCAAAGCAGTCATAGTAAATGCGTGTCAATGTCGCACCCTAATGCGGGTTCTTTTTTTGAATAAAAGTGCACTTGTTCTGTTACATTTGTACCTTTTGTGAAAGTGTTTCCTTGATATTTGGACTTAAGGCTTCACACATTATAAACTTCATGGCTACATTTTGTCAATTATTACTAAAACATGAAAAACATTTCTTTTTTAACGATTTGTTTACATAGATCGTTGTAGACACGGAACACACATGAAATGCATGTGTTTCAAATAACAATGTAGTATTTATAAAAGGTGTGATTTTGCTTGACTTCTCACTCTATACAACTCCAAGCAACTGACACGCAAGTAAACAGACTTGAGCTGAGAAAACTGTGTGGGGTGGGGGGATGTGATAGCAGACTGCTTGCTGCTTATCAACACATTTAAAGGACAAAAGACACTGACGGAGAGGTGAGAAGCGATTTAAGATGAGATGGATCTACGAGTTTTTTTGTAGGCTGTGGTAATTCTAGTGTTAAAGGAAAACAAAATGGCATAATGTGTGCTATTCCATGACTATAAACAAATAGCACTTAAAAATATGCTGTAGTGAAAGAAAACACTATGTACTGAGCAGCCCCACCATTACCTTTCTAGGTATGATAAGGAAAATGAAGTGGAAATTAAGAGGAATCTTACTGTACTTGAAGCCAAAAACTATAAGCTGTGAAAAGTTTCAAACCAGTGGTTGTACTATGTTAACCCCAAGGAATGCCAACGAGAAGTGCCATTGGAATTGGCCATATATAGTGTAAAGAAAACAAAAGCACAAGATAAATGGTCTGGGACACCCGAGAGAAAACCCTGTCTTTTGAAAAGTACGCAAAAGATGTAAAATAAAATGCGTGGCAGGTTGAGGTTGGGATCATGCGCTGATACAGCGTGTTGCCGCACCCACCACAACAGCTGTGCAGGCTGAGACATCATGTAAATCAATTGGTCTGCCCAAGATGGTGTTGTTTCCTCTTAAGTTGGATTCTGGAAGGAAGAGGTGGGTCCAGGTGGTCTGACCCCGAAAATGACATCATGGCTGGTAAAGTGTCAATCTTTCTTTCTGTGGAAGGGGAAAGAGAAGAGAGAAAATTATTAGATAGTGGCCCCTCATGTCTCGGTGGTAAATTACAATCACACAAGCCTTTAGGTTGTTCCCCAAGTGCGTGTGTGTAAAACTAAATAATAAGCACTTAATACATATTTTGGTATATTGTTGTATTCTAGATATAGTAGCTATACATCTTGATGCTGCTTGTTTGTGATACAAATGTTCATCCCCATAAACAACTTCTTACTATTTTTGGCATTTATTTGGAAGCCTCCTGAATAAGTGATTATGTCCAATCAAAACTCTTACTGTACATTTTGAGACAATACAGAGCAAAAGAAAATATGCAAAGTTTGTCATTCACTTTTTGTGTGTTTCCATAAGACATTTAAATCTTAAGGCTAAGCAGAAAAAATACAGCCTTCATCCATTTCCACAAAAATGTTTAGTATTTAGCTGTAATTAAAATATTAACCTTGATTTCATTACATTTCTATTCTGATGACTTAACAAAAATGACAGGTGGATTTAGAGTAATGGGGCTTCTGTCAAAGTTTGAAAATGACAATTTTTAGGTTTACAGAGATGAACATTGTTTTTAGGCATCCAAGATTTAGACCATTGTGGTTGAGCTCTGCGTGGAAATTAGAACCAGCCCAACAGTTATGCCACATGAGTAAAGTTTCATTGATCCATCTAAAGTTTTCCACATGACTCAAACAGAGCCTTACACTACCACGAGACTCAACATCAGAACCCAAGACCCAGCAAGAACAAAGGTATAAAAAATGGTAGTGACTGGAATTTAGTTCCTAGCGCATTACGCCAAATGTGTCAATGATAGTTATCAATGAAGCCAGGCTGTCTCATGTGAAGAATCATGGTAAATATACTACTTAACATCCTGTGAAAATGAATTTTTGAAATAGGCTAGAGGAACCTTGTCTAATCATTTCCTTTTTCTTTACCTAAGCTCTGCCCAATCATTCATAGGTAAAAATGTGTCTTTGATGTGATGAAATTCAAGATCATAATGGGACTACAGCTACCTTTGTGCAAAAATCAGAAGAATTAAGGCTGGACAGAACCTCCACATCAATCAGAAAAGGTGACTGATGAGAGCAAGACAGAATCCATTACACACATTATGAAAGTTATATCTTGGTGTAGATGTCAACACAACTAAAAACACAGCAGAGGAACTGTCGACCCAGCAGGACTCAGAAGCATTTCCCTCATTACTTTAAATTATATCCATGGTGTTAATGACACTGACAATTTCAAAACAACTGAACCCATCGTTCTTGAAACCCTGCCCTTCTCAAAACTAATTTACCCCAAGAAGTCTTACAAGGCAAAATTGCACTAATATTAAATAAATATATATAATATATTTTTTTATATTTGCCATTAGCCAATAATGGGATTTGAAAAGATGCTGTGTCCAAAAAAGTGTGGTAGAATTCTATAGTAAATGATATGTCAGCATGTTAAAACGCAAGTTTAAATGAGCTTGCTAATAGGCAGTAAAGTCATGGTGAGCTTTACCTGCTGACTGAAGTTATCGCAAATGTTCTTTATTTAAGTATAATCACGCTGTTGACACACATACTTTGGATATTAAAGGGACGCTCCTGATGACAAACCTAACCATAGGAACTGTCATGGAAGACAGGTTAAAAAAATATAAAAAATTATCCTAAAGTAGTTAACTTAACCAACAGAAAGGAAAGGTATTATCTTACTGAACAAAATATTTTTTATTAAAGTGTATGCTGTTGTGGCCTTTTAATTTGGAGCTGAAGAACTAGGTCATGCAAAAGCAAGCCCAGTATACCATAGATGTCTGGTTTCTTTAAGACCATTGTTTAAATCCTTATATACCAGAGAGAACATCCTCAATATTGCAGTAAGAAAATTATGCTCAAAAAAATTAAACTGAAATGCAATGTTTTAAAATTCAAATAGTATGTGCATTCAGGGTTAATAGTCACCAAATAGGCCTTGAGCATAATGAAGGATACATAGTCAGTTAGTCAATGGGTAGGATGTAAAACATGTACCTGAAAGTATTGATGGATTTAAAGGATTTAAATTTCTGTTTCTGTGCAGAGTAGGAATCATCACCAGTGTACAATGCAGCCTGGAAGTTTCTGCAGGGACCAAATTCTCTTATTGTATGAAATATCATATGATAGTAGGATTTTGTCCAGAGAGAGTAGGAACATGTTTTTTAGGTAGAAGGTTACTTGCCTTTCCAACATTTAAAGCAACATTGCCACCTTTTGAACTAAATTCCAGAGTTAGCACAGGTGAAAAGCAATCTGAGCTATAGCTTTATACGCCCAGAAATACTCAAACACAGGCACTGCCATGTATGCATGTGTCTGACTAATACAGATAAACAGATTACATGGACAGGAGAGAGAGATGAGCTGAAGCAAAATATACAGTCACCTTATGAAGTATGAGGCAAAGCTCAGAATTCAGCAGCATTCAGCAGAAGCAGAACTTGCTGCAAGGTAGGAAAAATGCTAAGATGTTCTTTGCTTTGAGTTCATGGAGACATGTGAAGTACAAATTTTGCTTACTGTGAATTCTCAGCATTTTTTAATCCTTCTGACTTCTGAAATATTGACTGATAGGAGCTTGTTTGACGCCTGCTAGCTAACACTGAGAAAATAAGCCATATTTCCTACTTCTGGAGGTCATACATATACTGCAGCTATAAAAAAGATATATTAAATGCCACATTAAGTAAAGTAATACCACTGCCTTTTTTCACAAATTCCCATGTATTATTTATTGATTCAGACATATCAGCTAAAGATTGCGAATTTTAGATAAATTGCTTTCATAACTATGCTGCATTCATTGCGCAGATAATGCAAAGTATATGCACAGCCATACCCAGCAGTGATGAAAAATTCAGGTAGCAGTCACAAAGGCCTTCTATTCCATTTTAATCATAACATTATAGACCAATTAATTTATAATGAATAAATGTCACATAATAGATATTCAAAACTTAAAGGTTATACATGTAACTAGGCCAGGCAAGTTTATTCTCTGGAACATTAAGATTCATTACCTAAATGGTAAGAAAAATCCCATCACCTCACAGCCTGAGAGGTCAACACTTTCACTTTTCAAATATGAAATGTGCAAAGAAATTTTGGAGTTGTTGCTCTTTAGGCATTTAATCTGCTGCAATCAATATGATGAAGACCTTTATTATGAGAATTTAACATAGAGTTGTGCTTGAAAGTTTGTGAACCTTTTAGAATTTTCCATATTTCTGCATAAATATGACCTAAAACATCATCAGATTTTCATTCAAGTCCTAAAAGTAGATAAAGAGAAACCAGTTAAACAAATGAGACAAAAATATTATACTTGGTCATTTATTTATTACGGAAAATGATTGAATATTACATATTTGTGAGTGGCAAAAGTATGTGAACCTTTGCTTTCAGTATCTGGTGTGACCCCCCTTTGCAGCAATAACTGCAACTAAACGTTTCTGGTAACTTTTGATCATTCCTGCACACTGGCTTGGAGGAATTTTAGCCCATTCCTCCGTACAGAACAGCTTTAACTCTGGCATGTTGGTGGGTTTCCTCACATTAACTGCTCGCTTCAGGTCCTTCCACAACATTTCGATTGGATTAAGGTCAGGACTTTGACTTGGCCATTCCAAAAAATTAACATTATTCTTCTTTAACCATTCTTTGGTAGAACAACTTGTGTGCTTAGGGTCATTGTCTTCCTGCATGACCCACCTTCTCTTCAGATTCAGTTCATGGACAGATGTCCTGACATTTTCCTTTAGAATTCTCTGATATAATTCAGAATTCATTGTTCCATCAATGAAGGCAAGCTGTCTTGGCCCTGATGCAGCAAAACAGGCCCAAACCATGATACTACCACCACCACGTTTCACAGATGGGATAAGGTTCTTATGCTGGAATGCAGTGTTTTCCTTTCTCCAAACATAACGCTTTTCATTTAAACCATAAAGTTCTATTTTGGTCCCATCTGTCCACAAAACATTCTTCCAATAGCCTTCTTGTTTGTCCACGTGATCTTTAGCAAACTGAAGACAAGCAGCAATGTTTTTTTTGGAAAGCAGTGGCTTTCTCCTTGCAACCCTGCCATGCACACCATTGTTGTTCAGAGTTCTCCTGATGGTGGACTCATGAACATGAAAATTAGCCAATGTGAGAGAGGCCTTCAGTTGCTTAGAAGTTACCCTGGGGACCATTGTGACCTCACCGACTATTACACGCCTTGCTCTTGGAGTGATCTTTGTTGATCAACCACTCCTGGGGAGGGTAATAATGGTCTTGAATTTCCTCCATTTATACACAACCTATCTGACTGTGGATTGGTGGATTCCAAACTCTTTAGAGATGGTTTTGTAACCTTTTCCAGCCTGATGAGCATCAACAACTCTTTTTCTGAGGTCCTCAGAAATCTTCTTTGTTCGTGCCATGATACACTTCCACAAACATGTGTTGTGAAGAGCAGACTTTGACAGATCCCTGTTCTTTAAATAACACAGGGTGCCCACTCACACCTGATTGTCATCCCATTGATTGAAAACACCAGACTGACTCTAATTTCACCTTCAAATTAACTGCTAATCCTGGAGGTTCACATACTTTTGCCACTCATAAATATGTAATATTCGATCATTTTCCTCAATAAATAAATGACCAAGTATAATATTTTTGTCTCATTTGTTTAACTGGTTTCTCTTTATCTACTTTTAGGACTTGAGTGAAAATCTGATGATCTTTTAGGTCATATTTATGCAGAAATATAGAAAATTCTAAAGGGTTCAAAAACTTTCAAGCCCAACTGTATGTATAGGTATGATGTAAATAAATAGTTTCAATTAAACATAATTAAATACAGAAAGAATGATAATGCAAGGACTGCATTCTGCTGTTTACTCCACAACACTTTATTTATTGGCTCAGTAACTGAGTATTTATTTCTTCATTTTAGTTCAATGTATTTTAATGCAGGAGATCAATAAAGGACAATCTGTAATTAATAGACGGATTACAATTAAAAGCAGTGACCAGTGTGGTCCTGTGCTCTTCTGCTTTACACTGAATTTGTCAGCTGGCTCATGTTGCACTTGCTTTACGGTGGTGCACACATATAGTGTTTTTATACAACTTCTTCAACCTCAAACCAACTAAGCAGCCTGGATTACTTTGTGACTTGTCTCTCACCATTGAACAGTAAACAGAACAAGCTACAGGGTTAGGTCCTGGAATCTCTGCTCCAGGCAAAGATCTCAGTATTTTGTGGAAGGGTTTACAAACCTTGAGGTCTTCTTCACAAATGGAGCTAAAGGGAATTATAGCATAGACCCAAGTCTTCATTAATACGCCCACAGGCCCGTAGGTGACTTAACTTAACAGACAGTTGATCATAGTTTTAACAATACAGTCCGTGGACACCAGGTTTTTTAATGCAGAATGGTATTTGTCACTCTTGACTTCGGCGCGTTACTGTATCGCATTATCGTCAACAACCACTGATCATTTTGACTTACGGATACTTGATTGTTTTATCAAGCATGTCCCTTTGATCATTTCGACTCTCAGATACTCGATCATTTCTTCAAGTAGAAGGGGGTCCCCCTTGATCATTTTGGCCAGTGGATATTCTGTTGTGTTATCGAGTGAGGGGAGGGTTTTGGTAAAAGGATTGCTGTAGCAAGGTTCCATCATGATAGTGAAATGTTAGTTAAGTCTTTAAATGAAGCTCTTAATTTACTGGTAAATATAAATTCTCTCATATTGTTATAAGCAATGGGTAATAATCAAAACAGTTAGATTTTGGGTTAAATGACTGAAAGGGATTTTCTCCACGTCATCTTAATGCGTTAAAATTAAAATTAATAAGGTTCATACCTATAAAGAGTGATCACACTACATCTGCTCCTAAGACTCTTTCAAAGCATCAAGTTAAATTAAGAATTGACTTCTAATTAATAAAGCTGAATGTATCGGTGCTTAATCAGATATAGATACTAGATTACAAGCTTTTCTAGACTTGCGTAGTCCTTCAAGGACAAACATAATTACTATAGTTTAAACAGTGCTTATTTCCAAAGGCCAAAATTCTGGAGTGATATGATGAACATACCATTTTGGCACAGTCTAAACCTTCTAGAGGTACTGGTGCACCACTGAGTCTTACTGCATCTGTTTATCAACCCATCCATTTTCCTAACATGCTTAAGCTAAATTCAATATGACAACAAGCTGGTGTCTTTCCTGGCATTAGTGGGCACACAGCAAGATTTAATCTCAGTCCATCACTGATACCAAGCTAGTATAAATTCTCCAAATAACCTAACCTACCCATCTTAGCAAATTAAAAGGAAAACCTATCTATCTATCTATCTATCTATCTATCTATCTATCTATCTATCTATCTATCTATCTATCTATCTATCTATCTAT
>JANRMT010062814.1:104987039-105003553 GCA_026402145.1 Polypterus bichir lapradei | reverse complement strand
TATCTATCTATCTATCTATCTATCTATCTATCTATCTATCTATCTATCTATCTATCTATTGTGAGGGACGGCCTGTGGTTCAGTCCGGCCAGGACGTCCCTGAAAGAAAAAAATGGAAGAAGGCAGCCTTTTTAGGACACTGCCTCCCCCGGGACGCTAGGTGGCAGCTCCCCTGGAAAGCAACGGTTCCCCAGATTCCCTCAGGGCATCCTGGGACATGAAGTTTGTTTCCTCAGCCATGTTGGGTGCCGTGGGTGCCGCCAAGGGGAGCTCGCAAAGAACCTAGGGACTCCTACTGTTACGACAACCCGTAAGTACTTCTGAGTCATGAGGACGGAAGTCTGCAGTACTTCTGGGCTAGCTGAGGAAGGATGATGTGGCATTTGACCCAGAAGAAGAGAAAGAACACTTCCGGGTCATGGACTATTTAAAGGACTGGTGAAAACCCAGCAGGGAGAGCCAGAGTTGAGTGGTAGAGTGACGGTGCTGCTGGGAGGAGTGGAGGATTGTGATTATTGATTATTGTTTATTGTATAATTAATGGAGAATTGTGGCGAGTGTGGTGCTTTTTGCACTCTATTTGAAGAAAAATATAAAAATTCTTCTTGGTGCTTTTTACAAGTGTGTCTTGGACATCTGTCTGGTGGGTTTCACAGGGCAATAGCAACCCTTAGTGGCCACACTATCTTTAACAAGATAAACTGCTGCAGTATATCTTTATGTTTCTCTCCAGCTATTATGGTGGTTATTGAAATTTTATGAAATATTTCTAGAATGTGAATGAAGTAAATGTTATTTTGTCAACTGTTTCTATTAATTTGCGACCAAGAAAATATTTTTTTTTAGTTTGTATTATGCTTATATTTTTTGTGTGGTGTCATTTGGCTCTGGCTTCTCCATTCTGTATTGGTGCTTTGATAAAAATTGCTTCTTCAGTTATTTTAAACAATCTAAACTGTCAAAAAAAATTAGCTGCCAGTGCCTGCCTCTAATAGCAATTAAATCAATATCAACATGTACTATAACCAGCATTTGTACAGTTCATAAAAAGGAGCATTTAACAGATACAGTATTTCAGTGCACAATGTACAAAAATGCTTTTCCCATTGACTAGGGTACTATCAACTCCTACAAATATAATATGGCTGAATTAAAAACCAAAAATGTTTAGTGAAAACAAAAATACCATTAAAATGAAAGACAAATAACAGCAGACAATATAGAAGGCACATCCAGTAGATGTATACTGTACATTCCACTTGCTGGGTGTTGTGCGCAGGTGAAAACTCATTTTGAGAAGCAATGGCCTGGGAAATTGCAAGGAAGGAAAAGTTGGGAAAACTACTACAGTCAGAACAATGAAGTACAGGAGAGCAAATCTGTTCAAGTTACAGGTACACCTCAAGAAGCATAAAAATTGTGCTGTCTTCATGACAAAAAAAAAAATCTGTTTTATAGAAATTGTTCTGAAATTAAAGAAAAAAAGAATACCTGATTTGTGCTTGCATGTTGAAATGACCAACTAACTACTTTTTGCAGTAGTTTTAACCTGTAATATCACATATTTGAATAATGGGGTTGAAGTGATGTTCAGATTTACTGTATCTTCTACAGCGCCCTGTTAAATGAATGGAGGTTTTGCATTCATCCTTTGGAGATAGGCCTGCAGGGCCAGATGCCATTCTCAAACAAGAAAACAAAATCTAGAGACAGCCTCTTAAATAGTGTGTAGTGAATAGTGGTTTAATCCTGTGCTGCAAAGGCTACACCCACAGGGTTTCTTCCCAAAATACCTGCCCCCAAATTCTCCAGTCCATGCATTTTAAGCTGCTGCCGGGGTTTCAGGGAGAGAGCAAAAGGTACTGAACAAAACACTTGATGCTGAGAGAAAATAGAAAGCTAAAATTTCTGCTATCCATTCAGCTTAATAATTAATTTGTACATTGTAATAAGTACTGCAACAGCAGAGACAGACAGACACACATAAACGTAGACCAGCAGAGGTACTGTGCTCCACATTTTTGAGAAGAGTATCTCTGTCTGCTATGATAGCTTTCTGTCTTGTTCTTGCAAAAAATTACACCTCCTTCTGGGATGGTCTGGCTTTCATGGAGAGTGAACCAGAAGGGGCAGAGTCAGTTGCCCTTACTGGGCAGTTTCTCAGCACTGAGAAGAGAGACGGCGATAGTGTTAATGATTGTGGCCCTCGCATCTTAGCCTGTAAGGAGATCCTCTTCCACACTAAATAAACCAAAAATATACAAAAAGAAATACAGAAGTGAAAAGAAAAAACTTAGTTTATGTAACAAAAGGGAGCTGGTTCTGTAGAAATGGCATACAAACACAACGTCATTCTTATCTGAAACACTGCCCACTCCTGTGCCTCCTTAGAACCTTTCATTAATAATATTTTCAAAGTCCATTGACCTCTTTTTTTAATAATGAAATATTCTTCTTTACAAAGGAACATTATAATCACTGCTTTATTATTGTTATTATTTTAAGTTATCAGGGCAGACCTCTCTTAAACACCAGTCCAAAAGACCCTTAACGTTATGTGGTTTGGTGTCTGTGGCCCTAGTCAGGAGAGAAGAGTCCTTACATTTTCCAATTGAAGTTACCTGGGCACCCATCACAGGCAGAGTTCTTAACTTCACTGATGTATTTACAGAACTGCCATTACCCTTATAGGTCTCCAGTAATCACATGATGAGAAAGGGTAGTTTCTTTTTCCTTGGCATGAGGTTTCTGCCATTTTCCCAGGGCATGTCCTTATAATGCACTGAAAAGAGAGTGGAATGTGCTTTGGGACATCAATTGTTCTCAGCAATTTGTATATTAATAGACTTCGCCACCTCCAGCACTCCCCAACAGCAGGAATTCGTTTTTCCATGACGATTCAACTGTAAGTTTGCAGGCTCACCACGTAATGTGTCTGTCGCCTAATGGTTTATACAGTGAACATTTAAAACCGGCTACTGACTTGGGCGTGTGCTCACTTTCTGTAGTCTCTCCTCCAGAATGAACCTGTATGATGAAGGAGGCTATCTGTTCTTTTAATCTGAAGAAGGGAGCTAATGCAGAACAACTCTCAGTGTCACTGCTTGCCTGCTATGTGTTTGAGTGCTGATGTGACAGCTCCTGTTTGGTTAAATGCTTAAGATTCACAACAATAAAGCTGATTTTTTTCCGAAACATGGACTTAACTCATTTTGTCTTGTGCAAGTCTGTGACCCACACATCACAATATATGTTCTTAAACATGTATTGTGTATATTTTTTCTTTTAATTTGTATTTTAATAAATGCTAACATAAAGTACATTAAGCTTAGGTTAGTTGTCAATAATAGAGGTACTGAAAAAAATGTGTACCTATTTGATAGGATAACTAGAGTGCTTTGATAAATGCAATATGCCAATATAAAGTTAATGAAAGAAAATCAGGATTAGTGCACCACACAGTCTCACTCTGTTTGTGAACAAACAGGCTAAAAGAAAATTAATTCCTTTTTGAGACATGAAGAGAGAGACTGTCTGCCAGCCTTTGATTTGCCTCTTGTGCTCTCTGGTCTTAAATGACAGCTTTCTGGATGGGCTTTTTGCAGTCATTGTAGCTAGCATCCTTCCATGGTATACCTTTCTCATAACAGTCACGGATGAATAACATTTTAGTGTTTGCCTGGAGCAGAATGACCAAATGACATTAAAAGGCAATTTCCCAAGTTGAACTAGGAGTCCGTTGTCATGTGACTGCTGTAGAAGTATTGAAAAAGTCCAGAAATATTACAAAAAGTATAGATGATCTTTATCCTCAACTTACATCGCTTCTATTTTGTGGCTGACAGGCAGATTTCAGTTGCTATGACCTTCCACCACACAATGAGCCAAGCAAATTGCAGTAATTTCTTCCATGTGATAAGGATGGAAGAAGAATTTCAAACTGCAGCCTGGAGAATATCTGCAGCACTTTTTTCTTTTTTTTTATCCTTTCCTCTTTAACCTTCAATTCTTTCCCTTTCTTAAATGAGTTTTTGACAAAACAAGGATTTTTTTGTATTTGGCTGTAACTTGAATTATAATGCATAATCTTAAGGTATTTCATCTAAAAATGCCCCTAGGAAAAAATAAATAAAATAAAAAAATCAGTAAAGAAAACAGTTCATCACATTCTTTATCTTTCACTGCCTTTAAAGGAGATTACATTTTTGCAGAGTTGCTTTCTTCACTATACCATATGCAGCCTGGGGGTGTTTTTACTTTAAAGACTTTTGCCTTTGCAATTTAAATGAGGGAAGGAATCTGTGGGCCAAAAGAGATTCTGCCACCTACTTCAGTTGTCACAATATATGCTGAGGATCACAGTCACAGTCACATGCCTTTAACTTTTAAATCCACTATTTATTTATTTTTTGCTTACTATGTCACATTGGGCTGTTGTAGATGTGCATGACTTCACATGACTTTTGCTCAGATTGACAGAATCGCTACATAGACAGGGACTTTGTTTCAAACCTTGAAGTTTTGTCAGCATGTTTTGCAGAATCACATGCCAACCTTGAGGCATAATACTAAAGATAAAACTCAGGAAGTGGTAATACTTCATTTTATCAACCATTGTTAAAGACTTTTCAATTAGTAAAACCTGGATAATGACTACCATTATGGGTGTCTTGGGTACATGCTCACAGCCCCAAAGTGACCAGGATAATTTGGAAACCTGAGCAGCCAGCTTCATTGTCACCTTAGGACACACTACCTTCAATGCACTATCAAAAGACTGCAACTCAAACATTGTTACATTATGTTACCTGGTTGAGATGGCCAAATGGGCAGCTGGACAGTTTAAGTGAAAATCTCTTTATTTAATTATCAGTGCTACTGATGTGTTTGCCCACTTCTGCCATCAAAGATAAATGGAGGAAGCATCACTATAATGTCAGATAGACTGACTGTATGTTTATACAGTACATCGTCAAGTAACACCAGCCTGCTCTGGATTTAGGCATTTGAGACCTTGTATCTTAAATTGTCGAGTATAAAATGGAATAATTTTCAGGCCTACACAAATTGGAGCCAATCACAAGGGAAGAAAAAAGTGGTACTATTTAGAGGGTCTAATCTTCTCTCCTGTATGTTTTTTTCCTGGCCCTAGGGTGAAGCTTAACTAAAACTGTTGAATGAAAACTATCGTGAACATTCAAATGTGGAGAAATATGGTTGTTAATAGAGTCTATAAATATTGTGGTGTTTCCACTAATATTGGTATGTAATCAGTGGAAGTGCAACGTTGGTTTTTCATTTGTTGCGCATTTGCATCTGAGGGATACTTCAAAGAATACCCCTGAATGTCAGCATCTCATTTGGACCTGAATGTCTGAGAAAGACAGAGCTCCACAAATGTTTTGACTGCATTAACTGCAATAGCCATTTTTGTTTATTCCAGCGCCATCAAGCGCCTATTTACTTTATACATAACTTGCTGTGTAAGCCCGGGGTCCTAGAAAAAATTGAAATCGTCACAAAAAAAATTGAAATGTAGAGATGTCAGGTAATTGAAAGGAACTACTCTGGGCATCTCTCTCTTAGGAGGTTTTGTTTTGCCAACACGCTCACATCGTTTGTGCATTAGCGGCTAAGCGACTGTCTTCCTTCAAAGTTTTCGTTTTGCTGATGTACTCCCTTTACTTGTGTATTAGCAGTGGGAGGAAAAGTAAAAGGGATACCGTTTTGCTGATGTGCTCGCTTCACTTCTGTATTAGCTGGTAATCAAATGACTCTTTCTTCGGAGGTTTCGTTTTGCCAACGTGCTGGCCTCGCTAGTGTAACCTCGGAGGTGGAGCCCTTACCCTGACTCCACCTTTCACTTCCAGGCCGAACAGACAGACACACATATTTCCACACATAGATGTTTATGTGCAAGATACTTTGAAGAATAAAGGGGGTGACCTGGATAAAACTCCTACCCTTCACAAGGGATAAGAATTGTTACTGTATTTGTGGACTATGGGTAAGGTTCACTATGTTTTTTATTGTTAATTAAGTAAAATGTATATTTGCTGGTTTATGAGTGAATGCTGATTTTGTGCATTGCAGCAACTCCCCATGCTTGAGTAAAAAATCAAACGACCATAAATTTAAACTCACCATGTAGCTGAGAAAAAATGTATCCTAGTGTGTTCTTGCTCTTATATAAGGAAATTGGCAAAATTGTACACTAGGAAAGGTGCTATATATTGTAACCAAATTGAAGGGATGAATTTGCCATCAACTGCAGATTGGTGTTTTTTTTTTTGCTAACAACATCAAGAATTTCCAATGCTGTGTATCCACCATTTTATTATCATACTGCGTGCCTACAGTGAGTCCAGTAAAGGAAATAATAAAAGATTGTTCAACACAGTGACCTCCCTGCACAAGGCAAACACCATAATTAATGCTCAGTCTGGTCAAGGAACACTGCTTCTTAGTCACAATACTAATGAAATATGTTAGATAAAATATATCACATATTAGGTTTAAAAAACAAAAACAAAGGACAGTTAGAAAGAATTAGGGCCCCTTGAAGGCAAACCCTGTATATCTGATGGCAAAAATCAAGGAAAGGAGGCACAAAAAAGTCTTTTCAGATGGGAGTCAGATTGTTGACTGAGGCAAAGATGGCGGCCCTGCCATTTAAGAGGAAGCCAGACGGGAAAGGGTGGGACCAGGAGAAGACAACCCAGAAGTGGCGTCACGAGGACTGGCAGTTGTCTGATCTGTAGGGAGAAAAGAAGGAGAGGCATTAGGTAACACTGCCAAACCCTCAACTCAAGGTGGAATTACAACTGGAAGAGCCCTCAAGTTTTCTCCCAATTACACATGTGTAACATAGGGTATGAAAGTACATTTTGAGTGAGACAAAAGGTGTAGATTATGACATGGCCTCATAGCTTTGATAGCACAATGAACTGGGGGCACTGAGATCATAGTGATGAATTAGGAAAAATAAAAGTAACACAACCTTCAATGCTTATATGTTTATTTGAATGCTCATGCATTTATAAACAAAACAAAATGTGATTAAGTACTAGTTTCTGAGTCATCTCCGAAATTTCCCAAGCTTTGATTCCACATTAACACTAAGACATTCATCCCAGCCTGAAAGAAACTGGTGTCAAGGAACTATAGCCAGGCGATTATAGCTTTCGGTATGTCACAATCAGTTCCAAAGAGATGGTGAGGTCTAGACCGTGAGATTAGAGGTTCAGCATGTCTCATGAAAAGCACTGTAACAAGTCACTAACGGGGTTTGTAAATGTGCGGTCTGGCTTTATCCTGCAACAAGAAAACTTTTTGGCAGATTTGCTCAGGTTATTTTGAATGAAAGTGCTGCAAACTGAATCGAAACGAGTACATTAGAGGATCAGCTCAGTTAGGACGGTTTGGAGACAAATTCAGAGAGGTGAGCATCTACCATGCTTTAAAAACATAGCTTAAATGATTTGCTTGGCATTGTTCTCTACTTTTCTGGAGTTGTTGCATGTGCAGTGTAAAAATTAGTGAAAGATATACAGAGATGTGTTCTAATACTGGTATCATAGCAGAGAAGTAAACAACCAATCACTATCCTCTCCCTGACACCCAAACAAGCAAAATTGCACCGCCATCCCATAATCATTTCATAAGAATGAGGTCAGCATCACTCCCACCTCAGACAAGTCACAAACACTTAGTGTTTAAAGTGACCTTACATTTTTCAGATGCTGTTGTGTGCCTTGTAAATGCAGTGGACAGGTTTCTGATTGCAAGAAAAAAAGCTCACAGAGTGGGGATGGACAAAAGGTTTAATTTTGTGCAGTTGTTTTACTTTATGGGCAAAGTAGCAGGATGCATGGGACTTCTGCTTCAGAGTTCCAGGAATTTTGTTTCATCTTTGACCTGTTCACTGCCTGTGTGAAGTCTGCACATTCTCCATTAGTTTTTTCTAAAGTCTTGTCCAGTGCTTATTTGCCTGCCTTAAAGACCAGATAGGCTTCAGCTCTCAAGAACTGTATAGTGGACTGTGGCCAGTAGGGGGCACAACTGAGCCCCAAAGCTCAGACACAACTACACAAGGACAATCCCAGGTCCAACTAAAGGTTATTATTATTTTCAAACAGAACCTCTGACCGGCTTCTTTTCCTCAGTAGAACATCATTCAACCTAATCCTTCTCTTTGTCTCTCCTCTACTCCTCACAGGTGATTTGTATCCAGCTCCTCCCCCAACTCCAACTCCCTGGTCCAAGTAGAGGGCTTTCTTTTAACCCTCTTCCCAGAAATACATTGGGTGCTCAATCAATTGCCTTCAGGAAGCAGTTCTGGGCCTGCCAGGACCAAACTGGTCCTTGTGCAGTCAATTTCTGATAGCTCCCCCTTGAGAACCTGACAAAGCAGCCCCATGGGATCACAACTCCCATGCTGTCCTGCAGGCCTTGGGCTTGCCAGATGGAATGTTGGCACTGAGTGTACTGTAGGATGCTCTGCTCATAGAGGGAAGTCATCCACTGTTCTGTCCTTCGAGCCTCACAGGCCCAACCAGGGTGTCCCTCCAGGGCTGTGATTGCTGCTGCAGCGTCCATGGGTGCTAAAGGGGAATATCACAGCTCCCTCACTAACCTTCCATTATAATGGTCTCCTGGTCAGTCAACAGAGCAGGGTCCATCCCAAATGAGATGCTGGTTTGTCCCTCACAGGACAAAACAGATTCAGAAAATGGACAAATGGATAATTAGAATTAGCATCTGGAACTTGGTTAAAGCAGAATGGATTCTTAGTGGAATGATAAAGCAGGCCCATCTTGACAGGAAGGAAAGGCGATGACTGAAGTTACCTTGCATTTATAGTTACTTTACATTATGTCAAAAGCCTTACAGACTTATGGTGATTATTCAAATGAATGCTAATTGTTCATTTGAAATTATCCACAGTATACTGGTTTTATACCCCACACAGACAAACAAGAAGCTCATTAAAAACATTACTTTTGCATTTTTCTAGTCATCCTCTGCTCAAGTTTCCAAACATGTGCTTCATGGTTGACACCTGTGTAATCCACGAATGCAGGATGCAAAGTTGCTCATTGTGAATCCCATCAGTTAAGCTCTTAACTGATGTGCTCCAAGCCTACCTTTGGAGAAGACTGTTATGTAAAAATGACCTGAATTCAGAAAATTGATATTGTGAAAACTTTCAACCCATAAGTAAAATATTTTGCGTGGCTTGTCAGTCCAGTCTTTGGAAAGCTCATGAAATTGCATATGTTGAGGTTGTGCTAATGATAACTTTTATTTCAATAGTAATTGTCATGTGTTTGATAGGTGGGTTGGTTTTGGTATATTTTGACTGAAATGGCAAACATATGTCAAGCATTGCAACCTACAGCCCCTTGACAGAAAGAAAAGCACATGTGCCAATGCAATTTCTGTTAAAGCAGCTACAGCTCTGTTAACATAGCCCTGCACTTAGTTTCTTCAAAGTCAAAGTTCTGGACTACCATCCTGACAATGATAAGTAAACCCTTATATAAGACAGGGCTTCTCAAACCTTTTCAGACCAGTGTTCCTTTAGAAGACCCCCACTATATGGAAATGCCAAACAAATCATTTATTATCACAAAATGCATAGAACTCTTTAAAGTAAACCTTATCAGATTGTTTAGATTTAGAACTGAATTACATCATATTGTTTGTTCCTGCCTTGCACTATGCTGGCAGGGATAGGCTCCAGCCCGCCCACGAATCTGGTCTGGATTAAATGGATTAGAAATAACGTGACATGACTACATCACATTTTTGCACACATTTTCAATGATCATGTACCTCGTAAATTAGTGAGATGGGCCTGCTTGTCTCTGACTGCATAGTTTCTCAGTTCTGGGAGTGATGGATGATAGGCAGACTCTGATATTATCCTCACACATGCAAACATGCGCTGTATTTGTCTTGATAGTAGTCAGTGCTGAGAATGAAGACTCGCACAGCCAAACTCTATATAATTGTCAACATATTTTACTTTTTTAAATGAAGTTGGCTTATTTTTACTTCATGATATAGACATTTGACAAAAGAATCTACTCATTATTTGATTTTTTTTTCCAAAATAGCTAACTAGCTTCAGAGTGAGGGAGGAAAGCAGAGTAATAAGTGATTGACACTCATGATTGACATCAGTATATATAAAATGAGTGATGCGAGACTTCACAAGGCTCAGAACATTATAGGAGTAACTGACACAAATGGAAGCTTGTGTTCTTATGCTCATGCTTGATGCAAGGGGTCTCACTCAGCATGTGCTACAAAGGTCAGACTCCTAGGGTTCTACTGTATTCTCCATTAAAAGCTGACATGCAGGGCAAAGCAGTGCAGGGTGACAGCCAGTCGTGTTTTGATTGGCTATTGGAAAACTGTGTTTGTGAGATATGTGGACACACTTTCTGGAAAGTTTGTACATTGTTTAATGTTTCTTTGTTTTGTTTAATAAAGTACATTATTTTTTACTTCCTAATCAGATGACTCATGGCCATTGTTTAAAATAGGGGAAATGGAGCATAAAGAAGAACAGAATATACTGTTGGTACACTAAGTATGTATGAATTACTTACCAAGTTTTACCAGTTATTTTGCAGACCCTCTTGCCAGGTATCACAGACCCCCAGGGGTTCAAGGCCCCCACTTTGGGAAACAATGCCTTAAGAGACATTTCAACATATTCTGGACTCTATCTTACTTTCTGTTGCTCTAACGAGCAGTATTTATCTTTCCAGGCTTTTCTCTTTCAGGATTCAGTGGGTTATTGTTGGAACCAAATTTTGGAGATTCTTGACATGGATTCTGGAAATGACATTTTTAAATTCAGTTAAGCCACAGTCAGGTTTTGCTGGGTGACTTTGTTGAGAACTAACGTTTCTTCATCTTTTTGCAATCTGTTCTTTGTAACATTTTTATATGGGCTCTTGCATAGCCTGAATAATTCCAAATGGGTGAAAATATGCAATGAGGTGTGTTTGTTTCACAAATAAATGATATAAGACAGAGACTATCAAAGGAAGAATACAAGTACAAATAGAGAAAATACAAATAAAACCTGATTCCTCTCTTAGCTTTTTATCTATCCTATGTGTTTGAAAGACAGTCAAGTGGAGTGACTTGCCTCCTTCCCCACCACAATGTGCCACACCAATCACTTCCTTTATTGCCCATATCCCTCTCTTTATGTTGATCTTTCTTCTTCCTACACAGCTCACCTCTTAACTGTTGGCTTAATGAGATTTACACTCCCTTTATTGGGACAGTTTTGGTCATACCTAGATTTAGTTCCAAGATTAAGGAAAAGACCCTAAAATGGTCTCTAAGCAAACTTTATGAGTTTGTATTTCTTAATATTGAAAGGGCCAAGTGTCATTTTTCAAAATGGTAAGAAGCTGCAGTCCTTCTGCATGCTGTCTTCAAGGAACTTTGTAGAGAAAACTACCTCCTTGCTAGTTGTGATGTTTAAAATTGCAATATAGTCCCCTTTCTCACATGTTGGGACCATGTGCAACTGGCAATTAGGAGGACATCTCTTTATCCCAAATAATCTATCTATATAATAAAACGCTAATGTGTGTGTGTTTGTGTCCAGTCGCTCAGTGCAATCTGATTGGTCAGTTTCACTGTGGTTTTTCTGTGAAATGCAATCAAGACAGGAATTTCTTGACAAGGAACGACAGGACGATCACTGAGAGTTACTTTCAAACAAGGGAAGTATTCTTAAGAATACTAATGAAATGTTCACAGCAGGTAATGGGGGCCTGTCTACTGTTGTTGGTTGTCAAAAATCAAACAAGAGGTGAGTCTGAGAAGCAGGCTTTATGGGAATGTAACTGAGAGAGCAAGCACTAGCTAACACAGTTTGAGACACATTATGATACCACAGAAAGATGAAAAATGAATGCTGAGGGTGCATGTAAAGAAGGAGATATCAAATATTTTTAAATTTATTCTATTGCCTTTCTTCAATAGGTAACATAGCTAATTAATAATATTTCCTCTGTTTGCAAAGAAAATATTACCAGTCAATTTTTAAACGTTTCCATGTACAAAATGTACTTCATTTGGTTAGGGTGATTTGGCAGAGCTCAATGCTCAAGAAAGACCTGACCTAAATGGGATACACAAAATGTGTGCTCTAGACTAATAGATTACAGTAGTTAATATGTATTTGGAATGTGGAGAATAAAAGTTCTTGAAAGACAACCAGGTGAACCCACAGGGAAGAAAATATTTAGCACAGATGGCAGGCTGAGCCTGGAGTCAAACTTTCAGCTCAAAATTGCTATGAGGTGGTAATGCAATTAATCAGTACCTTTACTATGACTTTCACTGCATTGTACTTCATAAAGTCCTTAACAGAGTGAGGAATCAAATAGTGGACTGAAGCACTCAAAAAGAAAACAGCTGTTATGATATCCCTTGCTAATCATAAGGATTTTTGTGTAAATTAACAGAGTTTCATACATCTCTTAATAAGGAATTAGTAGTGGTAGTAATATTGTGATGTGTATAAAGTACTATGAAATTCCTATTTCCTATGTCCAACCAGCATGCAACATTTCACCACTCTCCATCGCCATAATAAAAAAATGGAATAAAACATAATTAATTAATTAATAGAAAATACAGAACATACCTAACATAATCCTTTCTCCTGTTACTATGCTCTCATTAACTTGAAACCCTATGGAAATATGCAGAAAAAAATTCCAGTAGCAAGTATATAATTAGTAATCTAAATGCACTTGCTTTTAATTGATTGATTTCTTTCTTTCTTTCTTTTTTCTTTTTTTCTTTCTTTCTTTCTGTGACTTGTCATGTATGGTATATGATTTGTAAATCCAGAGATTCTCTTCATTTTAAAGCAGTGTAAAAATATTTAAAGTCCACACACAGTATGATTTTCCTATATTTGCTCTGCTTGGCCAAGTGTGTATGAAAATAAAGAAAATTAGGATTAATTCTGAGTTGCGGCTCGGCAAGTGTCTGGCAGGAATGTGATGAATTGTGCTGTCACACCCACACAAAATACTGCTCAGTGGTAACTGCAGAAGGCCATGTTTAAAGGTTATCTCCCTGTTCAGAGCTTAAAACATACACTGAATTTTACGACATGTTATTAATAATTCAGTTAGTTGTTCTAATGTCTATGAATGTCAAATAAAAAAAGATGTAATATACTTTATATAAAACAAGAAACCCAATATACAGCTATAAGACTTGCAAAGTAAAATGAAAAAAAAAATCAAAGGCTTTACTAACAAAGATAATTTAGGACAGGGTGGTGATGTTTCATGAAGGCAACAAATTCATAACTTGGCAATAAATAATTTACAAAATAAAAACAAAGAATAATTTAGCTAAGAAATATAGACCCTGAAATTTCATTCTATTTATTTGATACCTATGCACACATCTATTTTTCACTTGTAGCCCCTCAGTGTTTCCCTTTTCTCCCCTCTATAGCCTTGTCTCTTGTTTTCTTTTTCACTTTCTATGATCTTCTTCCTGTCATTTACGACAATACATTTCACGTTATGTTACAGCTTACTACCAAAATTGGATATTTTGGTAATGAAATCATTTTGCAGGAATACCATTATTTGTGTGTGTTTGCTTTATCCATCGGTTTACTGGAGTTGAAGCAATTTACTGCTTAACTTTTGTAAGTAAGCTGTAAGGATTGAGCCTGCCAAATTTCAGCCTTCCACCTACACGGGAAGTTGGAGAATTAGTGACGTTGGAAAGTTCAATATGGCGGCTGACAGTGGCGTCATACCACTGAAATAAGTACGTACATTGGTTTCGGTTAGTGCTGGGAAGCCGCCTACCAAATTTCGTAAAGATAGGGCCATAAATAAGAAAGTTCAACATGCCGAACGTTGTCGACCGTTATGACCGTTACGCGTGGAATTTCAAAATGAAACCTGCTTAACTTTTGTAAGTAAGCTGTAAGGAATAAGCCTGCCAAACTTCAGCCTTCTACCTGCACAGGAAGTTGGAGAATTAGTGATGAGTGAGTGAGTCAATCAGTCAGTCAGTGAGGGCTTTGCCTTTTATTAGTATAGATTGCTGCAAAGCAAGAACCTACCAATGACAAGAAGCCATTTAATTGTAGTACATACTCATCTTGACCCCCTCCACTGAGTGACATACATTTGCTTGTCAGATGTATGTGGGATACTAAAGTACTTTGAGAAAAGCCACTTGTGCGCAGGCAGAATATTTAAAAACACATGGACAATGACTGTCTCAGCAGTTGAAGCCTAGTCCTTGGAGCTGTGAGGTTAATGCTCACCACTCTGTTACCATATGGTTATATTTTTCAATGTGCCCACTGCTATGTACAACTATTGTCACTATTTCAAATATAAGGGTTGAGTAGTCAACAAGTTAATTATATAAAATGATTCACATTGCATTAAGATAATTTTATGGATGCTTAATTACCCAGTCATGAAGAGCGTGGGAAGTTAATCCAGTGTTGATGGAAATTCATCAGAATGTTTCAGAGAGAGAATTTCACTCCAAAAACATCTTTTTGCTTATATAGTATTAGCTTTTGACATGACATATAAGAGTGTTCTCTTTAGTTAAGCTCCAAGAATGACTCATCATAAGTCATTGCTATGGGGAAAGTCAGACAGACAAGGCCGCATACTGTATAACTGTAGCACAGTGACCCCTAGGGCTGAAATTGTACCCTTAGGATGTCTCTGTCAGCACTAACATTTTATGTCTTTTCACATTGTAATGAAATAAAGTATTACATTCAAAAAGGAGCATTGAAGGATTCAAAGACACAGAGCAATTCTACAAAAACTGCTTTCCTTCATTCTTTAAGTACAGGCTTCACTTCTCTTAAAGTTTAAGCAGATTCTCCGATATCTTAATTGTAAAACAAATGGGAAACATGCATCCACCCATCCATTTTCTAAACCAACTTATCCATAAGGATGTTTAAAGCTTTGAATGTGCTGAGAAAGCAGATTAAATTAATCTCATTATGTGCTGGATTAACAACCCACTGAAGTTTGCCTTTCTGTGCATTTCACAAATTTTAAATGCATTGTAAGATCATTTGATAAATTACAACAAGGAAACATCTGAGGTGTCCGTATGAGCAGACCTTTGCTGAAAGTGTAATTTGACACTACGGATAAGTGCATGTGGTAGATAAATCCAAGCCAGTTAAATGCTCCTGAATCTATCCAAAACAAACCCTGACTGCAGGGCCAATCATTATCATAAAGTTAAAATTCAGTTATTTAAAAAGACCATGTTCATTGTTATACCTATATGTAGAATAAATTCCGTGGCAGCAGTCCTAAATGTAGTAGCAGATTTTCAAAAATTATATCTGGACTCAAAATTAATTTGAATAAAAGTGTGCTATTTCCAATGTTCTCTAGTAGCACACAATATAAGACTGACTAACTTCCTGTTTATGTTAGCAGATCAGTTTAAATATCTAGAGGTAAATATCACAAGTAAATATAAAGCTCTTTTTCAACAAAATTTTGCACTCTGTGTTAAAAAATTAAACAAGATGTGAATAGATGGTCCACCCTCCATCTCACATTAGCAGGGAGAATCAACACTGTTAAGATGAACATCCTTCCCAAGCTATTTTTTCTATTTCAAACCATCCCTGTATACATTAACAAATCTTTCTAAAAGAAATTAGATTCAATCATGACCTCATTTATTTGGAATTTAAAACATCCACACATCCAAAGGGCGAATCTACAATGCCCTTCAGAAGAAGGGTCCATGGCACTACCTTACTTTCAATTTTATTACATGGCAGCTGAGATTAAAACATTTAGAGACTTGTTCATCAATAATGGTTTTGCAGCCTGCAAGCAATTAGGCTTCAAATTTAACTTCTCATCAACACACATATTCCACTTCTTTCAAGCTAGAAACTTTGCTAAATGGAACCTCCCCAATTTTCCTCACCTTACACCTATTTCTATTCCAGAAGAAATATTAATCAGTCTTGAAGACTCAGATAGCATCTCTACAGTACAATTTATTAAAATATTTTAAAGTCCCTTCCTTTCAAAGATCCCAGGGTACAATGGGGAAAGTATGTTTCACTTAATATTTCAGAAAATGAGTGAAAGGCAGCCATGCATAGAATACACTCTAGCTCCATATGTGCAAAGAACTCAATTATTCAACTTAAAATCTTCTATCGAGTGCATTTATCTCAATTAAAACTATCCAAAGTGTTTCAAGGGCAAGATTCAACCCATGAATGTTGTAATTTAGCTCCAGCCTCACTGGCAGACTTATCTTGCTTAACTGGAAGAATCCCACCCCAGCACTTTTAAGTCAGGGGGTAACTTACATCCTATAATATTTGAAATTGGAAAACATCAAATTCTCAATCAGATTATCTATTCAATACTTTTTTAAAATATAGCAAAATTTAATTAATAGCACACATACATACATAC
>JANRMT010062814.1:104969313-104986639 GCA_026402145.1 Polypterus bichir lapradei | reverse complement strand
TGACTCCCCCACCCGCCTTAACTGTCAATCTCCCACAAACACAGTCTCTCGGAATTTGCATAAGCACACCCCTTCACCTGCAATTTTAACTTAGTTACAAAGTGATCAAAACTCTCGTTTATATCCTGTGTCCTCTCATTAAACTTGTATCCCGCATTACCCGTGGGCATGAAAAATGCCAGCGGCAGCCTATTAAGTTAATTTAAAGTTAAGGTTTATACCTTGCTTTGTTTCCGAAGTAGCTGTACTGATGAATATGGTAGTATATGTCACTCGCTCGCTTCTTATTGTTTCGCTGCCCAGCTAACTTAAAAGCCTTGTGCAGCGCCTGTCAGTTGAAAAATGATTGTTTGCTTGCTTTTATCGCTCTGTCTCTCTGCTCCTAGCGGAACTGTCATCTCTGACTTGTCATGGAGCACGTTTAAGCTCATGTGTTTGCAGTGTTTGAATAAAAATCCTTCTTGTTTCTACAACCTCCTGTGTCTCTGTGCAAATCTGTGACCCAAGCGTGACAATATATTCCGACGCTGACTTTATATATTCCAGCGCTGAGTTTATATATTCCGACGCTGACTTTATATATTTAAGTTTTGACTTTAAGTGGCAGTGTGACGAAGTTGCTTCGGAAGACGACGTTAGCCGCGGAGCTCAGCTCAGAGCGAAATGAGGTAAATGGGAGGGGATATGATGACGTGACTCCTCCACACGCCTTAACTGTCAATCCCCCACAAACACAGTCTCTCGGAATTTGCATAAGCACACCCCTTCACCTGCAATTTTAACTTAGTTACAAAGTGATCAAAACTCTCGTTTATATCCTGCGTTCTCTCATTAAACTTGTATCCCGCATTACCCGTGGGCATGAAAAACGCCAGCGGCAGCCTGTCTATTAACTTAATTTAAAGTTTAGGTTTATACCTTGCTTTGTTTCCGAAGTAGCTGCAATGATGAATATGGTAGTATATGTCACTCACTCGCTTCTTATTGTTTCGCTGCCTTCTCAATTATATAATGCATGTTTTCTTCAGCGTATTTTGGAGCTCTTCCTGGTTTTCTACATAGTGCGTTGACAGTCAGTTCCCGTGATTACGTGGGCGGCGTGATGATGTCACACGAAACCCCGCCCCCACGGCGGTCAAGCTCAACTCCATTACAGTAAATGGAGAAAAATACCTTCCAGTTATGACCATTACGCGTAGAATTTCGAAATGAAACCTGCCCAACTTTTGTAAGGAAGCTGTAAGGAATGAGCCTGCCAAATTTCAGCCTTCTACCTACACGGGAAGTTGGAGAATTAGTGATGAGTCAGTCAGTCAGTGAGTGAGTGAGTGAGTGAGTCAGTGAGGGCTTTGCCTTTTATTAGTATAGATATATACATATGTACATATATACACATACATATACATACACACATACATATACATACACACATACATACATACACACACATACATACATACACACACATATATACACACAAATACATATATATATACATACACACACACATATATAAACATATATATACATATACATACATATCTACATATATACATATACACACACACACACACACACACATATATATATACACTCTTTGGCGTGCGAGCAACTGTTGCTGGGGGTGGCAGAATCCATCAAGGAAGAAAAATGAAAAACATTATTTGTACAAAATCTTAATTTATCCATTCCTAAATAATTAAATGGGCAGGCTATTTTGTATCAGTGCAATACGCTGTTTGTTAAAACGTATGACTCCCGCTCTTATGTGCAAGTCTGCGTGGATATTATGAACTATCATATCTGTTCAAGTTCTATTTAAATTTTAAATAGAAGGAATTTTTATTTAGTCGACAGAAATATCTTTGGTAGGAATGTAAGTTAAATGTAGGCATCATTGCAGATATTTGTATCGACTAAATCAGGGGTGTCAAACTCAATTGCACAGGGGGCCAAAATCCAAAACACACTTTAGGTTGCGGGCCGAACAGGATAAACATTTATTGAACACACTAAAACTAAACTTTTAAAACTTAACTTTTTTGAACATAAATATGAATAAAAACAGACAGGAATATTATTCCGGAATAAATCAACTCAAACCTTAAATAACACCATAATATTTTGCTCTCCATAAAAATATATCCTGTCTAAATTATACAAGTTAGAAATAAAGTAAACGTTAAAAGAACAAACATTCAAATTTCTTTACTCTTATGTAATTTTATATAAAAAATAAACTTAAATTTTAAATATCCCAAAAGATTTTGCTCTCCATAAAAATATATCCTGTCAAAATTATACACATTCAAATATGAACATGCTGCATAACAAAACCTGGAAATATAAATAAAATTTGTTCTTTTCAGCAATAACAAATCAAATCATTCAGTTGTCTTTGCTCATATGTCATTTTATCAGAGCTGGACGCCTGGCATCTTTTTTTGGCAACAAGTTCGTTTATGTTTGGTGTGAGGTTCTGTGTTGTGGAGATTCTCAGGATGGACTGCAGGTGCTCATCAGTGAGGCGACTCCTGTGTGCTGTTTTGTTAGTCTTTATCACTGAGAAGAGCTTCTCACACAGATATGTGCTACCAAACATGCACAAGGTTCGAGCCGCATGTAGACTGAGCTGGAGCATTTCTGCGGGAATGGAGTGAATAAACTGTGCGGGCCCTGCAGTATCGTACTTTGCCTTCAGTGTGCCAGTGTGTTACACTGCATCTCAATCACCTCCATCTGAATCTGCACAGGTGCAGTTTCCACATCGACGGCAAATGGGTTGCGAAACAACTCAAAATTCTTTTTTTGTTCTTCAAAGTCACCAAAGCGCCGTGTGAACTCAGTGCGCAGTGCGCTCAGTTTATCAGCAAAGTGCATATTTGTGAACACCGTTGTGCCGACTTGGTTCAACATTACTTGGCAACAGGGAAAGTGGGGCAAGTTGCACTGGTGCATTTGTGTCTCCCATAAAAGCAGCTTCACTTGAAATCACTGATCAATGATTGTGCATGGGTAAAAAATGTCTGCTGAAGTGTCAGATTCTTCTTTCACTCTTCTGCTTTCTGTATCTTCTGCATTGCATTCAGGTCTTTCAGGTTATCCTGATGTTTTGTCTCATAGTGCCGTCTTAGATTAAATTCTGTAATTACAGCCACATTAGCTCCAGAAATGAGACACGCGGGTTTACCGGCAATGTCAGTAAACATATACTCAGCCTCCCATCGGTTTTTAAAGGCTCTATTTTCAGAATCAACTTTTCTCTTTGGCATCGTGTGGGCTAGCTTCGCAATAACATGCAGCATCATAAGCTAGACTTGATTAACGCGGTAAGTGTTCGGCAAGGCAGCTGAAGCACTGCATTATGGGATCTGTAGTTTATTGTGTTGCCAGCGCTTCATATCCCCAGGCCATTAATAACAATAATACAGTATATAAAATTATCTCGTGGGCTGGACATAATTACACGCCTGGCCAGATTTCACACTACTTGAGTTTGGCACATATGAACTAAATAGAACTTGAAAAGATATATTTTTTTGAATGTGATCGCGCAATTCAGATCGAGTTGACGCGGACTACACTACATCGAGCCCGCGTGCTATTGTGGTTTTGCCTGCGTGCCTCAATAAGTCACCCTCCCCTCGCTCTTACTTTTTTTACCGTTCATCTAATGAATACACTGAGTATGGCTTTACCAAAACAATCATTGATGGCGAATAAAGTATCCATTATTCATAAAGCTTCAATTGGTGATCTGTCTTTCTGCGTTAACTGCATATTTTTTCATATGTCTCAAACCAAGGGGATGCGAAGGTAAAATAAATCGGGAAGTGCGCGTACATACTCAGTGTACCCCCTCTCGGGAATCGAACGTCGGCGCTAGAGGCGAAGTCTCTACCATTGCGCCACGGCGTGTGGTTTATCTATTTGAGCGTATGTAGATCAGGGTATATATATATACATATATATATATAGTCTCGTTTATACCTCGTGTCTTCTCAGTAAACTTGTATCTGGCGAATACCGTCATTCGCCGTAGGCATGACAAACGGCAGCGGGAGTGTGTCTATAAACTTAATATAAACTTATGGTTCACGCCGTGCTTTGTTTCCGCAATAGCTGTACTTATGAATATGCTTGTATTTATGAATACGCTTGCATGCATCACTTGCTTCATAATCTTTTTCTGCCTTCTCAATTGTGAAATGGCGTTTTTTGTTCAGCACAGTTCTTGCTATGTTTTTGGTAAACGGAAAACCAGTTAACTACTGTGGAAGCTGGCCTGGACACAGACAGGCGGACACATTGACGTCACCCACAACACGTTTATTATACATATTTCTATTATTTACAAGTCAATAAGTGCACCACAGCAACCCCAAATACTCCCCCAAACTCCTGGCCAACACGAATGCCTTTCTCTTCTCTTCTCTTCTCTTCAGGCTGCCTCTTTCCCTCTCCACCCGAGCTCTGTCCTTCTCCTCACCAGACTCCAGCTATTGAATGGAGGGAGGCGGCCCCTTTTATAATCACCTGGATGTGCTCCAGGTGTTTCCCAGCAATCTTCCACCAACACGCCCTAGTGTGGCGGAAATGCTGGCTGCATCACCCGAAGCACTCTGGGTGTCCCTGCTCCTCTTCCCCCCCAGCACTTCTGGGTGTGGAGGAAGTGCTGAGGTCCAGGGCTCCAAAGGCATAGGGGTGCCCCCTGGCGGTGACCACGGTCCCCTACAGGGTGGAGCTTCAAAGCTCTGTACCCGTGGCCCCCAAAGGTACCAGGGAGGTCGCCCCCACATAGTCTGGGGAAGGTGCAAGCCTTCCTCCGGTCCTCCTGGGCGTCCTGGCCAGGTTGCCACCCCAGCCATCTCTGACAGTGACCCACTGCCAGCGAAGACCCGTCGGTTGGAGTGGCACGTCCCGTGAGGGCAGCTTACCCCCGAAGTGGGTCCTACTCCTTGGGGGGCCGGTGTCCAATTCGGCACCCCAGGGCCTACTCCTTCGGCACCCCCTCCGAGGTTGTCATGCCCCTTTGGTTGAAGCCGCTTGCACCTTCATAGCCTCTGCCAGCTGTGGCAGAACCCCCTCGCCAGCGAAGAGTCCTCTGGCCAGACGGCCCGTCTGATGAGGGCAGGTCCCCAATGAAGCGGGTCCTACTGCTCATCCAGGGTCTGGTCCTGTAACAGAGAGAAAAAAGGGGGCAGAGCCACTGCCTGGACACCCTCTCCTGGCGTCCCACTGTGCCACGCACTGGCAGCGCTCCCCCCTCTGACCTGCACCCCGGAACATGCCTGTTCGGCACCCCTTCCGCGCGTTCCCTGTCCCTCCTGCTGCTTCAACAGACGGGACCACCTGCATTCTTGTCCTCTCCGTTGACTTTATGGGTTCCCTCTGTCCTTGCAGAGGGCGGCCAGCAACCGGACGTGAGCGCCCTGCCTCATGTCCTCCCTTATCGGAGGAACCGGCATTCTCCCCTCGATTCTTCCTTTTCCTCTTGGACGCCGTGACGGTCTCGGTCTGAGCATGGAAAACGCTCAGATTGAATCCCGTCTGCGTCCATACAGAGCGACGGGAGAGCGCCGCGGGCTCGGGGTGTAGGGCGCTAGGACCCAGGGTACTCATCAGCCCTCGTCCTACCAGCCCCTTCGGTCTTCCTCCCCTCACCTCGTGCACAGCACTCACTGCTGCGTCCACTGTCAGAGAGCCCCCTACTTGGTTCTGTTCACAAATACCGCGGGCCCTTTCGGTGGGATCTCCCTTATGCTTTATGAGGTCGGCCATACTTACTATCCCCACAGTACCTCTCCGGCCGAAGGATCCAGCGTCGCGCCATTCTGCCGATGTATGCAGCGTCTGTAGTGACGCGACCACCTTCCCCTCCAGCTTCTGCAACTCCGCACAGAGGGCACACAGCACTTGTGAAAGCTGCTGCTGTGTGGGCTGAAGGCAGGCCTCCAGCTCACACAGAGCAGCCGGCAAGGAGAGGAAGTTAGCCAACGATGCGCTTACCTGTCCGTCAGCAACACAAGCCGGCGACTTCCTGTGGGCCTCTTCCTCCAGCCCAATCGGGTCGCTCCCCGGCATGAGACAGACATTCCTTGGTCCCGCCGCCATCCAATCATCGGTGGGCACACAAGACACACCGTCCAATCCCGTGCCTGTCATGGGGAGGGACTTCCGGTCCGCGGCCATTTTGGCTCCTTTCCTCCTGGTGCGGCGGCATGCTGGCTCTTTGAGTTGCAGTGTCTCCGTCTCAGCAGCTCCTGCTGCTGCTGCCATGTTTGCAAAGCCCCACAGATCAGCATGCGCCTGCCATCGATGCAGACCCGGGCAGCCCCTGCCTGCAAAACAGAAAACATGCTCGGCCCCCCAGGGCCAGCTGCCGGCAAGCAGGGAACTTACCTCCCGAGTCTTGTCTGTCCAAGGCAGCTGCCTCGGCATGGCCTTTCTAGACGGCGTGCCAGTATTGCCCGTCGTTGTTCTCCCGCACCAGGGAAAACCAAACCTTCTGTGGCAAAATGGCGGTCCGTGGGTTAAGTCTCTTCAACGGGGCTGGGTGCACGCCGCACCTGCGGAACGTGTGTGGGTGCACCCGCTGCGCCGGACCGTCCACAAAATTATTTGTGACGGGTCCCCGCCTTGAAACAAACAGAGAGTCCCATCTGGGGTGCCATTGTGGAAGCCGGCCCGGACACAGACAGGCGGACACGTTGACGTCACCCACAACACGTTTATTATACATATTTCTATTATTTACAAGTCAAAAAGTGCACCACAGCAACCCCAAATACTCCCCCAAAGTCCTGGCCAACACGAATGCCTTTCTCTTCTCTTCAGGCTGCCTCTTTCCCTCTCCACCCGAGCTCTGTCCTTCTCCTCACCCGACTCCAGCTATCGAATGGAGGGAGGCTACCCCTTTTATAATCACCCGGATGTGCTCCAGGTGTTTCCCAGCAATCTTCCACCGACACGCCCCAGTGTGGCGGAAGTGCCAGCTGCATTCCCGGAAGCACTCCGGGTGTACCTGCTCCTCTTCCCCCCAGCACTTCTGGGTGTGGCGGAAGTGCTGAGGTCCAGGGCTCCAAAGGCATAGTGGCGCCCCCTGGCGGCCCCCAAAGGTACCAGGACGGTCGCCCCCACATAGTCTGGGGAAGGCGCAAGCCCTCCTCCGGGTTGCCACCCCAGCCATCTCTGACACTACATACTTTAATCGTGAGTGTAATCACCAAGAAAAACTTGTCATCAATTAATTTTTGTGTCAAATTTTTGGTTCTATAGTACAGCGACTAAGCAACACTTGATTACTGTATATCATCAGAGGTACATTTATTTAAATGAAAAAATGAAACTGCATGTTTTTTCCCCCAGAAACATTTAGACTTTTTACTTGTGTTAAAAACACTACTTTTCTTACTAAGTAGTGGTATATGAAGTGACATTCACAGGCTTGTGGCTCCATCTAGCGCTTTCATTATTTATGTTCAACATTTCTGCCAATATGTGCTAAATTCAAGAACAAACTATTATTTAAACTTGGAAAACTCAAGGGAAAAACCGTGCATGTGCACATATGTTTTTGCAAAGCAAGGGGTTTTCGGTGGAATGCCCTACAAATACATAAGCTTTGCCACCCACTGGGATTTGTGACTGTAAATTGTTCTACAAAGATTCTTGCATTGCAATCCATGAAGCAAAGTTAAAAGTGGTCTGAATCGATTGGACACAAATGCATTTTTCAATTAAAAAAATGTTTCTGTCGTGCCCTGTACCTAACATAGTGAGTTAACATACCTGCACATACTGTCCTTATTAAATAATGAGATATTTTCCTGATCTTTTCACAACCAAATAATATTCTTTGAAAACGACCATTTTGTAAAGTATTACTAAAAGCCAAGTCTTCTTTTATGCTCATAGTTTACATTGCTGGGGTGAAAAGACCATGCATAGAATTTTCTTAAATATCCTAAAAAGAGAATTTATTTCTTAATTACACCAACACATGCTATGTCTGTCATTTAGGATGGCCAACCAATTTATACCATAAAAGCAAATTGACTATTTACAAATTTCGCTCAGCTTCCCATCACCATAGACCTTTATATACAGTATGTACTGTATGCTTATTCCAAGCTCAACTGGAATTGAATCTTAGTCAGAATGACATTCATTCATCTAAACCAATCAGGTTTTTTTGCACAAAACACACGCAAATTCCTATTAGAATTAAGAAAATATCCTTCTTTTTTCATGCACAAAAATCTCCAAAGCTTACATGTAAAAATTCTATTACAAAATTAACTAGGACTTTTTTAATTCATTAATAAAAAATGAGAAATTGTCTCTTTTTGAGCATTAATCCCTCCTTTATTATATCAGAGGCTAGGTTTATAGACTATTGGTGGATTTTAAATTACTGTTACAGTTACTCAAGGAACATTTGAACTTGACAATATCACATTCACCAGTGTTGTCACCACATTCTGTTGTCAAATAGTAATTCCTTCATAGAAATCTTCAAGTTTGGTCCAAATTTAGTAATGGAAATGCAACATTTTTCTGCATGTTAGTTGTTTTGTTAGATTCAGAATATGTAATTGTTTCATTAATACTTAACTATTATAAAGTACATATTTCATTACAATTTTGAATGTATTTTTGATTTATTAGCCATCTGACAACACTCCAGGTAATTTGGTTCCATTTACACATGTGTGTTCCTCATATAGTATCTATTTTAAGAAATATTTAGAAAAATGATAATCTTTTTCAGTCTACATGTGATGTTTATATAAATGCAAAACATACAATTTTTAAAGACTGATAGACAATAATCAATATATAAGTACTTTATTTATGCCCTCAGCGAAAGTCAGGCACCTAAAATAAAAAATAAAAACAAGGAGAACAAACAAATAAATAAATAGAAAAAAGTACAACAAAAAGTAAATGAGAGTAGTTATATTGAATAAAACACATGGCTAACAGCAGGAACTGGCATCTAAAACTGGTTGTATCAAAATTTGCCAATGAGACCCTAGAGAATAGTGTGCTTTAAATACCCAGATAGCAGAGATTTTTGCTGGAAAGAGAACTGATAACATACTTTCACACAACCAGAACATATAAGACTGAGAAATCCCAGAAACCCTTGGAGAAAACCTACTATCCCATGATACAATGCCGACTTTGAAGGCCCATCATCTGCTTCTTTCACATAGATTGAGCTGGCATTACTGATTCATTTTATGGTTAAGGGATGCCGGTTTTCTCCTGTTAGCACTGGATGCAAAGCTGAAACTAACCCTGGATGGGCCACCAGTACATTGTAAACTGCTGACATTTTGCTTTTGAGGATAATAGTTTAAAATGTATTCTTATTTGCAAAGAGACAGTTATGTCGAATTGAAACAGGTGTAACATTTTTTTATTAATATAAGGTATATATTAGTGTGGCATCTAAAAAAATAAAAACGAAATCAAGGATATAACACATACATATGCATCATAACATTTCTGAAACCAATGAATGGTGGCAATCTAGTTGTATTAAGTAAACCATGGACAATTTTCTCCATACAAATAACTTTTAAGTTGGGGTCTCCATGTTTCTATGGCTGTGTCTGACTATAGCAGATAAGCAAGTTGCAGCTTCTTTTCAATGCCAGGAGTTTGACTGGTGGTGTGCTTGTTACAAAAAAAAAGTCCCCCAGTGTATTGATGCCCTTGTTAAAGACCACACTTTGTTTTCATATGGGATATTGAAAAACAGCCTACATAGATTTTAAATAAAGAAATATTGCTTATTGCTGCACTTTCTCTCTTTTTTACGATGGAAAAGGCACATATTCCTTATGGGACCAAAGGGCACTTGGAAGATGAGGACTTGAGTCCAGGACTATAACGTCAGGGGGTGGAAATCAAGGCCATGTGGGGGAAATATGGGGGCGCAAAAATATAACGTGAGGATTTCTTAAAAATAGGGGGAATTTTTTAATGTAAATTACCTTGCTATGGAAACAGGTGTCAATAACTCCCACCACCATGGGTCAATTCATCGACTTTAAATATAAACCTGGGGTACAATCTGAGGAGGCCTGACCTAATTTTATTGCCATCAACAATCCTGTTATTGATAGCAGCAGCTCTCTATTATCAAAGCCAGACGTTTTTATTTGTGTTGGAGGGGCAGGGGTGGTTGTTTGTTGCAGATGGGGTTGGTTGTTGGTTGTTTTCATTATATTTATTAATTTTAAGGAGCAACTGTAAAATATTCATTTTCCCTTGGGGATAAAAAAAGTATAATCTAATTATATATTTTGGGATAAACACTATCTTGAGTTATTACATTTTAAAATGAAACTGAGAACAGAACACTTTCGGTACATATTTACAGTGGTATTTCCTATGAGAGATTTATATGCAGTAAGTTCATTAAACTTTAATATCATTAAAGACTATTCATTAGATTGATTGTTTTTCAGCTCAAATATTTTTATCTTTTTTGGGTAACAAAACGTGAAAAACATTTGTGAATATCTGCCATGTAGTACAGAAGCACGCCATTTATTTACAAAGTTAGTTAATGCAATAGCTCACCTTCACCATACAAGCACAAGCAGCTTGTATGCATCAAAAGATCTTAAAATACTATATGTTTTTCAAAAAATTAAATTTAAATTGACCAGCAGGCTTAGGTTTGTATGCTATTATTCAGTCCCTTCATTTTTATTTTATACATAGCCTGTACCATCAAAGGCACCTTGCACGGTAAACTAGATTACAATAATATTACCTAATACACAAACTGCTCAGGACAAAAATAAATACTGTGAACAGAAAAACAATAACTCTGGTACTTATTTATACTTGAGGGAGTTTGTAAGTATAAGTGACAAATTTTATAAAGCAAGTATGAAAAAGAGCTTCATAATGTCTGGTTCAGAGTTAATGCTGCTGGTACATTCCAGCCTGTAGTATGTAGCCTTAGAAAATGGCTTTTGACAAGCATGAAATGTAATTGTGCATGGAGCATAACTGTATATTAATTCTGGATAGCACCACTGAAAAACATGTCCGTACACCCAATATGTGGATGCTTAAGAAGAGCCAAACATTTCAGCAATGCTCAGATACATATCCTCAGGGAACCGTGCCCTCAGTATTTCCACTCACAAATAATTCTTATAGGCTAAATCTCAATTAATGCTGAAATCACAATACAAAATTTAAAAAAAAGAGCATGTGGAATATCTCTTAGCAGATAAACTCTTTTTTAATGCACAGTAATCCCTTTTGGGAGTGTTCATACAGTACATCAAAAGTAACATTTAATTCTTTAAAGTAGAGGTGACACTCAACTAACAAAGTTGGACTGACCCTGAAGAAACCAGCTTTTCCAGAATATAATGATGTGGCTTATGTAGAAGTGACCCCACACAGACAAGCAGACACATTTGCTTTTAAAGAGTTCTAAAGGAAAGTAGTAAGTGACAATACATACTTTGAAATTTACTAATAAGTTGATTTTATCAACTAAAATAATACAATATTCTGACTACAGCTAGTTTAAGGGAGAGAGAGAGATACTAAAATGGTCCTATTTTTAAGATATGGTATTATATTTATATTTATGGTACCTTTTCAGAGGGACATTAAAGGACAAAGAAAGTGTAAAACTGTGTGATTTTATGTGTTTATCACTTTGGCTCTGTCACTCCACAATAAAATGCAATAACATCTCCCAAGATGGGTTATAGCACTTTAGTTTTCATAGCAGAGTCTCGTTTCCCAGATGACCAGCCTATATTCTGAGGTGTCTTTTGAAGAATGTGTTCTAATAACAGCTTGAATGCTGATATAAGTGGTGATTAGAGGACCGGCATAGTAAATGAGGGACATTTTAAGCTTATTAAAGTTCAGAAAAGGTAGCCTGAACTGAAGGTCTTTGTGTCATGTAATTGCCAAGTATAGCCTCTCTTGTAGCTGTTGCATTATGAAAGCCTCTAATAGTTTCCATTATTACACTCAAAGGGTTTGTAAGCTATCATATATTCTGTGTTAGGCTGATCTCTTCTGTACATCAACTCTTCCATCAGGAACAGCTTTCCAATACCATTGCCAATACAATTTTGTGGACGTTTGATGATTGTATAAGGTAGCAAAACTCAGTTATTGCGCTGTTTACAGTACGAGAAGATTTCATAATAATCGGCTGGAAGCCAGTAATAACAGGGCAAAGTGAAAAATTGTTACTAAACATTTCATTATTCACAAGAAATTAGAGGACGATGAAAAAAGACAAACTGTGGATTCTTTTAAAGATTAATCAGTGGATAAAACGGCAAGTTTAAATATACTGTGTCTTGTGAATGTAAACAAAAAGTGGAGTTGGCAAAACATGTGACACTAAATATAAACAGTTATAAGGCACAATATTTACTAGCGTTATATCGTGTAGTAGATGTCAAAATAAGAATGACATTAAGAAATGTATGACTACTATTCCTAGAAAACATTAGTGAAGACATTTTAGTAACAATGTGATCTTTATAGATATGCATTGTTCGGCACTATTTCTTAACCTATATGTTTTTGAGGAAAAAAAAAACTGAAATATGTAATTCATTTTATCCTTTGCTCCTCAGGCCATTAAGGCCCACTCCAAAATCAATGGGTACACTAGTGTCAATCATGACATATTTTTTTGTTTTTAATTGAAGTCTTACATTATCTGTGCCAACAAAATGCCCTCATGATTTGGTGTGAGGTGAAAGGCCACATATATTTTAAATTTATGATGAGCCAAGGTCGCCTTACTCCTTCATTTCTGTCTAATTAAGGGGGAAGGCATCTAGGGTGAGGTGCGCCACAAGACCAACAGCAATATTTATTTGACATATTTGGGTGGAAAAGATCAATATTTTATTATGGATGGGATGGGGATAGGGAAGAATATGACAATGGAGTTACAGAGAGAGAGAGAGCGAGTGAAAATAGGTTCCTGAGAAGACATATGGGGTGTTCATTGTAGCACATGTTAAATTTTCACCCTCCAATTAGTGTATCATCAGGCATACTGTATTTTTTTTAGTCAAAATTTTGAAAAGAAATTTTATTGTCACAAATACTAAGTATTTTTTCAATATGAATTAAATAATTGCCCAAGATTGTCTTTAGTAACCTCAATGTGTCAGGTATGGCAGCAATTCAGGGCACGGTTAATGTCCTTTCATTAGTCATTCTTAGATTATCTACTTTTATTATCTATTTTTAAGCAATTTCATCTAGTAGAGATTAAGACAGACCTGAAGTTTTAAAATTAAAAGTTCATAATTATCTGCAGTCCATATATTCAGTCTGACACATTCTTCTTATGTGCTTGTCCTTCTTAAGACAGCAGCAGAAGAAATGGGATTCAGGGCTTGAGCAGAGACACCATAGCAAGTTCACTCATCCTGTCTTTTAAATGTTCTACTGTACCTGCTGTAAAGATCTGTAAAAAGGACTGCAGAATGTTGTTCTTTATTTTAGTCATTCAGTTTTATGTCTATGGCAATGGAAACCACAAAATCAACTTTGTGATTCCTTTAAATAGCAAAATTGCAATGTGTATTAAGTACAAATAGAAGAAAAACAGTCTTTTCAGAATGTCATAACTATCATTATCCTGTTTTCTAAAAGTGCTGTAAATAGCAGTGCTGTGGCATTACTCGTAGGATTTTTTTGCTGAGCTTCTCTCACCCTGTCTGTTCTCCTAAACTCTGATGTCTGTCAATATTAAAATCTTTTTACCCAGTTGTTTTAGCATGAAAAAAACAGTTCCTTCCTTACAATATGTTTGTTGCCCAGATTTATCTTTTATAGAGCTTATGCTGAATATTAATATACAAAGCAGAATGTCAGCAAGCCCTAAACCCCAACACGAAGACACTAAGAGTCCCAGATTCAAAAAACTGAATTTATTAAATATACTCTTCATGAAAATTAACAAAATGTGACACAAAGTTAACATAAGCCGAAGATTCTCTGTTTCTCTCTCCCACCAATACTTCTCCCCACCACCGCACTGCCCTCCCAGCTCCAACTCGCCTGGGTAAGGGAGTGCATCCCCTTTTATTAAGCACCTGGGAGTACTTCCGGTGTCAGGGCCACTTCCCAATGGAAGCACTTCTGGGTCATGTGAAAGTCTATTATAACAGGGACCTTGTCTCTCTGCAGCACCCTCTTGCGGCACCCGGTGACCCCAGCAGGGCTGCTCTGTCAGACTACATCTCCTGGCATGCCCTGCTGATTTCGTACTGGGCACTGATATCTGGGGCTGCTGCCACCTAGCATGCTGGTGGAGTAAAAAGCCCCAAGTGACATCTTCCCTTTTCAGCGGGCTGTCCTTCTATCCCTTCTGGTCTTTCCTTCCAGGTCTGATCCCCTTTTCCTTCCTGGCCAGGATGCCTATCTGCCTGTTAGGAGCATATATATATAGGGCGGTCCTCCCTGCGTGGAGTTTGCATGTTCTCCCCATGTCTGCGTGGGTTTCCTCCGGATACTCCGGTTTCTTCCCACAGTCCAAAGACATGCAGGTTAGGTGCATTGGTGATTCTATATTGTCCCTAGTATGTGCTTGGTGTGTGTGTGTGTGTGTGTGTGCGTGTGCCCTGCAGTGGGCTGGCACCCTGCCCGGGGTTTATTTCCTGCTTGTCCCTCTGTGTTACACTGTAGTTAGGCTATAGGGGGGTTGGATAATGGATGGATGTATATATATATATATATATATATATATATATATATATATTCTGAACTCTTTTAGGACCCCCTCCCTAATAGGACAACACACCGAAGCGTGACTGCCGTGTCTGTGGAGGGCTGCTGGTGTGTTGCCGAGGCAACCTCATGTTCGCAGCATAGCACCGCAGAAGCAATTATAATCCAATCGTGGTCGTGCCTATAAGCACCAGTTGTCGATGGGTTATGCAAGGAACATTATAAATGCAGGGAACAGTATAACTTGGCCACTGACCTGGTCCCGACCCGGCCTTTTTGCTGTGTCTGTGTATAGGAGAGTGGTAGATCCCGCTGCAATAAATAACTGTGCTGTTCCTGTTTCAAGATGAATAAAGTTGGTTTTGCTAAAGTACTGAGACTTATATATAAAATCCTAAGCCTAAAAGTGCAATGATTTTATGTCATGCTTTAAATCGGCTTATTTTAAAACCTACATGTATATGTTTGGTATCATTCTTTTCAGACTTTATCGAACTTTAATGTGATGTTGTAAGATTTTCAGATTCTTATTCTTATTTTTAAATTATAAACTAAAAATATCAAGAAATCACATCCCGCAAGACAAGACTTTGTGCCAAGAGATTTAACCACGCCCGGGACCGGAAATAAAAGACAAAGAGTAGGACAGCTGCTGTACAGGCTTTTAAATGTTCAAAGCGCTGTGCGAGAGGCAGATTATGCGGCACGTCGGCACCGTTTAAGATGGGGTTTCAGAGGAGCAACCACGTCTCCTTGGGGTGTGCTCAGCCCCCCTCTTCACAACACAAGCAGCAGAGACATGAAGTGGCTGGCACATAGTGCAGGCTAGGGGGGTTGGCAAGCGAATTGAGCAGGGGCGAACCACCTAGTATATGTGTGTATATATATATATATATATATATATATATATATATATATACACACACACACATATACTATATTATATGTATTTGAAGAGCTTGACATTTTGTTTTCTTTGTGTATTCAACTTTATTTGCACATATTTCACTTAAAGATATGCATTTTAGTTCTTTAAGGATATTATTAATAGACAGACTTTTGACCATTTGTATTCTAATTCAGTATCATATCCTCTTTTCTTTATATTACCAATTACAATTTTGCTATCTATATGAGCTTTCTAATCAACTTTAACAGAACAAAAGCTTCTTCCATCATTCCAGGATTAAAAGACTGGCACATCCCAAGGGAATAAATAAAATGGACTGAAAGTGAAGAGGTGCATGGGGCAAAAAAGTGAATAGGCAAAAGTCGATAATGTAATTCGGAGAGCTCCAAGTAAAATCGCTAGAAACAAGAGGTGAAAGATGTAGTCAAGAAGTCAACGCCATAGAATTTTTTTTAATATTAAAAGTAATAGTATTTTTTTTTAATTTTCCATCTTGCATGAAAGAAAACCTATATTTTAAATATTTCTTCGTAAACTGAAATTCAGTGGGCTAAACCCTGTCATCTTTATACAATCAGCATATCAATGCCATGAATAACACAACGAGCAGTACATGATTAGCAACTGAATCTGACTGAACAGTAAATAATACAGGGATGTCCTTGCACAATAACCTCAATAACCTCAATAAAACCAAACTAATTAAAAATATGTGAAAAAAAAAATACAAACATAATAACAATATCAAAATATTCATAGGTAAACTCTGACACTTTAACTCTGCTGTTTGTACTTTGTATTAATCAATTCATATTTATTTGTATAGCATGCATTATTACAAGGTACTTTACAGTACAATACAAAGGCAGCAAAAACAATGGGAAGACCATACTGTTTTTGTCTGGGCGAAGTTTACAGAAACTTGATCAAAATAAATTTTGCATAAGTAATTGGACTGCTCAGAAAACTTACATTTCACAACCAACCATTCCATTTCAAAACCCACATATTCCAGCACAGGGCAACAGCTAAGAAGGATCTTTTCTCATTTCACCTGGAACCAAACCTAAATGGCATGCCACTGCCATCCAGTGTCTATACACTTTCAACAACACGTATTTATAAAGGGGCAGTGCTGTTGTTAAGACCGAGTCCGAATAATAGCAAGACTGAAGTATCCAGCTTTGCCCAGGTATATTTTTAGAATGGGTTACAGAAAGAAAGCAAATGTTTATGTGTTTTTTAAATGTTGACCCTGTTGTTATTGCTAGCTGTCTCATCCGTTATCCACACTGCCTCTTTATCAAAATCTCTGCTCTTGTGAATCGACAATTTGTTCTTTTTGGGTTTGATTGGATTCCAGAATTGCGGTAACTCCTTGCTTGGGTTGTAACAATTAATGCTGTCATGTCTGACTCATCCTCTTAGTTCAAGATGGATCATTTGTAGTGCTTAAATTATGAAGAGAAGATGACAAAGCACGAATGTGTTGTCTTCCCTTTGTGTTGTGCTGCAATTCCACCCTTGATCAAGCCTCACCCAGCATCTCCCTACAAAAGCACATAATAGATAGATAGATAGATAGATAGATAGATAGATAGATAGATAGATAGATAGATAGATAGATAGATAGATAGATAGATAGATAGATAGATA
>JANRMT010062814.1:104900157-104969303 GCA_026402145.1 Polypterus bichir lapradei | reverse complement strand
ATAGATAGATAGATAGATAGATAGATAGATAGATAGATAGATAGATACTTTATTAATCCCAAGGGGAAATGTACATAATCCAGCAGCAGTATACTGATACAAAAAAAAAACAATATTAAATTAAAGAGTAATAAAAATGCATGTAAAAACAGACAATAACTTTGAATAATGTTAGTGTTTACCCCCCGGGTGGAATTGAAGATTTGCATAGTGTGGGGGAGGAACGATCTCCTCAGTCTGTCAGTGGAGCAGCAGTGAAGCTACTCCTCTGCCTGGAGATGATACTGTTCAGTGGATGTAGTGGATTCTCCATGATTGACAGAAGCCTGCTCAGCGCCCGTCACTCTGCCACGGATGTCAACCTGTCAAGCACCGTGCCTACAATAGAGCCTGCCTTCCTCACCAGTTTGTCCAGGCGTGAGACAATATATATTTTATTTTATATTACCGTAGATAGAAGCAGCATGCAGATTTTACACCCGGAAGCCCTCCGGGTGTCCCCAGTCTTCTTCCCCCCAGCACTTCCTGGTGTGGCGGAAGTGCTGAGGTCCAGGGTTTTTCAGGCACCGGGGCGCCGCCTGGCAGTGGCCACGGGCCCCTACAGGGTTGGGCTTCCAAGCCCTCTACCCGTGGCCCCCAACACAACCAGGGCGGTCGCCCCCTCGTAGTCTGGAGGAGGCACAAGCCCTCCTCCAGTCCTCCTGGGCGTCCCGGCTGGGCTCCACCCCCAGCCGCATGCGACAGTGCCCCACTGCCAGCAAAGACACGTCGGTCTGAGCGACACATCCCGAGAGGGCAGCACGTCCCCGGAGTGGGTCCTACTACGTACCCAGGGCCCCTCACGGCACCCTGGGATGCACCACTTTGTTACCCCTTCCGAGGCCGTCGTGCCCCTCCGGTATGCACCGCTCTCGCCTCCATAGTCCCGGCCAGCTGGGGCACCATCCGGTCGCCGGTGGAGAGTCCTCCCATGGAGCAGCCCGTTCCAGGAGGGCAGGTTCCCAACGGGGCAGGTCCTACTGCTCGTTGGGGCTTCGGTCCTGTAAAGAGACAAAAGGGAGGGCCAGAAGCACTGCCTGGACACCCGCACCGGGCGTCCCTCCGTTCTCTGTACTGGCAGCGCTCTCCCCCCCTACAGGCAGCCCCCGACTTGCCTGTTCGGCACTTCTGCTGCAGGTTCCATGCCCATCTGTTCGTCATCGCCGGGACCGTTCTCACAGGCGGCTCCTCCGCCCCCCCAGGGGTTTCCCTCTGCCTCCGCAGAAGACGGCCCTTCACTGGACGTGTACACCCAGCGACACGTCCCTTCCTATCGGAGGAACCGGCATTCAACCCTCGATTCCTCCTTTTCGTCTTGGACGCCCTGACGGTCTGGATCTGAGCATGATGAAAGCTCAAATCCAGCCCCGTCTGCATCCCTGCAGAGTGACAAGATACTGCAGTGGGCTTGAAGCACAGGGCTCTAGCACTCAGGGCACTCATCAGCCCTTGTCCTGCCAGCCCCTGCGATCTCGCTCTCCTCGCTCCGCGCGCAGCCTGTACTGCCATGTCCGCTGTTGGAGAATCGCGTACTTGCTGCCGGTCATTACTATCATGGCCGATTTCGGTGAATTCTCCCTCATGCTGTACGGGGAGGGCTGTACTCACCTTCTCCGCTGTGCTCTTCCGGCCAAAGGGTCCAGCGTCGCGCCGTTCCTCCGCAGCACACGGCATCTCTGATGATGCGATCGCCATCCCCCTCAGCTTCTGCAGCTCCACGGAGAGAGCACGTAGCACCTGCAACAAAGGTGACTCTACGGTCCGAAGGCACTCCTCCGGCTCACTGGCAAGAACAGGGAGACAGGCGTCGGTGGGCTTACCTGTCCGTCAGCCGCACACATCGTCTGCCTCCTGCGGGTCTCTCCCTCTGGCCCAATCGGGTCTCTCTCTGGCCTGAGACGGACATTCCTTGGTCCCGTCTCCAACCAATCATCGGCAGGCACACAAGACACACCGCCCAATCCCGTACCTGCCGGCAAAGAGGGACCTCTGCTCCGCGGCCATCTTGTCTCCCCCTTTCCAGGTGCGGTGGCATGCCTCCTGGCAGCCTCGCAGCTGCTGCGGTTTCTCGAGCTGCAGCGGCTCCGATCTCGCAGCGTCCTCTGCTGCCGCCCTTGCACTGCCGACGGCGTGTGGACCGTCATGCTCCTGCCACAGACGTGGATCCGGATCGTCCCTGCCTGAGGAAACAAAGGTGAGTCCGACCCCGAAGGGCTGACTACCGCGGTGCAAGGCACTTACCTCCCGAATCCTGTCACTCCAAGGCGCCTGTCTCGGTGTGGCCTTAGGTGTTGCAACGGCGGCCTAGCCGTCCTGCATGGCAGCGCGTCTGTCGGAGCCCGCTGCACTCCGGCAACGCCTGTTCTCCTTCCTCCGCACCCGGGGAGCTTGTCCATACTTCGGACCGGGGAGCTTAGCCATACTGCGGACCGGCGGCAGTCCATGGGGAGAACTGCTCCCGCAGGGTTGTGCATGCGCTGCTCCCGCGGCGAGTGCGTGGGGTCTGCTGCTGCGCGGGGCCGTCCACAGACTGATTTTTTTCTGCAGGCCCCCGTCTTGAACCAGACGGAGCATCCTGCCAGCTACGCCACTGTGGAACTGGACCCGGACACAGACAGGCGGACATCGTTTCTTATACAAAATATTTACAATAAATGTTCAGTGCAAGTCCCGTGCCTCCAGCACCGATCCCCCAAAGTCCAGGCCACACAGTCACCTAATGCCTTTCCTTCTGACCGCCTCCACTCGACTCTCAAGCTCCGTCCTCTTCCACCCAACTCTTGCTGCTGACGGAAGGGAGGCGGCCCCTTAAATAGCAACCCGGATGGGCTCAAGCTGTTTTTCCAGCAATCCCCCGCACACACACACCCGTGTGGCGGAAGTGCCGGTTGCGCACCCGGAAGCCCTCCGGGTGTCCCCAGGTGGCCACGGGCCCTTACAGGGTTGGGCTTCCAAGCCCTCTACCCATGGCCCCCAACACAACCAGGGTGGTCGCCCCCTCGTGGCTATATATATACACTTGACACTCCCTGAAAAACATAATAATAGCTCACATCCTCATGAAGGCTGCTATGCTACATTGAAGTAAAAGTGGGATTAAGTGAAACTGAAACTTGCCATCATCTGTCATGAGAGGGATGGAACTGATTCTGGCCTCCAGCTTCTGATTCTGGTCTGTCTCTTATATCCTTTCGGCTGGGTAAGAAGTTGTTCTCTTGTCCATCTGGGATGCATGTCTCTCTTCCAAGACACTTACAGAACATTAAACTTGATATTTTTCCACTGTTCCATCATAACATGCACAAATGCCAATCTGCAGTCTTTTCTGCACAAGTCGTGTCTGTGCAGTCTTTCCACATTGCCTCCTTGGGTTTTGTTTTGGCATTCAAGATTCCTTAAACATTCCATATACATACATGTTAAAATAGTCAGTAATTCTGAGTTGGCCTGTTATGGGTGCGGACATGAGTGTGCCATGTTAAATACAGGTGGCCCGGGCAATGTTTTCTGAATTTTCTTTCTGACCCTTCTGAATTGGTCCAAAAATTCTGAAATATGATAAGGAGCATAACATATGTCTTCTTCTGGAAAATGTCATTTTCTTATAGAGAAAGTCTTTCTTTAGTTTTATTATTTCCAAAAATAATTACTGAACAGTAACAGAAGTAATTTTACAGAGAAACATGAAGAAATATCAGATTCTGTTTGCCTTCTTGGTGTATTGTTTAAAATATTTCCACTGTTCTGTTTCTTTGAAATTTTAATTTTTTTTATATTGTTTTATTCTCCCTGTTTTCCTTTCAAATGTATGATATCACATTTCACTGTTAGGTAACTCAGGTTACTGGAAGTATCCTTCCATTGCACTGGGGCTGTGAACCTTTTGCGAATTTGTACCTTCATAAGCAGTATGTTATGTTAGGATTGATAGCAGGCCAAAATCCCACCTGAACTTTATAATTTTAGAACACTACAACAATTTTGACAAGGATTGGTCTTTGAGCCCCACAAACTCACCAATCATATTCTCCCAGGTTTTCTAAAATAACATTGAGTCAATATTTGAAGGTCTCTGAACTCCTACTCGTCCATCCTATTCACCTAGATTATCTAAAATATCATCGAGTCAAGATTTCAAGGCCCCTAAAGCCCTACTCTCCATTATACAACTTGGTAATTTATTCCAAGTATCTGAGGTTCTTTGGGTGAAGAGAAACTTTTTAATATTTATGTGAAATTATCCCTTAGAAAGTTTTCAACTGTGGCCCCATGTTATTGTTGAAGAATTTATTTTAAAGTAACAGCAGGGTGTAGTAAATTGAGTGAGAGTTTTCTTTTTCAATTGTCTAACCCAAGGATGCCAAATAAATGTAGGAAATTGTCTATGATGTAAGATATAATTTATTAATTGGTATTAGTCAATCAATTAATTATTAGTTTTGACTTTGGCAATGGCAACAATTAATTAAACAGTTTATTTTCTTTGCTTAACTCTTCAGGAGGAGTTTCTGGCCATTAGATTTATATCTTTAGCACACTGGTTTAAAAACAAAAAACAGAAAAATGCAATTTATTGATTAACACAAGGATTACAGAAATATGATGAGATATGATAATTTCAAATATATCAACATATTTACACGAAGCACACAGACAAGACAAAAATATAACACAGAAGGCTGTTTACTGGCTATTTAGAGTTTTAAGTTATCTTGACACAGATAAACAGTTTTACGATACTAAGCCTTTAAGAATGATGTCCAATGCATTGAGGAGTTGAGTGTTGTTGTTCCAGATACAAGTAGAGAACTCCTCTTGCATTGTACTGTACTCTCGGTTTTTGCTAAATGGTCCTTGGTCTATAGTGTGGTGTGATAGACTCTCCACTGTGTCCGCTGTACTTCATAGGGAAAAGTATTACTATTTCTGGCGAATTCTTGATGTAATGGCTGCTTTTCAGGCTTCTCAGACTGGGCTTAGTCACGGGTACAGAGCTTGGCTTATCAGGGTGGCTGTTAGAGCTAGTTCAGGGCACCCAGCTCCAAAGAGTTATGGAAAGTAGCTTCAACACCAAAGAAATTTTGTGAGCTTTTCTGTCAGCAGATAGTTGATGGCTTCTCACACTGAAGAGAATGGTTTATAAGCTTTCAGCTCCCCCAAAGAGAACAGAAGATATGAATGCAGTTAGTTTTGAAGGACGGTGCAATCCCTGGTGATTGGATCAATGCCCTATTAAAGTCCAATGCCTGCTTATAGGTACCTTATTTTGTCATTCACATCCAGCCAGAGTGCAGTTAGAGCAGGGGTGCCCACACTTTTTCGGCTTGCGAGCTACTTTTAAAATGACCAGGTCGAAATGATCTACCTACATTAAAAAAAAAAATATATATATATATATATATATATATACACTGTGGCATATGGCCGGTCGTTTATCCCAGCCAATACCCCCAGGCCGCCAGATGGAGCCCTCCCTGCAGTATGAAGACCAGCAGGGAATCCTGAACAATGGAGTTTTCATCCACAGCCCTGCTGGATACCACAGGGGCCGCTAGATGGAGCTGCAGGGAGAAGCAAAGAATATTATTTGCCCTACGCCCCAGAAGTATATCTGAGTCACATGGAGAAGGGGAATGACATGCTTCCGGGGTGAAGAAAAAGGATTTTTATCTGACCCGGAAGTGTTCCTAGTCACGTGAACAGAGAGGCCAAAACACTTCCAGGTCGAGGACTATAAAGGACTGTGGGAAATCCCCAGACGTTGAGCTGAGCTGGGTGGAAGGGTGGCAACGCGTCTGGGAGTGGAGAATTATTGTTTATTAGTGATTTGTATTGTGATTTATGAATATAGTGTGGAGGAGAGTGCTTTGTGTACTGTGCTGTATTAATAAAGTCGATTATTGGACTTTTACCTCGTGTCTGACGTCTTGGTCAAGGGTTCAAGGGAGCGATAGCGCCCCCTATCGGTCACAATACATATATATATATATATATATATATATATATCATTCAAAGTCTAAATCACAATCTGATTGTATGGGTGGTTGCCTACCAGGTAATGCGTGTAGTTGGTCTGCAAATCAGCAGATCATAGAATGAAGCAGAAGCAGATCATAGAATGTTACATAGTTAACTGTCAAATAATGCAAAGAGTATGCGACACGTGTTTCATCCTATTTTGGGCTCATCAGGCGTACACACTCCACTGCACCCCTCATCAGGGATCGAACCTCAGATGTCAGACAAACGCACTTCGATTGTGACATTGTGAGAAAAAAAATCCTCTTCCAATTCCACATTTAGCCCATACCCTCCCTAAACAATTTTTTTTTAAATCCCTTCTTTAGTCGATATAAATTGGAAGGCTAACTAGATCACAGCTGGAGTTTTGCAGTAGCTTGCGCATTTGATCATGCGTGCGGGATGACCAGTGTGTGAGAAGAAGAGAGATCTCAGACTGGCCTGTATGTCAATCAAGTGGCAAATGGCATAGGGAGGATATATGATAAACTAACATTTAAAAAAAAATTTTTTTGAATGCAACGCGATCTACCTGCACTACCTTTGCGATCTACCAGTCGATCGCGATCATTGCATTGGGCACCCCTGAGTTAGAGGCTGCAAACCTAAAATGAAGGTCCATGAAGGAGTTTGAAGGAGTTTCTGCAAGACTGACTTTTACTGAGAGTAGTTCTCTTCATTAAAATTCACAATATCTCTTTGATGCCAGTCTATTTTATGTTTTTGATTTTGGTTTTAGCAACTTCAGAGCTCTGCCACTTGTTTCTTTGGTATAGCTTCAGATAATATCCTAGCAACAGGGTGCCTTTTGAAACTGAAACTTAGTCTAGGCAAAAAATCATTTATCTAATTAGCATAAACACTGTGAACAACAGAGTTCAGAAATATGTATGTGAGATGAAACAAACTTTTCTGATAGCCTTACATTGCTGTATGCAAACTGCTGTCTTATTGACTCTTTTTCCATCTGTTAAACCTCTCCCACTTCTCAAGTGGCTGAGCATTCTGAAAATAGATCATCTGCTTGTTTCACATATAATAGATATCGAGGTTTCCTTCCTAAAGATATAAGTGAAAGAAAATCTTGGGAATACACTTCATTAATACTGAAAAGCAGTATTTACTCTTTTCCATCGCCTTGTTAGGGCTGTGACCAGAGTCATTTTCACCTCTCATTTTCTTCAGTATTTATTGTTGGCAGATCTGGCCTTCAGGGAGGTGTTACCAAGTGTCATTATTTATTCCATGTATTCCCCTCAAGATTAGTACTTTCTGTAGGGATTCTTGTAGTTCTGTTCATCCAGTTTAGCACCAGCTTCACACATCCCATGAGTTGTTTTTAGATGGCAGAATTTGATGGCTAGTTCAGTTGAGGATGAATTTGAGTATTTTTGCTAGTGACATCCAAAAGCACTATTGTTCAAGTCAGGAATTTTAAATATTTCTCATTTTTGGTGTTCACCTTTCCCTCTTCAGTGCTTAAAAAAAAGAAAGATCAAATAGATGGTATTACTTCACAAGGAAACAAGAAATATAAAAATCATGAACATGTTTTTGTATTACACTATTTACATATTTATCTTTTCACTCAACCATATGCAAGGCTTCTTCATGTTTTGTGCCGACTACTACCAGGATATACTCCAGCATCCCATGGCCCAGAATTGGATTAAGCAGGGCTGAGAATACTATGTCATAATTTGCAAATAATTTAGAAAGGCCATACAAAGAAACAACAGATTGGAAGGTAGCAATGGATGTAAAGCAGAAACAAGTCTTTGAAAGAGTGCCAATGCAAAGGTTTTAAAAATTAAATCACTGTCCTAATATGTATAATTGTAGTATTTTATTTAAAGATAAGTAAAAATTGAGCTATTGAAAAGAGTGAATAAATTTAAATGTCTAGTATCAGTAGTAGTAGCCCAAGATGGAAAATTAAATGCAGAAATAAGTCATTGAGTGAAATGTGGATGAAACAATTGGAAGAAGGTATCAGGAGTATTGTGTGAACAAAAAATGAAGCTGAAGGTTGAAGGTAAGGTTTTTAAGAAAGTTGTAAGACCAGGAATGATCTACAAAGACAGTAAATGGAGCACAGGAGAAGTTAGATATGAAGGAAATGAAAAGTTTGAGATGAATATGTGGAGTTACAAAAATGACGGAGAAATCAGAGACAATCATAAGTGCAAGAAAAGTGGGAGAAATATCTAAGAAAGTACAGGAAATTAGGTTTAAATGGTAATGAGGAGAGACCATGAGTATGTGGGCAAAAGAGTGATGGGAATCAAAGTATAGTGCAAGAGAAACCAAGAGAGGACAAAGTGGAGTATATGGGTAAAGTAAAAGAAGATTTGAAGGAAAAGGATCTGACCGGGAAGGAGGTACAGGACCGAGCTGTATGGAGAAGGTTGATCAACTACATTGACCCCACATAGAAGCGGGAACAGATTAAGAGGAAGAAGAAAGACATCCTTAATCACTTTTTACTCTTAGGGGAACAATACATTATGTGATTTTTTTTTTCTCACTGTTTCAATAATTGGATATCAGGTACTGATAGCTGCTGATGACATTGTAATCTGTAGCAATAGTAGGGAGTAGGTTGAGGAGACCCTGGAGAGGTGGAGATATGCTGTAGACAGGTGAGGAATGAAGGTCAGTAGGAACAAGACAGAATACATGTGTGAATGAGAGGGAGGTCAGAGGAATGGTGAGGATGCAAGGAGTAGAGTTGGCGAAGGTGGATGAGTTTAAATACTTGGGATCAACAGTACAGAGTAATGGGGATTGTGGAACAGAGGTGAAAAAGAGAGTTCAGACAGGGTGGAATGGGTGGAGAAGAGTGTCAGGAGTAATTTGTGACAGACAGTATAAGCAAGAGTGAAAGGGAAGGTCTACAGGATGGTAGTGAGACTGGCTATGTTATATGGGCTGGAGATGGTGGTACTGACCAGAAAGCAGGAGATAGAGCTGGAGATAGCAGAGTTAAAGATGCTAAGATTTGCATTGGATGTGACAAGGATGAGCAGGATTAGAAATGAGTATATTAGAGGGTCAGCTCAGGTTGGATGGTTGGGAGACAAAGTCAGAGAGGTGAGATTGCGCTGGTTTGGACATGTGCAGAGGAGAGATGCTGAGTATATTGGGAGAAGGATGCTAAGGATAGAGCTGCCAGGGAAAAGGCAAAGAGGAAGGTTTATGGATGTGGTGAGAGAGGACATGCATGTGATGAATATCACATAGCAAGATGCAGAGGACAGAAAGATATGGAAGAGCAACCGAAAGAAGAAAAAGAAGTGTAAAATACTACAATCATGCATTGCTGCCACAGACGCTTACATGCTGGACAATGTCCATCAGTATGCTGTTTTTGAAGATATGATCATGGTACTTCTCTAAAGAAATATCATAAAGTGAGTAGTTCTCTTGACACAGATTGATCAATATATCAATATATACACCTGACAAAATTAAGCCGACAGTTCCTGAATTTTTTGACACGTCAAAAAGCTATTGGAGATTCCATAAGGCCATTGGATTGTGTTGGAACAATTTAAAAACCTTTCAGTAATAATTGTATGACCTTCAATGATTTTCTTGCAGTGCCCTGTGGTGGGCTGGCGCCCTGCCTGGGGTTTGTTACCTGCCTTGCGCCCTGTGTTGGCTGGGATTGGCTCCGGCAGTCCCCCGTGACCCTGTAGTTAGGATATAGCGGGCTGGATAATAGATGGATGGATGGATTTTCTTGCAACTTTGTGCTGATTTGAAAATCTACTGAAGTTGGGCTAAAATTACATGGTATGCATCAACCCTTAGACTTCTTGAAGGTGTTCCATGTAGAAGCCATGCTTTTAGATCCCTGATCGATCCAACAAATCAGAATATTCTAGTGATTTTGTGTGTGTAACATTATTGAAAAATTTTTAACAGGTTAAATATTTTAAGATGTTCTTTACTGAAAAGTTTAAAATATTGAGTGTTTTTATTCCTGCTAAAGGTACTTATATGAAAATGTAAAATTGTGCAGTTAGTTAATATTTAAAAGTATCTTCTGTGTAAAATAAATTGATTTTAGGCCATGTATTGTATTAGCATAATTTTAGTCTTGTACTGTTTTTATGAACATGGGCTTATTTTTACTTGATCTCTATCAATGTTTAACAAGTTTGTTGGTTTTCTTTATAGACTATCCCAGGAAACAGTAATGCAGACAATATTGTACACTATAAGCTGCTGCACACCATCAGGACAAGATTCCTAAGATTTGTGCCCATTGACTGGAATTCTGAGGGGCGAATTGGAATGAGAGTAGAAGTCTACGGCTGTGCATACAGTGAGTGTCTTGGAGTGATGGCTGTTAGATATAGAACAAAATGCATTTTTGAATGATGGAAATGCTAATATAAATACTGCTTTTAAATAAGATTATTTAAAAATTGCATTTCTGTTATAAATAAATCTGAGATATCTGAAATAAAAATGCTAGTGACAGAAACCCAGTTTGGGGCAACTTGCAGTATAGGGAAGTGCTAGTTTTCTCACATTTAATCATTTACAGCTTTCTTAGTTTTCTTATGTAATGGTAGCTTTTTATTTAGAATATACTGCTTATAAATGATTCATTGTGGCTGGCACAGATTCATATCTATGAGTGTATGGAAAAAAGTAATTTTGGTATATGATGTATGTATGGATTACTGTTCTGTTTCATTGTGCATTGAACCCTCTGATAAAAAAGATTACTCATTTGGTTTTCATTCTCTGAAATGATGTTAAAATGTTCACATAACCTCACTCATTGCCCAAAATAAACTTGGCCTGACAAAATGAATAGGTCATAAACCAAAAAACTACATTACTCTGACATCTGGGCTAAAACAATACTTAATATTACATTGATAAGTGAATGATTTCTTATCTTCTGCATAATCAGAAGCCTTTGGCAGCAGTACAGCTTCTGTCTTTGAGCTTGTATCATATTAGCTTTTTGCTTTAATAATACATCTTTATTTCTAATAATGTATCTTTACTTGCAAATGTCTTTTAGAACAATAGTATAGTACAGCAACACATATTGATGTTTTAAGCAGCTGCTAATTGAGAAATAACTGATGATATCTCACTGGTTTTTGCAAAAATTTTAAAATTCTATTTGGGCATTAAGAGGAGAATTGAGAGAGGCTGTATGTCCCTATAAAATTCAAGACTCATGTAAGTGTATTTGTTGGCAATCTTAATTTTAAACATAAAAAACATTAAAAAACATTTTTGAAAAGTAAATGGAGAAGCACTATGCAATGTACACAAATCAAACAATTATTTACATATATACATAACGACTACTTCAGTTGATGCTGGGAAGAGAAAAAATGGCTACGAATTAGCAATGGCTTGGTCATGTTGGTGGAAGCTACACAACACAACATTCTATCTTAAATGCTGTAAAATGCTATGTCCGACGAAAAATAAAAACCTCATTCTACAGACCAAATCTTTGTTCTAAGTAATGCAGTTAATATCCTGGTGTTAACTTTATTGAAAAAGAGCTCCACTATATAATCTTAAGATCAAATGGATTTGTCAGAGGCAGACATTTAAATCTTCAATGATTATTTATTTTTTTTTATTTATTTATTTATTTTTTTATTAATTTTATTACAATCCATACAAAGCAATCAAGTTTTTACAAAGAGAAAAATTAAGAACAGATCGATCCCCACCCCTTTCAATGATTATTTCAAATAAAAAGCACACTGTTCTTTCATTTAATGACATAAGCAACAAAAAAGTATGATTTGTTAGCTCAGATGTAATTTATCTAATATTAGATTTTGGTTGAAGGCCTGATATCAAAATTAAGATTGGAAAAAATCTAAATCAGGAAGGGAGCAAATAATTTTTTTACTCTATCTGTCTTCAACTTATTAGGACTGAAACCAATTCAACATTATGAAAGAAAACACAAATCAAAAATCATAAATGAATTTTTCTTGCTATTGTTTAAGCAATAGTCTATAACAGTGACTTTCCATTGATTAGTCAAAGTCTCTGGAACTAACTGTGCATCTTTCCTTATTGTATTATTTAATCTGGTTGTAGCAATACTATGTTGCCTGGCAATGCAGCAAATCAATAGCCACAAACTGGTAGCTCTGATTGAAAATGGTAAAAAAATATCAAAGCAACAAGATGTAAAATGAATAATATATTAGAACAAAACAAAAACATTAGCAATTAAGTATTAATGAGCTTCTGACAATAGTTTCACTGAAAAGATTACGAAAGCCAATAAGTAAAAAAATTGGATTAAAAAAAGTAACACACGTGGTGACAAAACCATTCATAAAAAGGTAAAAACCACACATTCCTGACAAAAAGACAGCAACAATCTTATATTTTGAATTAATTCTTAATAATACCAACATGGGAATTCTCAGTAGTCCTTTTTCCTCTGCATGTGATATAGTGTATTGCTTCAAATTCAGTTCAGTTCAAATCATTTTTGTTTATTGCTTTACACTGAGTATAAACTCAGAGTGCTTATACATTTTTGTAGCTATAATGCATTAACAGTAAGATATTAATCCACACTATATTTGTATAGTTAAAAACGTACATTATGTTAAACACAGTAAAACAGAAGTAATCTAAATGATTAACAAAGCAATATGTCAATATAATGGTCATTGACAGTTGTGGTATATGGCCGGCTTGTCATCCCAGCCAATACCCCCAGGCCACCAGATTTAGCCCTCCCTGCAGTATGGAGGTACCCCGAAGACCAGCAGGGAATCATGGACTATGTAGTTTTTATACACGGCCCTGTTGGATACCACAGGGGCCGCAAGAGGGAGCTGTAGGGAGGACCGAAGAGTCATATGTGCCCTATAACCCAGAAGTGCGTCATAGGATGAGCAACGACAGAAGTGGTGTACTTCCGGAGTGAAGAAAAGGACTTGTACCTGACCTGGAAGTGATAAAGAATCACATGGACTGGGGATTGGGAACACTTCCTGGTCAGGGAGAATAAAAGGATTGTGGGAGCTCCCAGACGGCGAGCTGAGCTGGGTGGTAGGAGGGCAACGCGTCTGGGAGTGGTCGATTGATTATTATAGTTATTGTGGTTTATTGTATGAGTATTGTAGAGGAGAGGGTGCTTTGTGCACTGTGGCATTTAAATAAAGTCGATTATTGGACTTTTACCTGGTGTCTAACATCTTGGCCAAGGGTTCAAGGGAGCGATAGCGCCCCCTATCTGTCACACAGTATATCATTGACAACGGATGAGAGGAACACAAATACTTCAGCTAACAGTATCCTTGTAGAAAATTATAACAACCACAACATTTATTTCTATATTTTCATAAAAACATGTAGCTCAAAGTACTTTACAAGAAGGAAAAAAAATACAAATAATAAATAACCAAAAAAATAAATGAGGTACAAAAATATTTAATAAATAAAGTAATAAAATAAACAAGTCAGTAATAATAACAGTAGAATAGCAGGTACTGATTATATTGATAAACTCATTTTATAGGTCTCTAATGATTATTCTAATGCTATGGTTAGATGGTCCGGAAAGTAAAAACACTAGCCAGGTTGATGCTCAAGAAAAAACTTGTAGTGGTTCCAGCCCCCACTAGCAATTCTACTAAAAATAAGTGTGCTAAATTAGGTCATTATTGTGCTCATGTCCTAAAAGATTGAAAGTTGAAGGGTTCACATTCCTTCCAACATCACAGGCAGCTGCTGAGTACTTTCATCAAAGACCATAGACGTCATGCTTCTCATGATCTACCCCAATTGGGAAGCCTCTCTAGTCATTGTACAATATCATCAATACATGGTGAAAGGTTAAAAAAAGCAGAATAAGTGATTTTATAGATTAATCAAGTGCTTCTAATGTCCTAGTTGTGTAAAATTAATTCTGTAACGTGTTTCTTACAGTTACTGCACTTTCTTGCAGACAATAGTGATGTTAGCCGCACTAGTTACAAGAGTCACAGCAAGTCATGAGAATGAACCTGATCTTAATGGTTTATATAACTGGAAAAACTTGAATATTAAAGAATATTCCCAAGACATACCATTATTTATATCACAACAAAGGAAAAGTTATTATAAAAAATTACTTAAAAACCCTAGATCATTTAAAACTCGCTCAAAGGTATGAAAGTAATATTTAAACATTAATTATGATTATTTCCTCACCTAGTTTTCCAGAAAGTATTATTTACTCATCCATTTATAACATTCTTCTGAAATAAACTTCAGGGTCAATGAGAGTAACTATTCTTCAGCATTATTATAAAAAATAATACTAGAAATCTCTGGAGACATTTCCTCTCTAAAATAGATGTGCTCACACTAACATTTTGTACAGTTTGTTTCATATATGATTAAATTATGATTGAAAAATTTCCTAATTAATTAGCACCAGTTACTGCTAAATATTGCCAACATTTTCTTTATAAATATAACCGCTGTAATTTATTTCGTATAATAAATACATTCCCAGCAGTTTCTTTAAATAGCAGCCTGTCTCACATATTACCTTAATATTTCTGTTGATTCTTTAATTATTAGTTTTATGCTCACAAAGAACAAGTAGAGCATATTATTGTAGACATTAAAGTTAGTTTCTTTGAAGTATCATTTTTCATGTACAGTTTGTCTAACCTGAAGTAGAAGGTCTTTTCAAGTAAACAGTGGCTATGTTATGACATACAAATGCAAAAAAAAAAAAACAATCATAAAAACAGCATAAGGCAAGAAGGTGGTTTATGGTTTGCTTTAAAAATATGCCAAGGGTTGGAGTTAAAGGTCTCTTCTACATCTTAGCCTGTTAAGCTTGAAGATGGAACTTGAGGAGGAACATTCTCACTTACCAGCAAAGGTTTTATATGTAGAGCTGTTTTGTGTTTTAGGTACTTATGGTTTACTTTCCCCATACTTATATGTGCCTTTAACAATAAAAAACAACAAAAATGATTTAACATCTTATAAATGGTGTGAATCTTTGAGGCATAAAGCAGGAGTAAAGCATAACCTTTATGCTGGACCTCCTTGTATAAAATCGCTTTTTTATGACTGTATTGAACGGAGAACCCTATTGTCTCTGGACAATATGTGTATTTCACCTAATGTGAGGTGCTTTGAGATAAATTTATTGATAAATAAAAAATAAATTTTAAATAAATAAAAATAATTAAAAATGAAATACACCAATACACCTCTTCTGCCATTTGTGGTCTGCTTGTTTAAAATTGTATGCTCTCTGCTGGCTGAGAAAGAAAAGAATGTAGCTCTGCCAGAACAGTTTTCACTCCCTGAGACTTAAAAATGATATTACTTTGTATGCTTAGCTTGACTGCAAGCACTTAAGGTCTGTTAAATTTAAGAAGCACTGCATTTTATTCCTCAGCATGTTCTTATAAAAAACCAAAACGCAATTATTAGCATAGATGTTTACATTTTTTATTCTCATAATTAAACAGCCAAAAAACTAAATCTGTTAATCGTGTGTATACCCATAATGCAACATGCTGTACCAAAAAATAGTAATTATGGTCTTAGAATCCAAGAGCTATGATGGAGAAAGCTAACAATAATTTATACTGTACATATAGGTTTGTAACGTCAACAAATTTTATTTTTTTTGTCGGGAAATGGTAAGTGAGATTTGTGCCAGTGCGTGGGTTGGTGTTTGTATTACCTATTTATTTTTAAAATACTATGGCAAGGAAAAGTATCGCCTGAGAGCATTAGATCATTTTTTATAAAACAAATGCAGACTGGTTCTGTTGTTGAAAATGAGTCCTGTACACTAGTAAAACTGTGTTTTCGGAATTTTTCCAACTTACAGTATTTAGGCTAATGTGTATAGTGTACTAAATCTTAGTGTTTACCACAATGTGTTCAGATGAAATAATACAGAGTAAGCAATAGACAGGTTAGAAAAACTGTAAAAAAATGCCTTTCTTTAATTCCAGCATTGAAAAAAAACCAAAGACATTGCAGGCGAGGAAACAGAGATCAATAATCTAAAGCAGTTGGAGTGGAATGAAGGCTCACAGAGAGGAAGTTCTTTCCTGAATTGGTTGCAATAGCAAAATAATATGTATATTGGACAGTAAAGGGAATGTGAGGGATTGGAAAACGAAGGTCAGGACTTTCAGTAAGAAAGAGAACACTCATACAAAATGTGTCTGCACAGTCACAGGAGTTAGAGGTTTCAGAAGTCCCTATGCCTTTTCAGTGGCATGATGGTCCTTGTTTTTCTGTGGGAAATATGATTAAACTTTTTGCAATATACAGTAACCATAAAAAATATGGGCCATGGTGTATTGCTGCCCTTGGGTGACCCCTTCAGGTATTACAATGCAAAACACTTAATTCTACTTCATTTCTTTGCTTAAAATCATTATTTGTAAGTGCTGTGACAGCAGTGGTTTCTTGACTCTTTAAATAAAAGGTACTTGTCTTGTGCTTTTTGTCACATGTATTACACAAAAAGAGATGCCAATATTTTTTACACTTAAAGAAATTAGGTGGCACTTTTTCCTTTTACATCTCAAAGAAGTACATATTAGGCTAATCTGTGTCTCAATTGTTATGCCATTGGTATGTATATGAATGTGCTCTGTAAAGGACTGCCATCCCATCTAGGGTAATCTCCTGCCTTATGCCAGTCTCTGTATGTTTTCTGTGTCTATAGAGTGGACTAAAAATTGATAAAATGGATGGCCAGATTTTGCAGCTACTGTAGATCAGGTACATACTAACTTTTTACTTGTACAGAATAAATCTGTGTTGTTAGTATGCACCCAGTAGTGGCCACTTTATTAGGCATACCAATTTAATATTTGGTAAAATCTTGTTTTAACTCCAGAACAGCGTAAATTGTTTGAGACATTATTTAATTGTTGAAACCACTCTTTAATGACTTTGATTCCTGCTAATTCAATAGTATCCCAAAGTTCCTACCAATTTGTTGCCCATATATTAATACTGCGGGTGTCCCCAGTCCTCTTCCCCCCAGCACTTCCAGGTGTGGCGGAAGTGCTGAGGTCCAGTGCTCCAAAGGCACAGACCACGGGCCCCTACAGGGTAAAGCTTCAAAGCTCTGTACCCGTGACCCCCAAAGGAACGCTGCCTTCCGCGGCCTTACGTGGAGAGTCATCCGCCTTCTGGTCAATCCCGCTCCATGATCACTCAGTGGGGGTCGGGACTTGGGGAGTGTATTCCCCAGCGTGGGCACCCTGCTCGCTGTGGATCCCAAGTCACTGTCAGGAGGAGCCTACCAGAGCCAGGGATCGGAGAGGCAACCTGAACAGCTGAAGTTTGCAGAGTGAAGGTCAGCTGCAAGTAGGGCGACTCCCCTATTGAGAAGCCCAGACAGGGAAATCAGGGGAGCCGCAGGTAAAAGGGCACCGGGCTTGTTGTTGTTTTTAAAAGACTGCTTCCTACAGTATTTTAACCTCGTCGTTTTTAAAGGATTGTTTTTCTATTTATTGGTTTTAACCTCCACGTGTCACATCTGTTTTTATGGATTATTTATTTATTGGAACTTTGGACATTGCACTTTATTTTGAACACTTTGTTTTTGTTGTTGTTTTAATAAAAGCACTTGACACTTTTGCACCATCCCCTTGCTATGTTGTTGCCTCACTGCTAAGCTCATTGGTGACATTACTGACGGTGACGGGTTCAAGGGCTCCCAGACAGAAGATGGGAGCATGCTACAAACCTGCATCGTCACATTTGGTGGCAGCGGTGGGATGAGCTAGCAGTGGGGACAGAAGAGGAGACAGAGCAGCAAGTGGGATTGGTGAAAGCTGTTTAAAGAACCCACGGACCCAAGCCAAAGGAGGGCATTTTAATGGACAGAGCTTTTTAATGGACATTTATTTATTGATCGTTTTATTTGTCTTTTAAAAGTTATTATTCTTTTAATGTCCTGTTTTTATGAAGTGGGGCTTGGGTTGGTTTTATTGTGGGGTTATTTTTAGTGCTTTTATTGTTTTAAGTGCAGTGTGGTTTGTAAAGTGGCAGAGCTGTGGACCTGGGCTGCCAGTTGCACAGGGTTGGCTGAGGCATGGAGCCTTCCCATGCAACTGGTGGCTTATGGGGCGTGGAATGTGGTGTAGCGGGTCCACAGCACATGACAAAAGGGCCATTTTTAAATAAATAATCACCGCGCTCGTGGTTTGGCGAGAGGGCGTGGTGGTGTGTGGCCGAAGCGGTTCCCGGGTGGATTTGTGCTGCGGACGTTTCTCGCCTAAGTGCACAGGTGAGAGACGGACCGCTCCGTAATTGTTCCCGGGAGCTGCTGATTGCCACAGCTGCCACGTCCATTATAAAGAGAAGACCGAGGCGGTTAAGGGGGAAAAGAAAAAGAAAGAACGAACGGGAGGTTGCAGGAGGAGAAGGCAGGAAGCAGTGGAGAGAGAGAGTGAGAGAAAGTTGGTGTGGGAGAACGAGCGAGCAAGTGCAGGCTCGCGGCAGCTGAGTAGGGAGCTTGGGTGTTAGGCTGACACCCGAGGAGTAGCAGTAGTGGTCGCTCCCGCAGAGTTAATTATGCAGGGCAGGAGTGACCGGAAGGCGGGTGACTGGCCGCGTAAGGCCGAGAAGGCTGCAGGAATTGGGACTTGGGACGTGGTGTCCCCAGCATAAGAGCCCTGGTCATTGGGGAATCCCAGGTCGTTGTTCGGTGATGCCTACTGGAGCCAGGGATCGGAGAGGCGAACGACCAACAGCAGCGTGAAGAGAAGGCCAGCTGCAGGAAGGGCGACTCCCCTGTTGAGAAGCCCAGACGGGGGAAACAGGAGAGCCGCCAGGTAAAATGGCACCGGGCTTGTTGTCGTTTTTGTAAAAGAATGCTTTTTGCTGTATTTTAACCTCGTTGTTTTTAAGAAGACTTTTTATCTATTGTTTTTAACCTCCACATTGAACAATTGGTTTTATTGATTATTTATTGGAACTTTGGACACTGCACTTTATTTAATTTAAACATTGTTTTTGTTGTTGTTTTAATAAAAGCACTTTGCACTTTATCACCATCCCCTTGCTATGTTGTTGCCTCACTGATAACATATAAATATATATATATTTATATATTTATCCATCCATCCATCCTCTTCCGCTTATCCGAGGTCGGGTCGCGGGGGTAGCAGCTTAAGGAGAGAAGCCCAGACTTCCCTCTCCCCGGCCACTTCTTCCAGCTCTTCCGGGAGAATCCCAAGGCGTTCCCAGGCCAGCCGGGAGACATAGTCCCTCCAGTGTGTCCTGGGTCTTCCCCGGGGCCTCCTCCCGGTTGGACGTGCCCGGAACACCTCACCAGGGAGGCGTCCAGGAGGCATCCTGATCAGATGCCCGAGCCACCTCATCTGACTCTTCTCGATGCGGAGGAGCAGCGGCTCTACTCTGAGTCCCTCCCGGATGACTGAGCTCCTCACCCTATCTTTAAGGGAAAGCCCAGACACCCTGCGGAGGAAACTCATTTCAGCCGCTTGTATTCGCGATCTCGTTCTTTCGGTCACTACCCATAGCTCATGACCATAGGTGAGGGTAGGAACGTAGATCGACTGGTAAATTGAGAGCTTTGCCTTACGGCTCAGCTCTTTTTTCACCACGACAGACCGATGCAGAGCCAATTATCATATATATATATGATAACTGATGTTGCTCATCGGTAACATTACCGACGGTGACGGGTTCAAGGGCTCCCAGAGGCAAGATGGGAACATGGAGCAAACCCACATCGTCACATAAACAGCATCTGACGTTTCCCGTTTAGATTTTGCTCACTGTTTTGGTCTTGGGTTTTACACAGTGGCATTTCATATTTTTAGATGATGACTCTCATCACATTTTCTTGAATACTCACACAACTACTGTTCCAATTAACACCATCCACACAGTTGCTTACTAACCCTGTCACCAGCTGGCAATTCAATGAGGTCAACTGGACCAAAAAGGAAGGTGGAGCTTCTCCATGCTGCAGTCCAGGTTAGCCACCGAGAATACTAAGAAATGGGCATAATTGTCTGCATGCTATATAAATGGAATTGTATCAAATATGGTTGCCTGTTTGGAGGAGCAGGCTATTCAAATTAACATTTAGATGGACTTAATAAAGTGGCCACTGAGTGTCTTAGAAATACCCAGAATAACCACCATCCTTGATGCCGTTTAGATCTGTCATTTGTATAGGCTTCAATTTATTTCTTGTTTCTGCTATATCTATCTATTAACTGTACTGTACTCTACAGAAGTTAACCAGTCATTTTTAAAGTACTGTACAGTTCTAGGGTGAAGTGAGGTTTAGGAACAACTCAGTTTTCCTTGAAACTTCTATCATGAAGACAAAGGCGACAACTAATTTAACTGAAATATTTTTACTTTATTTCTACAACATGCTATTTAAGTACTCTAAACTAACACTTCAATATGATCTATATATATTTTCATAAATATTTTTGACCTTGTGGGAGGTATTTCTTTTTGCATGTTTAAACTTAATTTTCTTGCTTTAAAAATAGCCTGACACATACACGGAAAGCTTATCTTCCTTCCCTTTGATAATTTGTGACAATATGTTTAAGGGTCTTCCAAGGTCGGCAGTGGCACCATGCCAGGGTATTGAACTGTGTACAGCTTGAATATCAGATTCTTCTATGGTATGTTAGTGATAATTATTAGTAATAACTGACTACATCTGCTGTGCATGATAAAATTTATAGCTCTATAACATTAAATAATTTATTGAATTCAAAAAAGAGATTTATTACTACCCTTGCCCTAACATACAGTCTTTTGTAAAATGATGTGTTGTAAAACATAATAAGAATGCCCAAGAAGGGGTTGGCTCAGCGTCCTAGCCCCAAAGAGCTACTGGAACTGTTTGCCAGTGTTTGATTATTCTCCTTGTGTGTAAGAGGATGAACGTTATGCAGAAGGATACACATTTTACTTTGACCTGTACTTCACATGCTGCATTTTATCAATGTTAAAATTTCTGAAGCAGCAAACTGTACAAAGATAGGAGTAAACAGAAGGAAACGGCTTTGAAAACAGAACCCTTTCAACAAAGTGGCTAATTCTTCATATACTGTTCTCAGTGTATTGTTTATACAGGGTACATTATACAAATGGTACACAGTACTGTATTTAACATCCTCCACATCATCTTCATCATTATTAGTTTTCTGTTATTAGCCATCAGCCATTTTTCATGGGATAGGCTTTTGACCGTAAAGGCCCTGCGTTGACATAACATGTGGGTTTCAGGTCTGTTATGACAGTCACAAAAATAAAAGCTTTTTAGCATAAATTCTAACATGGATTCAAACTGTCTGAACTCCCTGAATTACCCCTGAGCACAATAAGCCTATTGATCCCATTTTACCACACTGAAACCATGTGGAAAAGGCAAAGTAATACATGCTGAGAGTTGGTATAACGAGAGAGATGATGAAAGCAGACATGTACAAAAAGAGGTGCAGCACAAGGTGAAGAGAGGGGTGGTGAAGTCTAAGGAAAAGGAGTATGCTGAGCTATATGAGAAGCTGGATACAAAGGAAGGAGAAAAGCACTTGTATCGATTGGCCAGACAGAGGGACCGAGCAGGGAAGGACACGATTACATGTCAGTGTGAAAAAAGAATGCAGATGGAAATTTGCTGACAAGCGGGGAGAGTGTGTTGAAATGGTGGAGGAGTACTTTGAAGGACTTATGAATATGGAAAATGAGAGAGAGTGTAGGTTGGATGAAATGGAGATAACAAATCACGAAGTACTGGAGATCAGTAAAGCTGAAGTGAGGGCCATGATATATACCAGTGGAGGCATGGAGATATTTAGGTAAGATGGCAAAAGAGTTTCTCATTAGATTATTTAACAAAATCTTGAAAAGTGAGAAGATGTCAGAGGGGTGGAGAAGAAGTATATTAATACCAATTTTCAAGAATAAGGGAGATGTGCAGAGCTTCAGTAACAAAAGGGGTATAAAGTTGATTAGGTACACCATGAAAATATTGGAAAAGAGTGATAGATGCTAGACTGAGAGGAGAGGTAGCGATCTATGAGCAGTAGTATGGCTTCATGCCAGGAAAGAGTGCTGCAGCTGTGATGTTTGCTTTAGGAGTTTTGATGGAAAATATCAGAAGGAATTGCATTGCGTGTTTGTGGACTTAGAGAAAGTGTATCAGACTGCCAACGGAGGAGTTATGGTCAGGAGTAGCAGAAAAGTATGTGATGGTAGTACAGGATATGTATGAGGACAGTGTGTATGACAGTATGAGGTATGTGGCTGGAATGACAGCCTGGCTCAAGGTGAGAATGGGATTTCATCAAGGATTGGCTCTGAGCCCTTTCTAGTTTAGCGTGGTGATGGACAGGTTGATAGATAAGGCCAGACAGGTGTCTCCGTGCACTCTGATGTTCACGGATTACATTGTGATCTGTAGTGAGAGTAGACAGCAGGTGAAGTGAACCTGGAGAGGTAAAGGTATTCACTGGAGACAAAGAGAATGAGAGTCAGTAGGAGTAAGATGGAGGACTTGGGTTCAACCGTCCAAAGCAATGGAGAGGTGAAGAAAAGGGTGCAGACAGGGTGGACTGGGTAGAGTAGAGTGATAGGAGTGATTTGTGGTAGTAGAGTAACTGCAAGAGTGAAAGAGAAGGTCTATAAAATGGTAATGAGACCAGCTATGTTGCATGGTTTGGAGATGGTGACACTGACAAAAAGACAGGAGGCAGAACTGGAGGTGTCAGAGTTGAAGATGCTACGATTTTCGCTCAGAGTAACAATAGTAAACAGGATTAGAGATGAGTATATTACAGGGAAACACAGGCACGATAGTTTGGTGACCAAGTGAGAGAGGCTAGATTGAAATGGTGCAGAGGGGAGATGAGGGGTACATCGGGAAAAGAATTTTGAGGATGAAATCACCAGACAAGAGGAAAAGAGGAGGTTTATGGAAATGGTGAGGGGGAGCATGAAGGCAGGCAGTGTAGCAGAAAAAGATGTAAAAGACAGGGATAGATAGAGACAGATAATCTGCTTTGGCGACCACTAAATGGGAGCAGCCAAAAGTACATGCTGAAATTACCTTCATCACGCAATCATCTGTTGTGATAATTGCCATGTTGATGTTTCAAGGACCTCTTTCTGTGACTGACAAAGTTGGCAACAACCTCTAGATTACGGGCAGAATGGTTTGAGTATTGTTCTTATAGAGCCAGTAGTATACCATTTTTCACCAATTGCTAAATTGTGTATTTCCTAGGAGCACTTATAAAAGGATATTGTTCCACAAACCTCTCAATGTAGCCTGCATAAACACAATAAAACACATTATTCCCATTAATATAGCATGTCTTCTCTCCAGCAGACAAATAGATAACAGAACAGAGCAAAACTTGCACAGGGACTTCCTGTACTCATCGCCTGACTATGTTTGCTGCTGTTTAATCCAGGATGAGACTCCATACCACGTGAAAGACTTGTTCTTGCTCAACCCTTCATTATTTTTGTTATTACTTCAGTAATTTATACACTATTTGTGATATTTTTATAGGTCTCTGAATTATATAAGTTTGTTCTCACTGACTTTTCTTATGAGCTGTCTCGATGGGGTTTTATGCTCATTAATAACTAATAACTAATCCAGCCTTTCTCCAATGATTTTTGCCTTTCTTTCCCCAGAGTCAGATGTTGCTGATTTTGATGGAAGGAGTTCTCTGCTCTATCGCTTTAACCAGAAGTCCATGAGCACTGTGAAGGATGTCATCTCCCTGAAGTTTAAGAGTTTACACAGTGATGGTGTTTTGGTGCATGGAGAGGGTCAACGAGGCGACTACATCACCTTGGAGCTGAATCAAGGCACACTTGCCCTTCATATTAACCTTGGTCTGTGAAGTAATTCTTTGTGTCTCTATGTTTTTGCAGTGTTGAAATGAGAGCAAATGGTGACAAACTGTAAAATGAAAAAAAAAAAAAATCCCCAGAAGGGAAAAACTAATCCTATTATCCTGAAGGCTGCATCATGTACAGTATAATGCTATTTCTAGCACGGCTGTCTTTTTAATTGGACTAAAAGTGTTTAGGCGGGGGCTCTGTTGCTTAGAGGATGTTAGATAAACACTTCTACATTTGTAAGACTACAGAAATGAAATTTGGTCTGAAATTACTGTAGGATGCATGAAGTCAATCAAATCAAAAATGTATCTATGTTTCTTTTTGATAAGTTGCTGCAGAATACAATTAAAATATACTAATGCCAAAAAAAGGTAGCACTTAGGTTTTGGTGGACTTTTTCAAGGCATTCTTCATGTAGTGTGCAGTTATTTTTTTCAAAGGACAAATTTGGTTCCAACTCAGTAAAACTTCACATACTGTCTGCAATTTTTATGCACACCATGCAAATAGGAGAAGTTTTCTCTCTCCAACATTTGGATTTATATAGAATTTTATTTTGCTTAGTGTCTACTAGAACAAAAAACATGCTCAAAAACAAGAAGGAAACATATATGCAAACTGGATCAAATACAAAAAATGCTTTAAAATGTAAGCAATTGAATGTGCAAAAAGAAGGAGTCAGGCAATTCCAAAAAGATGAAAAGAGCTCATGATCCTACCATGCTCCCAGGCCTGCTTTTATAAGAGAAAATTGCCACTGTGATATTAATTTTTCAGCTCAGTTTCAATTTATTTTTGTATAAGCACAGGCTCTGAGCACTTGTACAATTTTATACTGCAGCTATAAAGCAGTGACAGAAATTCTTAAAACATACAGCATTTACATATACTGTATATACACAAAAGTTAAACCTTAAACAAAGCAATTTCAATTTGATTAACATACACAAATCATGACAATATAAGTACATTGGCAAGATATGGTCAGTAGACAATGAAGGAGAGGAAAACAAAGCAACAGCATTCCAGGAGAAAATAAACCTCTGGGGGTCCAAAATTGATTTCATAGAGTTCATTTCAGACAAAGTCACAGACAATGACCTAGGCTACATGATTGTCCACTACCCTTGAGTATTACACAATATTATAGCTATGTGATGGGTCATCATAAAAGAGAATTAATTCCATTCATCTTTGGATTATATACAATACCTCTGGTGTCAGTTCATATGGGTAAGGGTCATAGCTTGCAATGCAGTAATGGCATAATATGCCACCCAAGAATACCCAGAAGAGGTGGGCCAGTAAAGTGTATGGCGACTCCCACGTTTGTATTTTTGTACATACGACTGACAAATAGAATTTCAATACGAATAGCTGTTCCAGTCAGAACATGCTTGACTAAAATAATGGGTCTTCAGGTTGACAGAGCAACTTGAATACAAGCAGCCAGAACATTCCAAGGCATCGGAGCTCTGTAGCTGTGATATGTTACCGTATTGTGATTAATAAAATTCCGGTTTGTATGTATTCATAAGTTCAGAGTAGGGCCTAGGCCATTAATAGCCTTATAAGTAAGAAGAAAAAATAATCAACTCTAAACTCAACTGGAGACAAGTGCAAAGTCTTCACAACAGGAGTTATTTTGTCCTACTTACTAGTTCTAGTAACCACTCCTGGAGTTCCTGTAACATGACTTTCACATCAGTTTAATGTGCAGTGATCTGTAATATAATGAGAAATCTAGTTTTGCTTTCTTCATTAACCACTGTACTGCATTTGCAGCCCACAATCTTACATCTAGAAAAAATGTTATTGTTTGACATTCTCTACCATTCAAATTTAACACTGATTATTTTTTATTTGTGTAGTTTCATTTACATGATTGTTTCTTTTTTGTTTTGCATTATTTTTTATTTTTGAAATAATAATTATTGGTTTTAAAATCTAAAATTGCATTTTTAACTGTCATTTCAATGTACATATTTTAAAGTGTATCCACCCATCCATTTTGAGTGTACTAATCCTATTTAGGGTTGCTTTATTATTTACAGTTTTTTTATGTACTCTAAATGCCTGAAGGATTTATTAAAGTTCAATGGTTACTATTTTTTATAATTTAATAACATACTAAATACAGTATATTGATTTGTAGCACCTTAGTTTAGTTGAAAACAAGTAAGATATTAAGTAAACAAATTCTGTAGAAATAAACAGCTACATTTTTTACAGCTGGAATCTGGAGTTTATGATCAGGTATCTTTTGGTAACAGATTATATACAGTATGGTCTTTACTCACATAGCTTATGAATGAACACTGAGGGTGTAGAAAACAAATGGATGTACTCTGTATTATTTTTATAACTGCCTGACTCTGTCCTCATGCATGTACATGTGGTTGATCCAACTTCCTAACTTCATGTGAATGTTTCAGACCTTTAGTTGTAGTAGCCATTCTTATGTGATGCAGATGTTGTTCTCCTTTTGAATGTCTCCAGTAATCAGATATTGACTTCAGATATTATTATGCAGCATTGCATTGCATCACAATCTTGTACTCATACATAACTTCCAAGATCACCTGATTTATATTTTGGCCAATGCAAAATAACATTTTTTCTTTTTAATCATACCACCATGGTAATTTTTACCTCCACGATTTCATCTGGAGGGGCTTTTTAATTTTATATTGGGTCCGCTACGTACGAGTTACAAAATGTAGTACATTTATTGCGTTGAATTATTTGTAGAAGGTAAATGTTGATGCAAGGTCTCTAGTTTTGTTCCTAACTACTTCCACTGACAAAAGAAAATATATGTGTTTTATTTGGATCCGTTTCCTCCTACAGATGATTCCAAGCTCCAGTCCAGTACCAGTAGTCATACACTGGTAACATTAGGCAGCCTCCTGGATGACCAGCACTGGCACTCTGTTCTGATTGAACGTTTCAACAAGCAGGTGAACTTCACCATAGACAAATATACCCAACACTTTCGAATCAAGGGAGACTGTGACTCGCTGGATGTTGATTATGAGGTGGGTTCTTCTGCTAGGGACACTGCTGCTTGAACTCTGAGATACGATTTTGTTTGATGAATTAAGTAAATTGTATATTTAAATGTTGTTTAATTATTTACTATTTGTATTTGTTTGTCATGTTTTCATATACAATTCTGTAACATACTGTTGTACTGTTGTAACACATCCATTATTACCTTACAGTGTGTGGCATTTGTCATGGTAAACATCAATACAAAGTACTGAAGATGACTTCACTATGGAAGCTCAAGCTGATCATTTTTCTTTGTATGTGTCACTCAAAAAGTCAGAGGTGATTGTTCTGTCCAGGTTATGCTCTGTGTATGATTTGACATTAAGCTTAAACTCATTACCCTTTTACCACACTGGAGAAAATAATATTTAAGTATTAATCCAATGAAAATAAAGATAATTCTAAAATAGATGAATATTACTGTTGACAGAATCTTTTACTGTTAGGTAGCATATAGCACATGTCAGAGTCATACTAAAATTACAACTGTAATTATATAACCTATACTACTATTCTATAAGAAATATTACACCTTACAATAAACACAGATGTAAAGAGTATTAAATGTACCAAAGATAAATTAATGGGCTTGAACAGTAAACATATGGAAGAGGATTAAGTAGATAAACACAACCATGCTTCTTCGTAAAAGTTGCTTATTTGCATCATCCAATGGTAATTAAAGGATCATGAACATCTTTAAATGAACTACAATTTCACATATGACCAACATATAACAATACAGAACTAACAACACAGTGATCTTAAAAAAAAACAAACAAAAAAAACCCCCACAAAACGAGAGTTCAGGTTATAACCACCAGGACACTACACCAAGATTTACAGTAACTGCATTTCAATTGCTAATATAATTAGTGAAGCTATGTTTGATATTTACAATGGACGAATGGCCACATTATTTCTTTCCTTATGTAAAAAGTGAAAATCAACTCTAATCCAGATATAGCCCACCTTGGTTGTGGCAAGCATGTTATGTATTCTGCAGAACAGAGAATACCCCAGCACAATTTGTATGCATTTATACCATTTGTCGGCCAATACTTTATCATTTTAATATTAGTTATTTCCAAATGCTATATTTGAAATTTCATCTTACACAATGGTTAATCAAAGACAAAATTTAATTAACCAACAAGGATTTGCAGCTCTTTACTGTGATCTTTATTACAGCTTCATTTTTTCATATTCTCCTACTGTGTCCACAGTATCCTGAATACACACTTTGGGTCTCAGGGCAATTGTTCAACTGCCAAATTAACTCCCATTTCATTCACTTGTTGACATAATTATTCATTTAGCTGGATGTGCTGTAGTTACATTTCCACATTGCCCTGTAGAGTTGATTATGCAAAAGCCTATGTGCACATGTGAAATAGAAATGTTACATGTTCTGGCTGCGAGAAAATATACCAGCAATTTAAGAAAATGAAACACAGACAGACAGAAAAAAAATTTGAATTCTTAAATTTTTAGCCTGTCAACAACAAACTGATTAACTGCACAGTCTTAGCAGAACATCTACCACACACAAGCAGTGATGGCACATACTATATTTGACAATACATGAGCTTTAAAGAAAATGAATCAAGCAGGAAGCATTAGAATAACCTTGAGGTCATATTTAGTCTGTCTGAAGAGAAGGCATTTGCACAGACAAATCAATGGTGACATACAGAGCTGAGGGCATGGAATACAAATGGGAACGAAAGTTCACACAGAACAGTACTTTAGGAAAGTTACTGACATTCAAGGGTGGCCTCACTCATTCATTAAGTTCCAGAATCATCAGTGAGGGTATGCTTTTTTCAAAACATATCCAAATTATGCAGAAAAGTAACAAGCTGTAAGTCAATATACAGTAACGTCAGTATCTCTTGACTATTTTATCAGGGCAACGTGGAAAATGCTCCCTCTTCATTTACTACAATTACCATATGAGAAATGCATCTGGAAGGTCAAATGAATGATTCTATACCCCAACATGTATTTATTTGTAGCTTCAAACAACTTGTGAAATGTGACCTGTCATCTTTTAGTCAGAATAACCACTTAGTGCTACTGCAAGAAACATCCTAAATCGTTTTAATCTATTATATTTTTTCAGTGAATACCATTTAAAATGTCACATTTCATTTATTTTAATCTTTTTAGTGCACTTTTTAGTTATCAGTATTTGCTCTTCTTCTTCTTTTCCTTCATATTTTCCCACTTCTATGTGGAGTTGATGTGCTTGATCAGCTTTCTCCAATCAGCTCTGTCTTGCACCTCCTCCCCAGTTAGACTCTTTTTTTTCAGATCTTCTTTTACTTTATCCATCCACTTTGTCTTTGGCTTCCCTTGCTTTCTCTTTTCTTGTACTTTCATTCCCATCACTCTTTTGCCCACATATTTATTGTCCCTCCTCATCATATGTCCATACCACTTCAACCTACTTTCCTGTACTTTCTTAGATTTCTCTCTCACTTTTGTTGTACATCTGATTGTCTTATTTCTTATTCTGTTCTTTTTTGTAACTCCACACATACATCTGAATATTCTTATTTTTGCCACTTCTAACTTCTTCTCCTGTGTTACCTTTACTGCTCATTGTCTCAGCTCCATACATCACTGTTAGTCTTACCATTTTCTTAAAAACCTTACCTTTAACCTTCAGCTTAATTCTTCGATCAAACAATACTCCTGATACGCTCCATCCACACTGTACTCTAGAGCTATCTCTGTATCTAGTTTTCCATCTCAGGCTACCACTGATCGTAGATATTTAAATGTACACATTCTTTTCAGTAGCTGTCCCTACAGACTAACTTCTGAATCCTGATCATCATCACACTACATATATTCTTTCTTTTTTCTATTTACCTTCAGCCTTCTATCTTTTTCATTTTTCCATCTTACTCTCCACATCCCCTTTTCGGTTGCTACACAATGTCATCAGCAAAAAGCATGCACCAAGAGGATTTGTCTTTTATCCCATTACTCAATACATCCATAACTAGATTAAAGAGGTAAGAACTTAAAGAAGATCCCTGGTGCAGATTTAATCTAACTAGGATCTTGACTGTTAACCCGACACTGCTTTTAACTCAAGTCCTCACTCCCTCGTAAATATCATGGACACTCTTCACATACTTCTCAGGTACTCCTTTCTCTTTTATGCAATTCTAGCCCTCTTTATGTGATACTCTATCATAAACCTTCTTCAAATCAATAAACACTATACACAAACCCTTTTGTTTTTCTCAATGATTCCCTAATGAACTGTCTTGATGCAAAGTCTGCATCAGTTGTTCCTCTCCCTGGCATAAAACCAAACTGCTCCTCCCCTATAGCGGTCCCTTCCCTAAGCCTTTTTTCTGTAACCCTTTCCCAAATTTCCATTGTGTGAGATATCAACTTTATCCCTCTATAATTTCTACAGTTCTCCTTTTAAATGGGTATAATCACATTGTTCCTCCACACTTCTGCCATTCTGTCCTGTTCATAGATATTCTTCCTTAGATCCTACAATACATCTGTTCCCTCTTCTAATACACTCTTCCACACTTTTGCTTGTATTCCATCCAGTCCTTTTGCCTTTCCATTTTACATTCTTTTACTTCCTTTACTTCATCCATCCTTATTCTTGGTACTAGCCCTTCTTTTGTGACTCCATCCCCAAGTACCATCCCACTTGAATTTTCTTCATTTAACAGTTTTTCAGAGTGCCTCTTCCATCTATTTCTTGATCCTATCATGCTTTTTTAAGACCACACTTTATTTGACTAAAATCATTTCCAGCTTTGTTCCTAGCCTTCACTATTTTAAAAATTATTCTCTCTCCTTCTTTTGTCTCCAATTGTTTATGCATCTCCGTCAAAGCTTGTGCCTCGGCCTCATGCCAGCCCTCTTTGCCTCTTTGTTTGTTTGTCTATACATTTCTCTGTGTTCTTCACTCCCTGATTGATACCGTTTTTTCTTTACCTCCTTCTTACCCTTTATCACATTCTGCACCTCACTGTTCCACCACCACATCTCTTTGTCCCCTGGTGGGTTCCTACCTGTTGTCCTTCCCTGCATCTATTCCCCTGCTCTTAATACGACATTACTATTTTTTTCAAACTATTCCTCCACACTCTCAAATTCTTGCACTTCACTTTATCCTTGCTGCTGCTTGCTCTGGTTTTATTCTCCTGCTGATTCTGATTTCCCAGTCAATTGCTACCATTTTATGCTGCACGGTCAAAGTTTCCTCATTTATGACCAATTCTTTCTCTTCAAATTAGATTTCCTACACATTAGAAAGTCTATTTGGGTTCTCCTTCCCCCATTACTGTACATGACCAGCTGATTTACTTTAATTTCAAAAAATGTATTGACTATTATCAAATCAGATGCCATGCAAAAATCTACTATCCTCTCCCTTACACTCCAACCTCCATGTATCCTCTCCATAATCTCTGTACTCTTTTCCACATGCCCATTTATATCACCACCAACAATCACTTTGTCTCCCTCGTGTTCTGGTATAAACTCTTCATCCATTTGTGCCAAAAAATGTCCTTCTCCTCTTCCTCACAGGAAGGAGAAGCATATGCCCAAATGACATTACTACAGTCTCACCAAGGTGCAAATTGATACTCATCATTCTATCACTCATCTTTTAGCTCTTTTAATACTACTATACCAATATCAATTCTGCCTTTTTCATTTGCTCCACTGTACGAAAACTTAAAGCCTCCTTCCAATTCTGGTACCGCATTGCTCTTCCATCTAGTATCCCAATGTTCAGTGTCCCCACTCTTACCTTTAACTTCTTTCCCCTCCACTGTATTCTTCTTCTTCTACCTCTTCTGAACTAACTTCTTTAGTTGAGCCTGCACTTGGCACAGTAAACCTTGCTCACTTCCCACAAGGGTCAGGCAGGGCCCCTGCACGTCGCCTACTGGATAAGCCGTAGCATCTTCTGAAGCTGATTGAATTTATTCTACCATTAAGATTATGGCTAAGCTTTTACAACTTTGTGCCCGTCCTGACACTACCCCTCTGTATTTATCTGGGCTTGAGACTGGCACTGAGCTGGGCTGGTTTGCCCCGGTGGCTAAATTGACTATCCATATCTGTAATTTTCTAAATTCAATCAAATGTAAAAGATATTTTTTTGCACTCAGATACTCAGTTTGAATGATATCTGCTAACTGCCGATGCTAATGCATTAAGCTGTGTTCACTGTAACAATTATATACTGTAACTGCTCCTGGACTCAATAAGTTTATAATATGTGCCCAGTTGACTAAAGTTTCAGATATCCTATGATATTCAGAAAATACTGTAAAAACACACCACTACCAATCCAACATCACCATCTTGCATAGTTGACAATGGGGATGATGGATCTATAGATCTATTTTATATTCTGTTTCTGCATGAATCAGTGGAAATTAGGAACAAAAGACAAGATCCTGCTTTTCCAATACTCCTGCATTCACTGTTTGTGTTGTTGTGATCACTACAACTGCACCTTGTTTTTTTTAGTGAATCTGGTCACTCTCTTTCAGTCAGCTTCATCAGTGGGATTTTTCCGGCCACAAGACCACCATTAGCAATACCTTTTCTTTATAAGGTGGACGAATTCTGACACACCTGTTATGCTGTTTTAAATCAAAACTGTAACATAGAAGAGACAGACATGGCAACGATCAAATGATTAAGGCAACAATCAAAATGGCAACAGGACTGTAGCTCTTGAGTGAATTGCTAAAAGCTGATTCAACCCAAAATATGATCGTTTCCCAAATAGGCATACTTTAAAACGTGTGTTAGAACTTAGCAAATATCATCCTCTGTTGCTCACCACCATTTGTGAGATTCACTCTGGGAATCAGGGATTTGGTACAATATACCGCAGTGCTGTCTTGTTGCCAGTCTGAAGGCCACAGTACATATGTTTTCTTTAGTGAAATAATGGGTAAAATGGCCACTTTTGAGGTGGACAAAACAATGTTTTTAACTGCAACCTTTGAAGGTGGATATGGAAGTTCATAATTACCGTATTTTTGACCATACACATGCATTACAGATTTTATGATAAAATGAGCTTGTTTTAATTTAATGTTTTTTTCCTTTATTACTATCCAAAATATGTATTTATTTATTCTTTTAAGCTAAGCTTTGGAGGAATCCCTTTACCAGGCAAACCAGGAACTTTCTTGAGAAAAAACTTTCATGGATGTATTGAAAATCTCTACTACAATGGTGTGAACATCATTGACCTGGCAAAACGACGCAAGCCACAGATCTATACAGTGGTAAGATATCTGTCATTTTGTTTAGTGCTTTTAGTCTCCAAAAAATATGTCCTTATTGTTTGTTTAATTCTATGAAGGTCAACAGTATACTAAATAATTTTCTGAAACATTCTGTTAAAAAAATGCGGTGGTCTGGCGCCCTGCCCAGGATTTGTTCCTGCCTTGCGCCCTGTGCTGGCTGGGATTGGCTGCAGCAGACCCCCGTGACCCTGTGTTAGGATATAGCGGGTTTGACACTGACTGACTGACTATTGTTAAAAAAAGTCCTATCTACTTATGAATGATTTCTCTAAGATTCCTCATCTATGTTAAAATCTGTTTGAGCCTTTCAAGTGTTCAAAGTGATTATATCTAAACTGGCAGCAAGTATGTTTCCTTGTAATTGCACATGCTCTAAGAATAATCCAGAGAATAACACATTATGTGTTCTTCTTGTCAGATTGTTCCCTAGGTTTTCAAATGTGCAACACAGAACACCTCAACTGTATCTTGCCATGTTGTCTCAGCTAGTATGTGCTAGTATGCACTGTGATAATTAAATCTCTTCAGGCTCTGCCAAGGTGGTTGTCAACCCAGCTTTTTATGTTTTATACACTGGTTGGCAGGGGTCAACATTATATAAGACTTTAGGATCTAAATGCACACTGAACTGCATATATTCCAATTAACTGACTCTCCTAATTCTACTACTATCAGTCCCTTTGTTTGCAATACATGACAATCAATATGAAATGCTCTAATATTTTTCTAGTTTATCAATGGAAGCACAGTTTTTAGCACTGCACTTTTTTCCCGGTTTTTGATTTAGATCACCTGTTTTGCACACGTTATTCACATCTGTATGGATTTTGTGGTTATCCGGTTTCCACTCACACCTCAAGGATGTGCAGTTAGATTCATTGGAAACTCTAAAATGTCTCAGCTTAATTAAGTGGTCCCTAAAATGTGCTGGCATTAGTTATTGTTACTAGTGAGGTATACTCTGAGTTCTTACTCCTCTGTAATGGAAATGCAGTTGCTACATCTATGTTTTGCAAACTTTCCTTATTTTATATAAGTGAAAAGCAAATGAATTACACAATTCAGTATATAAATTTATGGAAAATAGCTTATTTTATGAAGCCGGGTAAGAAGCAAATGTGATTTGCAAGAGAACAACCATGTGTGACAAGATGTCCTTATTATTTTATAAAGATGAAGTCACTCCCGTTTTTCTACTTCCACTTTTGGTCCTGGATAATCACAGAAGCTTGTCTTTTTATTCAAACCTAATTGCTTAATTATAAGCCAATCCTTGCCAATAAAAGAATGTATTTAATTTTATCGCTTGCTAGTATTTTCATCATGCCATATGAGATCATTCTCATATTTCAGAATTTCCTTCTTAAGGATATCATCTAAGTTGCTGCCCAGAGCAATTTAGTAATTCTGTGTCTATTGTATTGCAAACAGAGTCAGATCTGCCTTAAATACGTTTTTTGTTTATTTGCCGTTTCCATTGTTTTTTGAATTATCATTTTACATGTGTTTTTGCATTTAATATTTTTTTTAATTATTTAATATGTATGTATTGTATAATATATTTCTTAGATATTGCCCTCCTGTTGGTTTTAATGAATGGTGGGTTGAAGTGATGTCATTGTTGAGGTACATCCCTCAGCCTGTTTATTCTAGCTGAAGGCAGAGGTCTGGCAGAGTGTCATTAATTGTTGAGGAGTAAGGATCTTTATTGTGAGTGTATTGTTTAGATTTCTTTTTTTCTTTTTTGAGTTTGAGACCAGACTTATTTGCTTTGGGTTGCTTATTTTGACAATAAGTAATTTATTTTGAGTCATTTGTGGTTTCTTTTCCCAGGAACGGTTGGTGAAACGGTTTTTGTTTTTGCTTTTTTTAAATAAACCATTAACAGTAAAGTATATTATTTCATTTTATCTAAAAGGCCAGAGGTTGGTAATTTTATCCTCTTTTGAGTTTGTTGTGCTTTCAGAGCCTGAACCTCATGTTGGGTCTGTGCTGGCTGGAAAGACTTCTATTTGAGTTAGGGTCCAGGCTGCCTGAGATGAGGCCTGTTTCTGTGGCTCAGACCTAGCACAGTCCCAGTATGGATTTTTTTATTTCAAGGGCTGCTCACCCTTTTGTCATTTTTCTGCTGTGGCATCATAACACTGTCCTTTTACTTGTTGGGCTTCCATTTCTTTCCAAATGTTTTATTGAAACAGGTACTTTAACACACACAGGTGTAAATGGGACACATTTACATGGTGGACTACTGGTTCTTTCTTCATTTTTACCTCATTGTTAACTGCCAAATGTCTAAGAAAACAAGAACCATTTGAAAACATTGAAGATAGCTGTTTAAGATTAAAGAAGCAATTACGGTTCAGGAATCATAACAAGCAAGTTAATTAAAATGAAGCACAAAAATGCTGCTTCACCAGCAATTAATGACTTCTGATTAAGAAACAATGGTAGAACAAAAGCCTTTAGCCATTGAAGCCCTCCAGAACTGAATCTGAGAACCTCTTTTCAGGAGTAATCATAAGCCAAAAAATAATTATGACCCACCAGAGAGTAATTAATGGTGAACTAACTGTGATTTTTATCTCTGATTTTTTGGCACTATACAGTCTCCAGGTCTCATATGGATGATTTGGAGTTATAAAGCTACACAAAAATGGCCATTTTAGGCAATAATTAAAACATTAAAAGCTATATGCAGTTCCAAAGTCATATAATTTTCTAACCCACTTAATCCAGACTGGATTAAGGGTTGTGGAGGGAGCTATTCCAACTAGCATAGGGTACAAAACAAAAACACCAGACAAGGCACCAAACACACACACCTGCACACCAATTTAGCATTGCCAGTTCACCTAACCTGCATGTCTTGGGATAGTGGAAGGAAACCCACACAGACACAGAGAGAACATGTAAACTCCACACAATAAGGACCTGGAATGCGAACCCAGGTCTCCTTACTGCTAGGCAGCAGTGTTACCAGTGCACCATCATGCCACACCAGTCCAAAAGTGCCAAACTGTAAACTGTAGTTTTCCTTCTATTAATTTTCTTGCCTGCTTTGTCCAATCTATGCTCTCAGTGTGACAGAAAGAATTTTGGTAACAGTAGCACAAATCAGGGGACTTTTGAAAAAATCCTATATCAAGATGGGTCGCAGATGCATTGTTCATTTAAATTTAAGTTAATTTTATAAACACAAGCCATCATTCATTACTTCATTCCCACTTTGTCTAATGCAAGGTTGAGATGTTCACTTTTTTTAATTTGCTTCCAGCCGTTGTTAGAAGCTAGCTTTTCACTTCAAATGCCAAGCTGAAAAGGCCACAGCAGACCACCTCCCTTAGCACGTCAGGGAACTTTCACACCCAATTACATGGATTTGAATCCTGCTGTGCTTGCAGCGTTGAGTTTTTATTGCTGTCTTTTACATTGGTTGTTTTCTAACCAAAGTTTTTCTTGCTCATGCAAGTGTAACCTTTGTGTAACATCCTAGCATTAAGTAGTAAAGAGCACGTGATTTCAGGTTTTAAGTAGTGTACTCCACATTGTTCAGATGTTTCCCCAAAGCAGCATTCTAATTTCATTTTCTTAATTTCTCCTTCATAAAGACCACACAAAGACTAAAGGTAAATTGAAACTAAAAAAATCAACAGTATACTGAAAACTACTTTGGGCTGCTGTTTACAAGGTATCAAGTAATCATTAGGAAATGAGCACTATTGTAACTGAGTATAGTTCACCTGAAAAAAAACTGCAACATACAAAATTAGCTGCTTACAGCAATTCATTCAACTGTGGTCCTGTGTTTGTGTGGCTGATACATGTGTCACAGGGTGAAAGGGAATGGGAAGTAAAAAAAAAATGCGTTGTGATTATTACATTCTGGAAAACTGGATATGTGACACTTTTACTTAATCTTTTTATAATGAAGCATTGCACTCTGTTTAGCATACAATATTTCATAAAATACAAGGTACAAGTAAATATTAATAAATCTTGTTTTAATAAATAATGATTTTATGATATGTAGTTTGGTTATGCTGTCCACATTTATGTTTTCAGATGTGCATCCATGCTAATCTCTAACTAGGTCATTAAAAGTTAATGTAATAACACTATCTAAAAAGAACACAGCAGCACAATAAGCTACCATGAAAAGACTACAGCTTTCTGTATTATTAGGGTAAAGTAATGCACAGCTATCAAGTCCTTCCTCAAGTGCTCTGTTCTTTTAAAAGTATTAACCATTAAAACCAAGCGAGTAGGCTCCTGAGCATACTTATGAGCTGATTTTCCACTTATAAGCAGATTACTGATATTGTATGAAAAGCAAAAAAAAAAAAACAAAACTGAAACCAAGCACTGGCTGCTCAGTCACTGCCTCAGTAAAATAAATGTTTATTGTCCAATATGGGTCCATTTTCAAAGTATGTGTTTATCTTAAGGCAAGCACTCTAAAGAAGTGTGTTTAAGAGTTCTAAAGATGTGCTAGTTTTATCATAGGCATAGTTGTGGCCCCTTCTATCTGAAATTAAAGCTACATACTGTAAGTAACTATGGGTTTTCAGTTGCATTTAGACTCGAGGATGAAGATATGTTTAGATATGAGATGTTGTAGCACGTACAGCATTAGCCAACAAGACAAGAAGACTCATTGAAACAAGTTATTTCTTGTCAAGAGGTATAACCCTGATTTTAATCATTAGGTAAAGTTTCAGTCCAGAAGTGGGGGCAGTGTTATAATAGTGTGAAACGTCTTCTTCTTCTTTCGGCTGGACCCATTAGGGTTCGCCACAGTGGATCATCTTCTTCTATATCTTTCTGTCCTCTGTATCTTATCTGTTACACCCATCACCTGCATGTGCTCTCTCACCACATCTATAAACCTTCTTTTAGGCCTTCCTCTTTTTCTCTTGTCTAGCAGCTCTATCCTTAGCATCTTTCTTCCAATATACTCAGCATCTCTCCTCTGCACATGTCCAAACCAGCGCAATCTTGCCTCTCTGACTTTGTCTCCCAACCGTCCAACTTAAGCTGAACCTCTAATGTACTCATTTCTAATCCTATCCATCCTCGTCACACCCAATGCAAATATTTGTATCTTTAACTCTGCTACCTCCAGCTCTGTCTCCTGCTTTCTGGTCAGTGCCACCGTCTCCAGCCCATATAACATGGCTGATCTCACTACCATCCTGTAGACATTCCCTTTTCACTCTTGCTGATATTCATCTGTCACAAATCACTTTTGACACTCTTCTCCACCCATTCCACCCTGCACTCTTTTTCACCTTTCTTCCACATATCCCCATTACTCTTTACTGTTGATCCCTAGTATTTAAACTCATCCACCTTCACCAACTCTACTCCTTGCATCCTAACCATTCCACTGACCTCCATCTCATTTACACTCATGTATTCTGTCTTGTTCCTACTGACCTTCATTCCTCTCCTCTCTAGAGCATATCTCCACCTCTCCAGGGTCTCCTCAACCTGCTCCCTGCAATCGCTACAGATCACAATGTCATCAGCAAATATCATAGTCCATGAGGACTCCTGTCTAATCTCCTCTGTCAACCTGTCCATCACCATTGGAAATAAGAAAGGGCTCAGAGCCAATCCCTGATGTAATGCCACCTCCACATTGAATGCATCCGTCACTCCCACCGCAGACCTCACCACGGTCACACTTCCCTCGTACATATCCTGTACAACTCTTATGTACTTCTCTGCCATTCCCGACTTCCTCATACAATGCCACAACTCCTCTCAAGGCACCCTGTCATATGCTTTTTCCAGGTTCACAAAGACGCAATGCAACTCTTTCTGGCCTTCTCTATACTTCTCAATCAACACCCTAAGAGCAAACATTGCATCTGTGGTGCTCTTTCTTAGAAACCATACTGCTGCTCACTAATCATCACCTCAATTCTTAACTTAGCTTCCACTACTCTTTCCCATAACTTCATACTGTGGCTCATCAATTTTATCCCCATGTAGTTACTACAGTCCTGCACATCCCCCTTATTCTTATAATAAGAATAACTTATAAGAATAAGCTATAATAGTGTAAAACTAAGGGGGTCAAACCAGGTGGATAACTCTGTGCCAATGGGTCTCTAGACAGGGAAGAAAGATAGAGCTCTAGTGACTGACTTAACTGGGCTGTAAGCATGGAGGGATATATCCATTTCTAATTGACCCAAAATTTAGAGATTAAAGGGCAATGCATTCACCAAAGAAATAATTTTATAGAGAATCCAGAAGGTACAGTTGTGCTCCATTTTCGGGCTAATCAAATTGCACATCCAGTCACATTTAGCTGCCTTTACATTAAATGTCAATCTTGGTGTGTGACATACGCAGTCATCTGTGTCTTTTTCTACATCACCATTTCAAGATGTACCTTGCATGCCACTTTCATAAAACATCCATATTCTGTGGTTAAGATTAGGGTTGAGAAGGTTGTTTTGGTCAGGAGTAATAATACTGTTGAGTAGGTATGTTAACTGCAGCCAGGCTCTTCTTACAGTTTTCACTGTTTAAATCATGTGACATAACCATGCAGTCCAATTGGCTCTTGACTGGGCTACTAAATCACAATGCTTTGGAGTTAGGAAAGTGATTCAATGTTGTACCGTATATACTCATGTTTAAGTTCTCCCACAGATAAGTCTGGGCTTGATTTTACTGTATAATTTCTGGTATGTTATAATACCGGTCATATAAGTTGAATGTGGAAAACTCACGCTATTGGTCCAAGAGATTATTATATGCTAACTCCCAAATGAGAGAGTAACCACGGAGCACATTGCCTTTTTTTTCTATGTATTGTGCCTACGTGACCACATGGTAATACCCAAACTATTCCGAAGTGACATTTGCACTGTTTTGTGTGTCTCACACCCTCATACACCCTTATCATAAGAGCATCCCTTATCTATGATGGAGTTGATAAGAAAAGAAGAAAATGTGAAGCTGGTTTTAAATCAAAAGTTATTGAAGTGGCGAAAGAAATTGGTAACTGTGCTGCTGCAACAAATTCAATGTGTCTGAGAAACTGGTGCGAGATTGGAGGAAGCAAGAAGATGTAAAAAAAAATATATATATATATATATATATATGTGTGTGTGTGTGTGTGTATTTTTGAACAGGCATACAAGTCGGGGTTTCATTTTATGATCGATTTTTCAGGTTTCAAGACCCAACTTATACACAAGTATATACGGTAGTTTATGGTAGTACTTAGGAGTTAAGGAAACTGATTATTGAATTCTTTGTTACCAGTAAGTTATACTGGCAGAATCCTTGAAAAGAGAAGATGTTTCATATGATGGTAGTCTCTACGGTATGCTTATTCTCAACAAATTCTGAGGCTAAAGACTGTATTGCAAAAGGTCCTCCATCTGCCATTAATCCATATATCCATCCATTTAGATCTACCTAGTGCAGTTCACTGTCTTGGAAAACTGGCCAGTCCATCACTAGGTGCACTCGAGAGTATGATGTAGGAGAAAAATAAGGCTACCCTGAGAAATACTTGCACAGACAGGAGCAAGCAATCAATCTCTGCACATGGATAACTATGTCAAGATTTGATTTCACGATTTTGGACGTGAGATACTAGACAAACAGAACTGACTTTTGTACTCTTCAGTGTGAGTCATAGTGCGTCTCTGCTCTTTCCATCCCACCAGTTTGATAAAAATGAACCATATTGTCATTAACTGTGCTTTGACATTGATCAAATGGTCCTCATTCTACTTAGAAAATTAATAAGATTTACTTGTATATAGGCATTGTATACTGTTTCTAAACCAACTTGTTTAAGTTTCTTTATGTTATATTTCCAACACAATCAACCTTCTCTGTGAAGTTTGAAAATTCCTACAATGTTTTCAAGCCTTTTATAAAAATCTGTTGGTTTTCATTCATATCCCAAATCTCTCTGTGTTTTGTTAATTGTCAACTTGAAACTGACCTGGTATAAGTATTAGTGTCTCTGTGAGGATGTCCTGTGATTGACTGTCCAGGATTAGTTTACAGATTTGCTCCTGATTCTTCAGGAACAGGCCCTTAGCATCCCAGGAGAGTACAATGAAAAAAGTAGATAGAGGAAATTGATGAACAAAGTTAAATGAAAAAGTGTCAAGTGTGCCCCCCCCCCGCTGCAGAACAAATTTCTAAGGAGAAGGTTCTGAGTTATGGCTTGACTGCAAATATAAGCAGTGGGTTAAATGTGTATGATCTTTAACAATGGAGCAATAATCAGGTAAGAGCCTGCTGAGTGACACTCATTTTAACCATGATTAAGACATGCCAGATACATTACTCGTTACACATGCATTTGTTTCATAAAATCAAGCGCCATAATGTTTTATTTCACTCCAGTGGCATGTCTGATGTCTTTATAGTTCTTTCTTATGGTAGAAGTGAAGTTTAGCAGGGAAGTGAAGCAGCTGGTTGAAGCATTTGAGCACACAGGGGACTCTTTTTTATATTTCGTTTCATTATTGTGTTAAAAAAAAAAGATTTCTGAAGACCATTTTTCTTTTCAAGCCCTTTTTTATTTTTTCCTAAAGCAGCATGAAAAGTGATTTATTTTACTATATAGTATTTTAAGTTCAGCAGTGAGTCACATCCGGGATTCAAAGGAAGATGAATAGAGTCAGTAGGAGAGGGAAGTGGCTGTACAATCGCAGCAAGCAATTACAGATAAAAAACAGTGGTAACTGGAATGCTTGAAGAGAGCATCCAGTTTGTGATTTCAAAATGGCGAGAGCATAAAAAATTAAAAAACGTGCTGGGAGTGCAGATAAAGGTAACCTTACCATTGCAGAATATATTAATATTGTATTCAAAATAGCTGACAGTGCTGTAGAAGGATGTCCAGCAGGGAATGAGATTTTGGCCTAAAGGGAACATTATAAGACATGTAGTATAGTTGCAAAGGGACAAATTCAGCTCTGGTAGAAGTTACAAATGCCACCACAGTCCTGGAGGTACTATATTTTACAAGAAAACCTCATAAATAATTACTCAAGGGGAGCCAGATCAGGAACATTGAAGTTCATGAGGTAGTAGCAAAGTGCAGTTTTAAAAACTGTATTGGCCACAGTTGTGTTGTATGGGAACAACAGTATTATGGTGAAATATGTATTTCAGGTAACTAGAACAGGAGAAAAAGGTAACTTAGTAGTAGTCCGCTTTGGAAGGGCTAACCTTTTGAAGTTTAAACAGGGCTCAGGACTGTAGAAATACCAGGAGCCAGCAGGCCAGTTCTAGGAAACGTATAGGAGATTTACACTGGAAGTAATCTTTCTGGTCATTGAACTTGGAGTTGGGAGGTGAATGAAAGCAAGAGTTTGATTGGTGGGCAGAAAATTCTTATAAAGGAAGGTATATTTGAAGAAAGTGAGAAACAAGCAGAGAGAAAAAGGAGTGCTTTGGTAAATGTTGTTGTGGTAAAGTGACCAAACTCCACATTAGATAGATGGGGCAACAATATTACATAGGCTAACCCAGGTTTCAAGATATATTTCTTATATCGATTTGTGTATTACTGTCACTCTGATTGTTCCCCCTTCCCTTGCAAGTTTCATTTATAATAAAGACCCCCCCCCCCCCCAGTCATTGTGTTATATACAGTCAGTGTGTTTTTAGGGACACGTTGAGAGTGCACCCTTTTATTATATTACCCTCTATATAAGTTGTGTTCATTTTCTCAAACAGTCCTTTAATTTTAAATCTGGAATGCCATTTTTTTTCTGTTATTAAAAGAGAGTATTTATTTCACACAATATGCAAATTATAATTGCAGTGAGTGATCTGGCAAGATACATAACGGGTGTCTTTTTAATAAGATTTACAAGAAACATTTTTACTTTTTATTTTTTGAACCGAATGTGTAAGTAGAACAGACACACTAGTTCATATCTTGGGCATGCTGGTGCATGTTGGTGTTTTTTATTTATTATTTCTGAATAATTCAGTAACCATCTATGCTCATGCTGTTGAATTTTTTACTAAACTCTGTGCAGTCATTTGTACAAAACTAGATTTTGAGGGTGAATGGATCAACAACAACAACCAAAGAAAATTCTCTGAGGAATTTTTGGCTGCACTCTATATACTGACGGATTTTCTCTTGAGCCTTGATCTTTTTTGTTTTGTAAAGATATCTGTTATTTTATTGAATCTCCCAAGATTGTGATTAAATGAGGGCTGGATGATGTAGTGGGAGCCTACTAGGATTTCTCAATCTAATTATTCCTTGCTATTTAAATAGGTTTTAAATGTTTGATTGCATTATTTTCATATGGCATAGACTACAATAAATTTAGGTGAAAATGTGCACTGTCAGGGACCATCAACTATTATAAATAGGTTTTATGTAACTAAAAGTAACTGAACATACAATTAACATTAATACAAACAATCATATTTTATAGTATTTGGTGACAATGATTGTGCTAATATGTTACAATAATGTGACCCACCCAGAATATGAAGCAAGTTTTTAAATTGAGACTGTGTAGTTTTCGGGAAAAAACCTGAGACATCATAATGTATATGTCATATTTCCACACAAGTACCAGAGGACAGAGAAAGATACAGATTTTACTTGCTTTTGGGTGACATTAGAGATCATTGTGCAACAACCTTTAAATAAGATTTAAAGATGTAACCAAGCTACATAAGTATGGGAAAAGGGGCAATATATGTGGGCGTGTATATACTGTGTACTATATATATCACATTTCCAGAAAACTTGTGATATTTTCCAAAATGCAATAAAAACAAAAATATGTTAATTCAAGTGAGTTTATACCCCACCCTTTCTGGAATTGGGGTTTGTAGTACTTTTATTGTATACAGTAGTCCCTTTTCCTATTATTTTCTGTGAGTACTGGTATTCATTTTGTACACTGCAAAAGAAAGTCCAGTCCCTTATGGCAGAGACCCCTTAATTTGGTTGGAGAAGGCCACCATAGAGTAGCTAAAGAGACTTCTGAAATATTTAAAATTCAACCTCTGAAAAGAAGGACCAAAAAGAGGAGGAGAGTGATTGAGCAGTCATCCTAAGGGATTTCAAGGCCACATCCAGGACCTGCTGAAGGGAAAGAAATGTGGAATCCAAGAGAAAAATTCTAGAGGAAAAAGGTTTAGAAGGTCGAGGCTGATAGGCATGTTCCTCCATCTGACTGGCAGGGGAAAGCTTTACAGGGCCCTTTGCATTGCAAGGTAAGCCTTAGAAAGTGACAGACTTAGGATGAGCTCTCACTTTCCATTTGTATGCTCCATAAAAATTTCCATAAGACCTTTTTATAACAAAACAGTTTGATTTCGAAACATAGGCTGACTGGCACTCAAAAGGCTAAGGACTATCTTTTGTATTGATTGAGATGATGCTTTTTTATGTTATAAGTGTTTTAAATAATTGTAGGTATGTTTGTCAATATGATAAATATAGCTGATCTGGCCTAACATTATGAGTAGTTTTATTAAGGAAAAATCGGGATCAAGTACAGTAGGAAAGGTTTTTGAAATGATAACTATTTTGGCCATGTATATAGTTAGATCATTAGAGTCAGCCATGACAAGTAAAGATAGGAAAAATGTATTTACAAGGATACTCTGCTAAAATGGGTACAGGACTTTGGGACAAATCTTCTGAGAATTAGAGTTAACATGGAGTTTGAAATCTTGAAAACTGAGTTCACTGAAGTCAAGGAGTATATTTGTAGTAGTGTAGTTACTGTGCTGAAGATGATATAAAGGTTGACCTTTATGACTGGTTTGCATTAACATGAACACCTTGGTTAACTTTAGCTACAAGAGAGGCTGCAGAGGCTTATAGTAAGGTGTGTTTGCCCCAATCCATTTTCTAACCTGCTTTACTAGTACAGGATATCAGAAAGTCAGTGCCTAGTGGCAAAAATGTACTCTAATGGTAAGGGAACTGAACTCTAAACCTAAAGGTTGCTGGTTAATACCTGCCTCTGGATCAATGTTTGGCCCTGGGCAAGCCACTTAATCTACCTCTGTTCTAACTGTAAAAAGTATACAGAGTATTCCAACTGTAAGAAAATTTTCTTCTCAAACAAGATCCTACAGACGATTACCAACAAAAGGTAAGTTCTACCATTTCTTTTCTTATCAGCAGAAAGGAATTCCTTCCCAATGTTAACTGCCTCATTGCTGAAAACCCACAGGTATCACAGTTTTCACATTCTACCACAAATTTACTGAATAATCCTGGACACCCTATTGTTTCTGCATGTAACTGTCTCACTGCTTATATTTCAGCTTTCTTCGATAGTCTTATGAGACCACTGGTTGAAGGTCTTCCTATTCTTAAAAGATACTAATCATTTTATCCAGTTGTTTGACAGCTTCAGGTTTCACTGTCCTGACCACTTAATCTTTACTGTGGACATCACCTCTCTGTACATGGTCATACCTCACAGTGAAGGTCTCTCAAACAGGCATTCAACAGACATCCAGACTAGGATCCTCCCACAAACACCCTCATCAGACTGTCAAAACTGGTTCCTACTCTCAATGCTTTATCTTTTAATAATAACTTTTTTCATCACGTCAGTGGAGTTGCAATGGGTACTAGAATGGGAGCTAGCTATGCCAACATCTTTGTCAGCCAAGTAGAAAAGCATTTTTTTTCTTCCTACCTAGGCTTTGTACTGAACCTGAACAGAAGGTTGATTGTGTTGGTGCTGCCTTTTTCTTCAGAAGCAAGCTACAGGAAGTCATTAATGCTTTTACTAGTTTCCATCCATCTCTCAGGTTTACAGTTTCCACCATATTTCTACTATTTTTAGATAAGTCTTTCAATCAGTTTTCCAGGACTTAATACTTCTGTCTGTCACAAGCCAGATGACTCACACATTTACCTTCTCTACAGATACTTAAATTCCTGGCATGCTAAAAACTCTCTACTTCTTTTACAGTTCCTTAGATTCTGCCACCCTGCTGTGATGAGGCTAACTTTTATAATAAAGTACTTAGAATCAGTTTCTTAATTGACAGAGTATACCCTTCACATATTGTGGAAGGGCCCACAATCAAGCCAGAAGTAGACCTTGTAACATCCACCCTAAGAAGAGCTCCAATAATGAAACTCACATCCCACTTGTTCCCCCTATTCCACCTTAACACTCTATCTCTCCCAAAGGTCACCTAACAAAATTTGCCAGTTTTCAAGACTGATCTAACTCGAATTTAAGAGTAAGAGTGTTCTCATTCAGCCATGGTAAGCTTTTAAGTACTTTAATTACTTTTGTTTTAATGAGAGCCACTTTCAAAGTCACATTATAATTTATCAGATCTATTTTTTCACAATTATTTCTGAGTTTCTCAAAGCATCTACACATTTTTATGCAGTGTTAATAATCAGATGTTGCACTGCCCTTGTTTTAATATGCAGTTGTAGTAGTTTGGGCTAAAACAAATAAAATGTAACTAAATATTGATCAGAAATCTTAACTTAATGGAGTAATGTTTACATACTTAATATAGTGGAGCAATATTTCAATTTTAAAACTTAACTCTGAATATAATAATTGGATGTAATGTGTGATTATGACTGACAATCTTGCAAATAAATTACTGTGTGTAACAGATTAGTAAAACATTGTGTAATTTTACATATCTATGTGTATATTAAAATGATCATCAATGCTACATGATCAAAATGTATAGCTAAATCAGAAAAAAGGCTACCAGATTCAGTCATGAACAATGCATATGGTTCTGGTGGTCTGAGGACTAGTACTACAACTGTGCTAAAATAATATGAGAGCTTCAAAGGATGTAAATTCAGTTAAATGTTTAGAAATGGTGTGCAGTTCATCGTACAGAATTATCTGAAGTCCACCTCTTCAATCAATATCTTTAGATGTATGGTGTATGAAGAAATTTAAAATCATTTGGTGCTGTCTCAGATGAAGAAATAGTATCAGATTTACTAGGCCAAATTTCAGTAAGAAGAAACAAATCCATTTTTTGCAAAAAATGCAAAGATGTTGCTGAGCTGGTATTATACTTTTTGTTTTATTTTGAATAAAGTTACTAATATAGGTCCTTTAGTGGAGGATCTGATTTTAACCTTTGGTCTAATTATGCTTTCTGTCCTCTGGTTATCAATTGAATTCAGTTTGGACACAGGAATACATTTAAAAGAATCCCCCAATAGTGATTCTATGTGGCAGGTATAGGATAATAAAAGGTGTGATAAACAACATCCTGTGATTTAAGATAAGAAGGCTGCAGCATGAATGGTGCTCTGAATAGTCAGACCATTTTGTTGCCATATTTTATGATAAAATAAAAGATCCTCCTCAGTTAGGTCGAAGACCTTCTTTCTCAAAAAGAAAGCCTTTTGCAAGGATTACCTCTATTATTAACAAATGCTATGCTTTTATTTTGTGCATTCTGCTATAGATTACTTCCTCTGTTTATAATCTTGGTAAAGGGCCATACACAATTAAGTTCCAAGATTTTCTTATTGCTTTGGTGCATAATAAAATTAAGGTCCTCTTTAATATAGCAATAAGATGGACACTTCATTGTTGGCCAGGAAGTCTAATTTAACCTCGGTTTTACTACATTTGCCCCAGGAGGCCTTATACTTTAACTGCTGGGTTATAGCTTCAAATTGTAACATTCTGTAATATGAAGTTGCCAATTATGGGCACTTTTTTGTGCTTATTCTTGAGAGATGTGCCACTGAGTGCTGACTGTCTGTTCTGGATCTGAATTGGTGACCTGGATACTGAGGGACTTAATTTTGACTTCTTAGACTCCAGTCTCACTTAAACTTAAACTTTTTAAGACCCAAAAAAAATCAGTACAATAATGGGACCCAAGAATGACAATGGAACCATAAAGAGACATATAACAATGGCTATACAATAAAAACACTAAACATTTATGTTTGCTTTCAAGCTTTTATTTCACGTTACTACTACTAATAACTGAAAGGTGTAAAGCAAACATATTGTTAATAAAACTATAATTATCATTCAAAACATGTCACATATTCCTAAGGTATATAACTGCCAGTGCAAACCGTTAGTGCAAGCTCTAACTGAAGCTGAGGGAAATTGATTTTTAGGGTGCAACACAAGAATGTAATAATTTCTTTAAAGGAAAGTATGAATAGTCACTTAACTTTGCCCCTTGACTTATTATGCTGAGTAAGGAATAAAGCAGTCCAAAACATTAATTGGTGCGGTTTATTTACCTTGTCTTAAATAATAGTTTTTGCTAATAATGTTTTTTCCAATGACCTTCACCATTAGTATAACAATACAATGAGTAAAATAATTAGTTAAATTTTTCTTAAAAATGTATGTACTTTTTGTATGGCATATGGTGACAGGATAAATCTTGATGAATAATTCAGCAAATAGTCCAGCTTGAAATGTTTAATACTACTGACTTACATTGTAATGAATGCCTACAACTTGTCTCAGCCTTCCAACATTTTCTTATGCTCTTTCAGTTCTCAATGGTCTCAAAATGTTCGTCCAACTACCAGTAGACTAAAATTCATCTAATCACTTTAAAGTAGTGTTCAGAGAAGGAATTCTTTATTGCAAAAGTATGTTACACCTCATGCACTATCTTCCTTGCACTTTTGTTACAAATTTAGATTCAATGGATGCTGTAACAGTAAATACATGATTAAGCACTGCCATGGCACTGGTTATATGCCCACCCTGTTCACTTGCCCTTCATAGTACCCTGAAAATCATCACATTCTTGTGCCACATCCATCATTTTCATTTCGACATTTCAAACTAGTGTTTTAGTCAGTACCCCTCACAAGCTTGACTGTGCCATTCTTTCATCTTTTATTCATCTCAGCTTGTCAGTAATCTCAGTTTGATTGTTTGGTGTTGTGGGGAGTATTTATTATAATTTCGTAACACAGAAATGAAAGCTGTCTGTGATGCATTAATGGCCTTGTTTCGCATACTGACACAAATCAAACTATGCTAAAGATAGAAAAGTACATAACTCAGCACAAAATTTTCCATTGGATGAACTCAACTAATTTTGCTACATAATTGTGTGGTGATCCATTGCAGACATGTCCGTGACTTAAGTTTAAGGAACAACTGTTCTGTTCTATTCAATTCAAAGAATCAAATTTTTGGTTTGCCTATTTGCTATCAAGTTCCAAATGTGGTCCTCCAAAGTGTTTATTTTTCAACTAACTCTAAATTAACTGTGCATTTTTGGTAGATGAAGTTGGAAAACATAAGCTGTATATACTGCAGAATCCACAGTATACACTGTAAATGTGCCCTTTACAGGCAGAAACAAGATCGAACTCATGTTTACTGCTGAGCTCATCTTTATCTTTGTGTAGTCAGTAACTACAATGCCTTCAGAAATGCCACTCTTTCCAGAGAAATTGGCTGGTTGGCTGTAAGATACTTGTGTTCAGGCTTTCACTGCTGGCTAGATGATCAGTTTTGGTTTGCTGGATTCTTTTTCTAGTTGGGTGTCAGCTTTAATTCTAACTGGCTTTTTATTGTTGTTTTTCATTTGGCTTCCATTAGTTTTCCACTACTTGTATGTTATCACATATACAGTATATTCTCTTCTCCAGCTGCAGAACACTCAGTTCATTTGTTCATATAAAGGTTGAAGGGAGTAAAGTATACAGTGAAAACTGTTTTGTTGTCGATATGTACGTTTAAAATGCCTTGAGATAGTGTTTGCTATAGAAGAGTGCTATATTAAATTTAATTGTTTGTTGGGATGGAATAACAGTGTATCATAGAGAGAAAACACTTACACCATTTGCCCATTAACCTATTGTTTTTGGAAAGCAATTGAAGTACTTGGAGGAAGATCATGTTAATACAGACATAATGTATATGCTTCACCCAGGCCATGCCTTCTTTGGGATTTGTACCTAGTACCAGCTGTATAACAGTTGTCACCTAGGCTGAAATACAGAATGTATTTATTTTTTGAGTTCATGCTACATAATGGCACCATGGGTTAGCACTTCTGATTCAAAGCTTCAGGAACCTGTTCTTTTATCCCAGTAATTGTCTACATACAGTTTGTTTTATTTTTCACTTGGGTTTTCTTCAGGTAATCCCGTTTTCTCACTATTGCACCTCAACCAAATACTGTGGTTTCCTGCCATATACCACATGATTTCATACTAGGTGAAATAATGTCTCTGAACATGGATGCTTAAATGAGTGTTCCCAGCAATACACTTGCTTCTCATCTAGGGTTCACTCCTGCCGGGCAGTTGAGTTTACTGGAAGAGGCATCTTCTCCCAATAAAGCTGTATTGGAAAATCAGGAACAAGAAAAAATGAATGGTATTGTTTTGAGCATCTGTGTATCTTAAACACTTAAACCTTAGAATTAAAGAGAAAATCCTAAAAAGCAGTGGTTATTTCTTTTATTATTCAGAATCCGGCATAGAGCCTGTAGGGAGCACCACAAAGTTACATACTTTTTACTATGTCTTATATTTTATCCTATCTTGACCAAAATAATTTTAGTAGAATGTGATTACTTTACTTATATGCCTTTTAATAACACAAAACCACAATATTCTGGAAAGCATGCAGAAAAATTGCTTGCAGGCTGCCCAGCTGCATGTAGCATAAACTTAGAGATGGCCAATTTGCTACAATTAATTATATATGATCACTTCTTTTTTGATAATGTATTTAAAAGCAAGAATATTTATTTTAAGAAGTCTAACATTTCTGAACATGATATTTCTGCAAGCTAGCTGATATTAACTGGTTGATGCCTGCCTGTAAATCATCATAAAAAGGTACAGATTTCAAGAAACAAATGAATATAAAGGTAAAATGTGTGCAGGTTTTAATTACTTTAACTTTGTTTAGAAATAGTTAATAATGCCACAATATATATTATTGAATTCATTTATTTTTTTCTAAAAGTCAAGCTGATAAAATGTTTTTTTTGGCGAAATATAAATTAATGTTTATCATTAGAGTGATTAAAATAATGAGGCAGTATTGTATGCCTATATATTTGTAATATCGATAGCAAAGGAAAATTTCATTTGACATCAAAGACCTTTGTTAAATTAGAAAGCCTCAGAAAAAGTGTCCATTATCTTGGGAGGATAGAATATATGTACAAAAACATTGTGATTGCTAGAAGAGCTGCGGAAGTTGATAAAGGTCAATTCTAATGAGCAACATTGTTGAAAGAATATCACTCCAACTCTCTAGGCATTAAGAGCCTGACCTGCATAAAGGGGTACATGTGAAATTTATTTGGCAGAAATTGATTTTTTTTGTTTGAAATTCACTTTCTTAAAAAAAATTGTGAGTTTATGTTAACACAGCATTCTCATCCTCCAGGCATTCTGCAGAAAGAATTACAAACGCTAATAAAATGCAAAACTGTTGAATCCCAGAATCAAATAACATTGTGCTCAAAATGCATTAGAAGTACCATGTACCCTACTGGTCACCGACATTCAAAGATGTAATGTCGTAATAGGGAACAGTAAGCAGGTGCTTCTCTTGAATAATGAGCTAGTTCCTGTGATGGTCCGCGTTAGTTCCATGCTCCTTTGTCTCTCTTCCTGGAGCCTCTTCAACCCCGAAACAATCCACAATCATAGACCGAGATGAGCTAGGCAAATGAGGATGCATATATAGAGCAAGTGGTTGGTGCAAAAAGTGTCAATGCTTTTATTAAAATTAATCCAGAACAAAGTGAAAATAGTGCAGTGGTTCAGACCAATAAATAAATCTATAAAACAAGGGCTGAAGTGAAGGTTAATAAGTCCAATAAATAATCCATAAAATCAAGGTTAAAATCACAGGCAGGAAGAAGTCCCTTAAAAGCACATACACCCAACATGTTTCCTCTGCCTACCCCGTACTGGATCCTGTGGCCAGGAGAGACGTCCTTCCAACAGGTGTAGTCAACACTAAATAGCAGGCTCAGGTCCCCATTGCCGGTCCTTTGGCATTCCTGGAGCGCCACACCCAGGCACATAAAATGTCTCCAATCTCCAGCTCTTTGGTGTCTGTGGGAAACACCACATAATGGGCTGCTCCTACTCCCTGATATCACTCAATACAAGTGCCCTTTCTTCAGCTCCAGGCTCCACTCCCTGAGGCTTGTTCCCAATCACCTGCCTCCATTCCTTTGTATCATAAGCTCTCCTAATCCTGCCTTTTGCTCTCTGTTTCTTTCTTTCGTTTTAACCTCCAATTCCTTCCTTTTGGTTCTGTTCTTTTTCTATTTCTCCTTTATTTTCCTCCCTTTCCTCTGCCATGCAGGTTCCTATATATAACCTGACTGGGTGCAGATGTGACCTTCAGCCCACTTAGGTGTGAAAGAGGCAACTGATTGATCTGCTCACATTTTCACGTGAGTGCGTGATCAGCCAAGCACTGCAATCAACACAGGAGTGGCACCGTAATGTGAACATCAGCAACTGTTCTGAAACTGCACACTCTTATTTTTTATTTGATTATTTATTTAAAACCTGCACTGAGCCAAGGACCTCATATCACAGTTCTATTCGAGTGGGCTGAGGATGCTAAGCTGCTAAAATGCACAAAAAAGAAAATCAGATTGAAATATTTAAAATCTTCACAAGCATTGATCAAAAAGGCCCAGCATGTTTGTTTAATTTTTTTATTAAGGGTGAAAATAAATAAGAATTGCATACAAGATTAAATTCATGATGGGCTGCTTCACACCAGTAGTCAAAGGAATTTGCACCATACAAATCTATAATTAGGGTGAAATAGGAAGGAAATTGTGAGTGATGGGACTCAGCTGCATGTATCCAATCTTCAGTTTTCTGGATCCCCTTTTTCAATGCAGGGGTGTGGGTGGCAAATCCTATTCTAGCAATAATAGATAAACATGTTATTCATATTGATTTAATGTAGATTAACTAAGAATTATTAATTAAGGAGAATCTTTGAGATATGGGCCTAAATCAAATTACTTACGTGAAAATAACTTGAACAAAGAGAGAACACATAAGCAAAGCACAGATTATTGTTCGCTCTATAAGTTTCCAGGTAACATTCTGACATGATGAGTGTAGGAGGAAGGAGCAGACTTCTTTTTTTAATGTTTAAAACAACTTGTTATTTGATAATTAATTTATCTCTTCAACATTGTATGTCTAAAGTATTAGGAAAGCTGCTGTAGAATTTTACTTGACTATGCATGTGTTAAAAACAGATACAAGCAGGTTTAAGTCAGGTGTGTAATGCAGAACTGTTGCTAAAATGCATGTATGTTTCTAAGTTATACCACAATGCCACTCTACTTTAAAGTTATATAAGCAAGGTGTGCTGTTGGCTGCCATTTATGATATCAGAAGCGTGACCTAAAGCAGATGATTTTAGAAAAAGTATATTAATTTTCTCTGGTGATTTCAGAAAAGTATAACTATGTAAGATGAGCTAATCAAAAGAGTCAGAAAAGAAGGCAAGAGGAGGAAAGGGGATAGTCAGACTGAAACTGCTGTTTGACATTGCCAAAACTTCAAGCAACCCAAGAGTATAGCCACCTGGAAAGACCTAATATCAAGCACTGCCAGGTTGTATGGTGTGTATTGCCACACTTTATTTTACTTTCGTTTATGGTACTACCTATTTAAATAATGCTTAAATATTAAAAATTATTAAAGGCTGCCTTGCTGCTTCCAATGTGCTCTATTTCACTTTCAGGGAATGGGAACCAGTCAGGGGTTTGAGAGAGAACACTTGAATAGAAAAGTTACAGTGGGTGAAATCTGAAGAGACTACTGACAGTAAAACAGTGCACTGTAGTACTGAGTGCAGGTGCATTGTAGCTGTGAAGTGTATATTCCCAAAGGTTGGTAAGTGTAGGCAAATTAAAACAGTGACAGAGAATTAAACATTAGACTATGGATCCACACAGAAAAGAATCTGTGCATTTGAAAAGAGGCTTATGTTTTCAGGAGCGGTATCCCAAAACCTAAAAAGCATTTCACTGCAATGAAATGCTGTATTATAAAACAATGAGCAATTACATGTCACCTCAAACATAATTACATCAATATGCTTTTTTATAAGCATGCTTAACTTTGGAATTCTCATGTATTATTAAAACTAGCATCAGTTCCTCACAGTGATACACTGTAAAAAGGTCAACATAATTATAAACGTTTGATATGTGGAAAAGCAGAGCTGGAAAACGTCAAGCCTTTGTTCTTAACTTGTAAAGAAAACAATCAAATCAAACAAAATTGTATTGGTCACAAAAGAATTATACATACAGCACAATTTGCAGTGAAATACTTAGTTGCTCAACTCCAATGACTATACCTTAAGATGAATATAAAGGGACAACAACAATACATAACTTTATATATTAAAAAATGATACATTATTAGTATTGTCACACACATGCACTTAGGAGGAACCTGAATGGACCTAATGAAAGTAATTCCACACCAGGCCAGGGGGTGGTGGGGTGCAGTAAACCTTCCTCTGTTATTTCTGTAGACCAAATATGGAAAAGTCTGCCTGATTCAGCCTTGATGACATCACTTCCTGTTCTGGTGCCAAGGAAAGACGTCACTTCCTGTTCCGGCACCAAGAAAGACATCACTCCTGTTACGACCTAAATGATGTCACTTCCTGCAAAGACCTTTAAAGCCACCATCTTTGCTTAACTAAGTCAGTTCAGTGTCAGACTTCAACCAATGCACATCAGTGCTATTTTTCAAGCCCTTTTGCAGCCAGGGAGATTATATGGGGGGCTGCCCCAAACCTTTTTAAGTGTATCGAGTCTCTTAATTTCACAGTATGTAATAAATTAATAATAATAATAATAATAATAATAAAAATAATAGATGACTTAAATGTGATAGAGTTCACAATAGGGCATCACACATTTCTAAACAGGTTTCTTGTTTAACATGTAGGTAGACAGTGGGAAAAAGCTCCTCCTCAGTCACTAGGAACTGGTGTTTAGGCAGCGATAGTGTTTACCTGACCGCAGCACAGAAAAGAGGCCACTGTTAAGATGGCTGGTATCACAGATAATTTTCTTTGACCTGATTTGACATTGCTTGGTGCAGATGTTCTGGAAGTTAGTGGCTGTACACTTTATGATGCATTCAGTTGACTGTAGCATTCTCTGTAGAACCTCGTGGTTTTGCTGCATGCTGTTCCCAAATGAGGCAATGATACTTCCTGTCAGAATTCATTTTCATGGTGAATATATAGAAGTTCTTTAGTATCCGGAATAGCAGCGTAAAATCCCTGAGGTGGTTTAGACATTGCTGTGCCTTCTTCACCAAGGTATGAATGTGCATGGAACAAGTTAGATCCTCTGTGATATGGACACGAAGGTATCTGAAACTGTCTACCTTCTCTACCTGAGTGTTGTTTATACTGGTTTTTGTATGACATGGGTGCACATACATATGACATTACCTGTTGTTGCCAACATAAAAAAGCAATGTATAGCAATGTCTGGCTTTCATAAATGTCATATTAAACTTGCAAAGTTGTTACTTTATTTTTATTTAAAAAAAGTATTTAAAGAATGTTACTATTATAAAAGCTAAATATGGTCTCCACTAGGACAGGTGCAATGTTTAGCATTCCATACCATGTTAATGCTAATATGACCTTTACTGATCTGCTGTGATAATCAGTAAGTCGACCTATAAGGACCTCTTTCCATATGAACTGCAATGTCAGCAGCAACCTCTGGAGGGTTCCATGGTTTCAATTCATTCCTCTCATAACCAGTTGTATGCCACTTTTCGGCAGTTGCTAAATTGTGAATTTCACAGGAACATTCGCAACGGGATATTGTTCAAAGAATCTCTCACGTGTCCACCTGAAGGGACCTGTAGAAACATGCAGCTACATGATGATTATATTATCTTGGGCATACACTGATAACAAAAATAACAATAAAGCATTGTGTACAGGGATTTCCACTTCCTGTGTCACCATGTACTTGGGATTTGGCCAGCTGACAACAGTGAAGAGGAAAGGAAAAATTCTCATTCAACATTAGTGGTCAGCTTCTTTTTCAGCCAATTTCTGACACCATTGCACACTAATACTTTTCACAATGTACTCAATTTTTAAACATATTTTAGTTGTGTGATGCAAAAGAGGTTGTTCCATCAGAATTAGTCTGATTTAAACAAATATGACATGGGACTTCAGTCACCACTCACATAAAAGGCCAATTTAGTTTTTGTTGGTCAGCTTAACCTTCATGTTTTAGTAGAGAAACTGTGCTATATAAATGTAACAATTGTATTCAGTAAAAATCACTTTATCATTTCCAAAAAGCTTTACTAATACAGTATAGGGATCAGCAGAAATATTTTGAAAAATATTTACCTTGTTTAAATGTTACAGTATTTGCAAAACATTATAATTTTTAGCTATTCATGCCACTGTATATTTAACTGCAGCATAAAGTTTGTGTGGGTTACCTCTAAAGAATCTGATCACAGACAGTACTCAATTGAATTGAATAATACTAACATTTGTATAATACTCATATGTTTTACTACCAATAGATGACCTGTGGTAAATTATTTTGTATTCAAGTACTTTATATTATTTTTCGAACAAGTAAAATGGAGTAAGTTAAGTATGCCAATCAGCAGAGGTAAACCTACTATACAGTGGCAGAAATGCTCATAAGAAGTAATGAGCATAATATTTTACATACAATTAATTTTGTGAAAAAAAACAATTTGTCTATCACAAGTAACATTCACACCATTAGCACTTTTCATCTCAACCCTTTCCTCCATGTGAAAAGCATGGTACCTGGTTTATTCTGGTGCAGAGTGAGGAAAGAGGGAGCCAAATTAGAAAGCACTTAACTGCATGCACTACTAACATCAATTGGCCTGGATACATGGCTGCCATTGAGCCTCCAAAAGGATCCTGACTTGGATCAGGTGGGGAAAGTGAACGCAGATGGTGTTACACTTGACCTAAAAACAAAGGTGTGAGGTGGAACAGGTAGCAAGAACATGCAGACAGGCAGTGCATGAGGCTGACAAGAGTGCATGGTGTCACATGGAAAGAGCCATTGGAAATTAGGCAGTGTTGGAGCATAGCCAAGGAAACAATCCATGATTTTGGTGTAGAAATTAGCCGTAAATTTTGAAATTGCAAAACCACACAAACAGCTAAAGTGGGACAAAGCTGTGGCAATCTTCAAAACAAATTAAATTAAATTAAATCTTTAATCTATCTATTTATCTAAAACATTAGTCTGTCTTAGTGTACAGGTTTATTTACAGTAATCCCTCGCTATATCGCGCTTCGACTTTTGCGGCTTCACTCTATCGCGGATTTTATATGAAAGCATAACTAAATATATAACGCGGATTTTTCACTGCTTCGCAGGTTCTGCGGACAATGTGTCTTTTTACTTCCTGTACATGCTTCCTCAGTTGGTTTGACCAGTTGATTTCATACAAGGGACGCTATTGGCGGATGGCTGAGAAGATAACCAATCAGAGCACGCAGTTAAGTTCTCCTGACTAAGAAGCTAACCAATCAGAGCACGCAGTTGAGCTCCTGCGTGCTGAATGCAGTGTTAACCAGGAAGTCTCGTCTCGCTCATTCAGCATCAACGTGTTTCGCTGTGTAAAGAGTTATGCTCTTTAGTGTTTATCTTTGTGCATGGTCAAGCCCTTCATTATGGCTCCAAAACAATCTGCTACTTCTTCAGGGGCCGTGCCCAAGCGCAAGAAGAAGATGTTAACGATTGCCGAAAAGGTAAACGTTTTGGATTTGTTGAAGGCTACGATTCTTTTTATTTAAAAAGTAGGAAAGGAATATAAGATCTACGGCTGCAGCGTCCTTTTAACCAGGGTGCAAAACGAGTTGTAAGTGGATGTAATAAGGCAGTAGTCTGGATGGAATCTGCTTTAGGGATTTGGATTGAAGACTGCCAGAAGAAGAACAACGGCAGTGCTACACAATCGCCTGAAGTGGCTCCTTTACAAGGGCTGTAACGCTCTCCTTTGTTGTGCAGTAAAATTAAACTCATTGTTATCGGACAAGTCATCGTGTCATTGTTGGTGAGTAACCATAATTAATTTTCTTCTTACAATGCTTAGTACATGTATGTACCTTTAGTGTCACTGTACACACATTTACTGTATACTATTTTTCTTGCATTGTACGTATTTATTGCTGGTGGCCTGTCTATCGTAATGGCTGTAACATATGTGATATCGGAGACACTCAATATCTTTAAAATAATATTTAGGTTTTACTGTATATAAACAGTGTGTTTATATACATAATTTCAATTAATCTTACCTAATATCTAAGAGAATACAAAGGGATTATGCTGTATAACTCTGCGGGGAATATTTATAAACAGTGTGGGAGAGTTTATAAGGGCTTAAAATATATAAAAATAACCATACAAACATATGGTTTCTACTTCGCGGATTTTCACCTATCGCGGGGGGGTCTGGAACGCAACCCCCACGATCGAGGAGGGATTACTGTAATTGTAATGTTAACCAATATGTACATAAATTAGGCACATTTGCTGAATTCACATTTTTCAAGGTTGTCATGACAGGGCATATTCATAAAATCACACGCCCCATAATAATTTAGAATTTCCAATCAGACTTCAAGATAGGAAGGAAAACCTGAGTACAGGGAGAAAACCCCATGCAGACATCAAGAGAATGTCTTGATGCCAGTGCCAACCAGACAGTAATTAGGCTGGACTCTGAATTCAATTTCCTGAATCAGGAGCTTTAATCTACTGTGCCACATCAGCTCCCTCAGAAAGGAAAACAGATAAAAAAACGAATAGCTTTCTCTGCCTTCTGAAACAGGTCAAATGTCTGTTTAGCTCTGCAAGCCTTGTCTAGTCGTGCATCAGTTAATCAACTTTACACCTATAAATATCTTCCATCCCTCTAGGCCACACAATAACTTGTCATTGATTACTTTCCCCGGCTCACCTCTAGACTCTAGACGTGCTAGTGATTTAGTGAGTGAGTCGCATGATTTGGAGTCAGTCGCTGCATAAGATGTCTGGAGACCACCAAATTTCTTGGAATTTTATTAACTATCATTGAATCTGAACCTCAGATTTTCCACTAAAATGACAAGAAACCTGAATACATTACCCACTCAACAGGATTTTTTTCTCAGCTAGTCATTCAGCATATATGTCTTAGGATTTCTCACCACTTTCTAATAATTAAGAAAGAATGTAGTTAATAACTATAGTACCAATACTGAATTACTGTATTTATCAAGAGTACATTTAATCCATTATGGGTTCAGTTCACCTCCTGAAACACTCCTCACAACTTCTTTCAGCAACCTTTTGGCACTGTAGAGGTGTCCATCACCAGACGTCTACAATGGCTATAGGGAGTGGGGGGTTCTCTTTTTGCCAAGCTGTTATACATTCAGTTTGAACTTCATCATTTTTTTTTTTAAATCTATCTATAGCACCTATAAGTTATGCCCAGACACTCTTACAGAGGACCTGCTGTTTTACTTCCTGTACTACAAATTGTAGATGGTGTGAGAATAATTGACAGATTATTAGTGTTGCCTTTGGCAATTCCAGTAATTCATTTAAAAAAAAAATAGTAAGATGCCCTCCCAGGGATGCCAAATTAATGTAGTGTGTGGAGGATCCTAACATCTGACCACCCAAGGATCTGTATTTCACCTTCTAGCCAGGACCCCAGAAATCATAAAAAAAGAGATGTGAACAATTTATGAATGAAATTTGTAATTCAGCGAAAGTCTACATTAAATAACTTTCATTTTTTCAGTTGTGGTCTAGAATAATTTTTAACAAATAACCCAAACACATTTGCTGCAATAAACCAAATAATACAGTTTATTCATAACACAAGGATAATAAAATATGGATATATGCAAATATACTTATAAATATATATAGATATGAGAAAAAAGACAATAACAAACAACACAAAACATATACTTACGATAGTGTTGCTATAGAAAATGCACATAATTTATGAATTCTTTGATTCATGTGGTCTTGATAGATAAGTTCTTTACCTAATTATAATGTTCCTAGTTGCCAACACTGTGAAGGCGGCATTGATTTATTCACAGCTTGTCTGTACTTCCACATGCTGTTCTGAATGTCCTACTGGATTTAGTTAGAGAAACTTGTAACAGCTAAAAATGTATCTTTCACAACGGTTATTACTTTTCAGTTTTAAAGAAGGCTTAACTGGCTTTATCCTAACTACCATGTTCTAATTAATGGTACTCGGAATCAAAGTAGGTGTACTTAACGGTTTAGTGTACGCGATGCTTTGTTTCATCCGTGTGGTCTTTCTCCAGATAATGTGAAAGGAAGTAAAGTGTACTTTTTTCCTTTTGTTCAGGAGCCCTTCTTCTTTATAACCTTGTTCACGCCTTCTGGTTGGGGATGGTACTGCAGCTTTCTTGTGAAAGTTTTTACATACAGTGTCCTCAATTGCAAGCAAAGTTATGCTTGCTGGGTGGTTAACCACTGTCCTTTAGCAAGATGAATGTGTGGCTTTTATGTAGATCTCTCCCTTGCTCATGCACTTGATATTCCTTAGCAAGGTTTGGACTAATGGCACTCTTGTCTAACTCCAAAACAGACAATTCTTTCACTACTAACATCCATGACCAAGTTGCCCTATGGAGTAAAATGGATCACTCTAGACTTTGTTATGGCCACAGTGAGAGAGAGCAAAGACATAGTGCTTGCAAAGATTTTTAAAGGAATAAGTATATATTTTTCCATTGGTTTCTGAACTGTGCATAAGGCCAACCTTTTGGTTGACATTTGGTGCAAAGTTTTGTCCGTCAAAGTTATCCATCATTGAGTTATGGTCATTTGTCCCTAAGCAAGTATTTAGACAGTGTATCACAGAGCATCACTTGCTTTGTTTTGAAGAAAATCTGACATAGTTATGGGCCTCTCAGCTATTCTCCATATTTGCAGCATTATTTTTAATATAATAACTCTACTCTTATATGGTCAAAAGCACAGTTTCTTTTTCTTTGTGGAAAGAGAAGGTAATGTATGCAAAGTTAAACTAATTTTCTTAGATGAGACTGATAGATAGCAATTTGTTACACAAAAAACATACAACTGTATATTTATTTAACATTAGCAAAGGTGAAATTAACACTAGCTAGTTTTTCAGATGAAAACTGAAGTAATTAAAAAATCCAATGTAACTTAAACCAGTGTTTCCCAACCTCAGTCCTGGGGGCACACTGTGGCTGCAGGTTTTTGTTCCAACCAGCTTCTGTTTTTAATTGGACTCTGGAGCTAATTAAGTGACGTGTTATTTCCCAAGTTTTGTGTTTTGGGAACAATATATATATATTAAAATGTACCAAGCAGTTATATGGGAATAATGTATTTTTTTCTTTTTAACAATATTTTCATCTTGATTTTCATTCTACTTTTCTAGGTGTACGAAGTGTTTAATCAATCCATTATTTACTAATTAGTGGGTCTGATGCTAAAGTACTTGCAGCCTTTGATTATTCAGTGTTGTTTGCCAGTGTGTCTGCTCTGCTCATTTTTAATTGTCATTAATAAGATACAACGAAGGGGGAAAACTGAACAGAGAAAGGGCACTATATAATGAAATCAACAAAACAGATTTAAATTCTTAAAGCAAAAATATTTGTAAATGGCTTATAATTGTAAAAATCATCTTGCTGTGCTTTTCTGAATGCAGAATAAAAGAAAAATAATACCAGCTAATTAAATGATATCAGTGCTATCAGGTGTTGTCACTTATTAGGAATCTGGTTGGAGCAAAAACCTGCAGCCATCGTGTACCCCCAGGACTGAGGTTGGGAAACACTGGCTTAAATGAACTCTAGATCTAAAATTTTCTTTAGATTTTTTTCCTCATTTAAGGTAACTACAATTATGTCCTGCTTCTGTAAGCTTGAGTGTGTCCAATGATACTTTAGTATACCAGACATCTCTTCTGTAATTCTGACACATTAAGGTTTACATCTGTAGACATCTTTGTGCTGTTGCTAAGTTACTAAGTTTAAAACAAATCTGCTGTGGTATGAAAAAAAACCAAGTTACATTTAAGCATATGTCTGTAAGTGAACTTATTGATTGAAAGTGCCCTCCTGAAGCTTCACTACTGTAGAAATCATGGTAAATATTTCAAAGCGCTGTTCATTTAATTTGCTTTAAGCATGTCAAAGGTGGGTCACCCATATGGAGAATTCAAAGTATAACTTAAATACAAATGAAAACATGGTTTGCCTTTAAAGTAATTGCCATTTTGTCCAGTGAAGTGACTGACCCACTTGTCAGCCCCCTTTTTTCTATATTTTTCTCAACCTTGATCATGGCTTCCTTCTCCCTCCAATGAACTTTAGACACAACATCATTACTCACACTCCTTCAGAAGGTAAATTCGTAGGTTGGGTGTTGACCTGCTTTGACAACAGTGACGCCAGGCTTGTATTCCTTATAATATGTATTGATGTTCTTGATCCCTACGTAGTTAGTGACAGCTTCTCACCATCACATTCTTCTTAATCGCTTAGCCATTTTCTGTGATCTAGCTCACTGTAGAAAACACACTTCAACCTTTAAAGGTATAACTAGAATAGACTATGTATTGCTTAACAACACCTCTGAGTAAGAGGCATTCACTTGTTACGTTTTGAGATTATTTTTAAATTCAAAATGAAATGAGTGAGGAGGAAGGAAATATTCGTTGGTAAATTCAATATCTAGACCAGCAGTTTCAAGACTATAACAAAGTACAAGCCCAAATAGTCAGCTCATTTGCTCACAGTGACCCCTTAGGTTAGAAGAACAGTCAGCAGAATACACTCTTATCTTCTAACCTTCTAGTAATCCATGGCTATCTCAGGGCCTGATCTGCAACCGGATCTACTAAGTTGTTCAGAGAAAAGCCCACTTCTCTGGCATGGTGAAGAACCAGTTTAAGGAAAGACAGGGGCATCTTTGTAAGGGATGTGCTTCCTATGTGATGCTGCAAGCTTTCATATTAAAATATTCTGTTAACTAGGGTTGTAGCCAGATCCTCCTAGGGAATTAATAAATTCAAGCTCCACACAGACATTAGTGTTTACTTGTTTAGTGTATCATCTTAGTGATGATGATAATTAAATTAGTGAAACTAATAGTGTTCTGGTTGGGAACAGTGTGAGATCTGTTTCTTGTTCCCATTTGGTATTTGCTACAAAAATGGAATAGTAAAATCTTCATTACTAGGATCTTAGGGTATGGTGTTGCTGTTTATTGTTGCTCAATAAACAAGCACATTAGCAGCAGAACCTGTGGAAGTGCTACTGAGAAGACTTCAGTTCTCGGCAGTCAGCAGGAGTGTGCAGGGGCTAACAGGAGATGGTCTTGATTGCTATGCACTTCAAAGAGAGTCAGAGCAGAGTTTCGGCAGTCAATCACACACACAGCCTCCAAGTGCATAATCTTTTGGGAAAACTGGCTGTTTTTCCTGATGCTGGTCTGAAGCATATGATGGCATGCGTTCTGGTTTTGTGGGTTCTTTTTTGTTTTATTTTGTGGTTATATATTAATTTTGTTGATGTTTCCCCATTTTAAATATGTAGAAATCACTTTTTCTATTGGTTTTGGACTTTTGATCCTTTTATTTTTTTTTTTTTTTTTTTTTTTTTTTTTTTTTTTTTTTTTTTTTTTTAATTTTTATTAATTTTATTACAATCCATACAAAGCAATCAAGTTTTTACAAAGAGAAAAATTAAGAACAGATCGATCCCCACCCCTGAGAGAGAGAGCAAGCCAAACGGCGTTAAATTGAAGACTTGGAGACATACCTAAATTAATAAATTCTCTGTGCCTTTTGAACTTATTTTAAAATATTACTGATTAGATCCTGCCATGTTTTGAAAAAAGTCTGTACGGATCCTCTAATTGAATATTTGATTTTTTCCAACTTCAAATAATATAACACATCGGTTTCCCACTGACTTAAAAGAGGAGAGTTTGGGTTCTTCCAGTTTATGAGAATAAGTCTACGTGCCAAAAGTGTAGTGAATGCAATCACAATTTGTTTGTCTTCCTCCGCTTTAAACCCATCTGGAAGAACACCAAACACAGCTGTTAATGGGTTTGGAGGGATTGTAAGTCCAAGGCTATCTGAAAGGTAATTAAAAATGTTTGTCCAGAATAATGTTAATTTGGTGCAGGACCAGAACATGTGACCTAGTGAGGCTGGGACTTGGTTACAACGTTCGCAGGTTGGATCATGCCCTGGGAACATTTTGGAGAGTTTTAGTCGAGACAGATGTGCTCGATATATAATTTTGAGTTGTATAATTGTATGCTTTGCGCATATGGAGCTCGAGTGAATTCTCTGCATTGCTACTTTCCACTCCTTTTCTGATATATTAATTGAAAGATCTTTTTCCCAGTGTCCTCTTGGATCTTTAAAAGGGAGGGATTGTAAAATGATTTTATATATTGTAGAGATGGAGTCTAAATCCTTGAGATTGAGCAATATTTTTTCCAGCATGGATGAGGGTGCAAGATGAGGAAAATCTGGAAGGTTTTGTTTAACAAAGTTTCTGATTTGAAGATAGTGAAAGAAATGTGTAGCTGGAATGTTAAATTTGGAATGTAATTGCTCATAGGATGCAAAGACGTTGTCTATATAAAGATCTCTAAGCAAGTTAATTCCAAATTTTTTCCAAATATTAAAAACTGCATATGTTTGTGAGGGTTGAAAGAGGTGGTTCTCTTGCAGGGGTGCCACAGATAGAAGCTTCTCCGTCTTAAAATGCTTTCTACATTGGTTCCAGATTCTAAGTGAGTGGAGCACAATTGGGTTATTAGTGTATTGCCGATAACGTGTGTTTATTGGAGCACAGAGCAAGGAATACAAAGAAGTACTGCAGGAGTTTAATTCTATTGCGGACCAAGCCTGTGTATGTTCTTCTATTTGTGTCCAGGTTCTTATCGCCTGTATATTTGCTGCCCAGTAATAAAACTGGAAGTTAGGTAGAGCCATGCCGCCTTCTGCCTTTTGTCTTTGTAGGGTCGCTCTTTTGATGCGTGGATGTTTTGAATTCCAAATAAATGAGGTTATTGTCGAATCTAATTGCCTAAAAAATGATTTATTAATGTATATTGGGATGTTTTGAAATAAAAAAAGGAGCTTAGGAAGAATATTCATCTTAACAGTATTAATTCTTCCAGCTAGTGTGAGATGAAGGGTTGACCATCTATGCAAGTCTTGTTTAATTTTTTCCATGCAAACGGCGAAATTTTGTTGATATAGAGCTTTATATTTACTTGTGATGTTTACCCCTAGGTATTTAAACTGTTCTGCAATGATAAAAGGTAGGGTATCTAATTTAATATTATATGCTTGAGAGTTCACTGGAAAGAGTACACTTTTATTCAGATTAATTCTGAGACCAGAGATCTTTTGAAATTCTGTGAGTGCTGCTAAGACTGCAGGTACAGAATTTTCTGGGTCTGATATATACAGTACCATGTCATCTGCATATAATGAGATTTTCTGTTCCAGTCCTTCTCTGCTAATCCCCTTTATCTGATCAGTATTTCGACAATGTATTGCCAGTGGTTCAATGGCAATCGCAAACAGCAGCGGTGACAAGGGGCATCCTTGTCTAGTGCCACGTTCTAGTTTAAAGTAGTCTGAGCAAATGTTGTTGATGCAAACTGAAGCTTCTGGGTTAGTATACAGTAATTTAATCCATGCACAGATGTTTGGGCCAAACCCAAACTTCTCCAATATAGTAAGAAGGTATTTCCATTCAATCATGTCGAATGCTTTTTCTGCATCTAATGATAATAATATTTCTGGGGTGTTTGATTTAGTTGGTGAGTATATTACATTAAACAGGCGTCGAAGATTGGAAGATAAGTGCCGGCCCCCAATAAATCCAGTTTGGTCTTGTGATATTACCGAGGGGAGCACTTTCTCCACCCTTCTGGCTAAAATTTTTGAAAGTATTTTAACGTCGTTATTCAGAAGTGAAATTGGTCTGTATGATGCACATTGTAATAACTTTTGATCCTTTTAGACAATGTGTTTCTTTTTTTATTGTCTCTCTTTTTTAATCATCACTCCATTTTATTTATGGCTATTTTCGTTGCATTTCTGACCTTACCATATGATTGTGATTAGTGCTGTCAGTGATGTCAGTACCCTTCTATTTTTTTTTATCTTTTATTGAATTTATTAAAACATATAACATTCCATACAATCAAATCAAAGCTTAAAACTAAATTCAAATCAACCCCCATCCATGAGAAAGAGGGGAAAGCCAACAGACTACAACAACAACAACATTTATTTATATAGCACATTTTCATATAAAAAATGTAGCTCAAAGTGCTTTACATAATGAAGAATAGAAAAATAAAAGACACAGTAAGAAAATAAAATAAGTCAACATTAATTAACATAGAATAAGAGTAAGGTCAGATGGCCAGGGTGGACAGAAAAAACAAAAAAAAAAAAACTCCAGACGGCTGAAGAAAAAAAAAATAAAATCTGCAGGGATTCCAGACCATGAGACCGCCCAGTCCCCTCTGGGAATTTTACCTAACATAAATAAAACAGCCGTCTTTGTATTTAGGGTTCTCACGGAAGGACTTGATGATGATGGTCACGTAGACTTCTGGCTTTTTGTCCATCAATGTTGGAGCATCATGATGCTTTGAGTAGGTGGTGGTGGCGCAGGCCGCCACCAGAAAGAAACCGGAAAAAGAAACAGAAGAGAGAGTAGGGATCAGTACGGATTTTAGAGCCACCATGAATAGTTATTATGATGAATTGAACATACAGAGTATCAGGATTACGTTAAAGTGAAGCTATGAGAAGGCCATGTTAAAGCAATGTGTTTTCAGCAGTGTTTTAAAGTGCTGTACCGTATTAGCCTGGCGAATTCCTATTGGCAGGCTATTCCAGATTTTAGGTGCATAACAGCAGAAGGCCGCCTCACCACTTCTTTTAAGTTTAGCTTTTGGAATTGTAAGGAGACACTCATTTGAGGATCTAAGGTTACAATTTGGAATATAGGGTGTCAGACATTTCGATATATAAGATGGAGCGAGATTATTTAAGGCTTTATAAACCATTAGCAGAATTTTAAAGTCAATTCTGAAAGACACAGGTAACCAGTGTAGTGACATCAAAACTGGAGAAATGTGTTCGGATTTTCTTTTCCTAGTTAGGATTCTAGCAGCTGCATTCTGCACTAGTTGCAAATGATTTATGTCTTTTTTGGGTAGTCCTGAGAGGAGTGCGTTACAGTAATCTAGTCGACTGAAAACAAAAGCGTGAATTAATTTCTCAGTATCTTTCAATGATATAAGAGGTCTAACTTTTGCTATGTTTCTTAAGTGAAAAAATGCTGCCCTAGTGGTCTGATGAATATGCGATTTAAAATTCAGGTTACAGTCAACAGTTACCCCTAAGTTTTTTACTTCCATCTTAACTTTTAATCCTAATGCATCAAGTTTATTTCCGATAACCTCATTGAATCCATTATTGCCAATCACTAAAATTTCAGTTTTCTCTTTATTTAGCTTGAGAAAGTTACTATTCATCCATTCAGAAATACCAGTAAGACATTGTGTTAGTGAATCGAGAGAGTCAGTGTCATCAGGTGCTATTGATAAGTACAGCTGTGTGTCATCAGCATAGCTATGGTAGCTCACGTTGTAACCTGAGATAATCTGACCTAACAGAAGCATATAGATTGAGAAGAGCAGGGGACCCAGGATAGAGCCTTGTGGAACACCATATAGAATATCATGTGTCTTTGAGTTGTGATTACCACAACTAAAGAATTTTCTCCCTGCCAGGTAGGATTCAAACCAATTTAAGACACTGCCAGAGAGGCCCACCCATTGACTAAGGCGATTTCTAAGAATATTGTAATCAATGGTGTCAAATGCGGCACTCAGATCTAGGAGGATGAGAACAGATAAATGGCCTCTGTCTGCATTTACCCGCAAGTCATTTACTACTTTAACGAGTGCAGTTTCTGTGTTGTGAAAACCTGACTGAAATTTATCAAGAATAGCATGTTTATTGAGGTGGTCATTTAACTGCATAATGACTGCCTTCTCTAGAATTTTACTTAAGAAGGGCAGGTTAGAGATGGGTCTAAAATTTTCAAAAGCAGAGGGGTCAAGATTATTTTTCTTGAGTATGAGTTTAACTACAGCAGTCTTAAGACAGTCTGGGAAGACCCCCGTATTTAATGACGAATTTACTATGTCAAGAATATTATCAACTAGCAGAATACCCGCGCTTCGCAGCGGAGAAGTAGTGTGTTAAAGAAGTTATGAAAAAGAAAAGGAAATATTTTAAAAATAACGTAACATGATTGTTAATGTAATTGTTTTGTCATTGATATGAGTGTTGTTGTCATCTCTCTCTCTCTCTCTCTATCTATATATATATATACATAGCAAAATACCCGCGTTTGGCAGCAGAGAACTAAAAAGAAAAGGAAACATTTTAATAATAACGTAACATGATTGACAATATAATTGTTTTGTCATTGTCATGAGTGTTGCTGGCATATATATATATACACTCACACACACACACATATATAAACATATATATACACATCATATATATATATATATATATATATATATACATATAAATATATATACATATATACACATATATATATACACACACACACA
>JANRMT010062814.1:104855749-104900147 GCA_026402145.1 Polypterus bichir lapradei | reverse complement strand
ACACACACACACATATATATACATATATACACATATATATACACACAAACACATATATACATATATACACATATACATATCTACATATATACTGTATATACACATATATATATATATATACAAATCTACATATATATATTAGGGGTGGGACTCGATTAAAAAAATTAATCCAATTAATTAGAGGCTGTGTAATAATTAATCTTGATTAATCGTATGTAATCGCACATGTAAATTTGCCCCAAATCGCAAATGTGTTTTTTTAATTTAAAAGGGTTTTAGTGGGCGACAGAATCAAATAATAGACATGGACATGAATATTGTAAACTCAAGCTCTTTTAATTTCTGAAAAAAAAAAATGCTTTTAAACTGCATTTGAATTCAAAACAGAAACAAAAATATCATCCCTGGTTAAAATTGGGCAGACTTAAAAATAAAGTGGTAGTTTAAGTACTTTAAGTACATTTTCAGAATGGTATTGTCTTTAAATAATAATAACCAAAATTTCAACAAAAAGTGCAGTTTTTCTTCTTAAAAAAATAAGTCAGAAACATAAAAGGTAATTTGACCAACTTAATCTTTAAACTCTGAGTAACCTTAGCCAAAATTATTTTGTACATTAGGCTAAAACAGTGTGATCATTGAACATTTTGTAATTAGATGTAATTAGAATTACTAACGGTCACGGAAGTCCAATGATCCCCAGTAAGAGCCACAAAGTCCGCTTTCTGTAATGCATCTAATTTTGCTTGGTTTTCACTGTGCACAAAACCATGCTTTTATCAAGGCTTCGCTCGGGTAGTTTTTTGAAATTAAATTTTCCTCCGATCAGGAACGCGCTTCATTCCGAGTGTAACATTTTTGTAGCTGTGATGTGTGCACCAGTGTAATCGATGTACCAGGAAATCATGCATTGACAAAAGTTCCCCTTTGCTTGGAATTGAAAATGTGATTAAATGCGTTATTTTTTGTTATGGAGTACATGCATCGAAGCTTCTCAGCTGTGCTTGTGCTAAGAATAGGAAAGATTTTAAAAATAACGTAACATGATTCTGCGTTAACCGCATATTTTTTCATACGTCTCAAACCAAGGAAATGCGAGGTTAAAACTGAACCGAGAAGCACGCGTACATACTCAGTACATCCCCTCTCGGGAATCGAACCTCGGATGTAGGCGATAGAGGCGAAGCCTCTACAATTACGCCACGGTGTGTGGCTTATTTATTTGAGAGTATGTAGATCGGGGTATATATATATATTCGCAGCGGAGACGTAGTGTGTTAAAGAAGCTATGAAAAAGAAAAGGGAACATTTTAAAAATAACGTAACATGATTGTCAATATACAGTAATTGCTTTGTGAGTGTTGCTGTGATCAAGGATTCGATTATCATTATTTGTTTCAATCAGGGTCGTATTTGTACGATGTGTTGTGTTCAAGTTACATTCTGTGTTTGTCAGTCGTTGTAAAGATTAAATTCTGTAATTACAGCCACATTAGCTCCATAAATGAGACACACGGGTTTACCGGCAATGTCAGTAAACATATACTCAGCCTCCCATCGGTTTTTAAAGGCTCTATTTTCAGAATCAACTTTTCTCTTCGGCATCGTGTGGGCTAGCTTCACAATAACTTGCAGCAACGCGGTAAGTGTTCGGCAAGGCAGCTGAAGCGCTGCATTATGGGATCTGTAGTTTATTGTGTTACCAGCGCTTCATATACCCGGGCCATTAATAACAGTAATACAGTATATAAAATGATCTCGCGGGCCGGATATAATTACACGCCGGGCCGGATGTGGCCCGTGGGCCTTGAGTTTGACTCATATGGACTAAATAGAACTTGAAAAGAAATATTTTTTGGAATGTGATCGCGCAAGTCAGTACATCAAGCCCGCGTGCTATTGTGGTTTTGCTTGTGTGCTTCAGTAAGTTACCGTCCCCTCGCTCTTACTTTTTTACTGTTCATCTAATGAATACACTGAGTATGGCTTTACCAAAACAATCATTTATCGCGAATAAAGTATCCATTATTCATGAAGCTTCAATAGGTGAATAGGTGATCTGTCTTTCTGCGTTAACCGCATGCGTTTTCATACGTCTCAAACTAAGGTGATGCGAGGTTAAAATAAATCAAGAAGCGCGCGTACATACTTAGTGCATCCCCTCTCGGGAATCGAACCTCGGACGTGGGCGTTACAGGCGAATGCTTTACTATCGCGCCACTGCGTGTGGTTTATCTATTTGAGCATAGCAGTGTAATTCGGTTTTTGTTCAGCACTCTTTGGAACTGTTACTTTTTGTCTGCGCACTGCGTCAGTTCACGTGAGCCGCTGAATATGATTTTATATGTCACTCGCTCGCTTCTAATTGTTTCGCTGCCTTCTTAATTATATAATGCATGTTTTCTAAAGCGCGTTTTGTAGCTCTTCCTGGCTTTCTACGTAATGCGTGATTACGTGAGAGGCGTGATGATGTCATACGAAACTCCGCCCCTCCAGCTGAACTCCATTACAGTAAATGGAGAAAAACAACTTCCAGTTATGACCATTACGCGTAGAATTTCGAAATGAAACCTGCCCAACTTTTGTAAGGAAGCTGTAAGGAATGAGCCTGCCAAATTTCAGCCTTCTACCTACACGGGAAGTTGGAGAATTAGTGATGAGTCAGTCAGTCAGTCAGTCAGTCAGTCAGTGAGTGAGTGAGTCAGTGAGGGCTTTACCGTTTATTAGTATAGATTAGCACACCTGATACTTCCTTGAAAAACCTTGTTGGTATTGGGTCAAGGACGCAGTTGGAGGGTTTCAGTTGAGAGATTATTCTATGTAAATCAGGTAAATCTATCCTGGTGAAAGAATTTAATTTGTTTATAATGGAGTACTGGGGCTTAGGAGGTTCCGCAGTGTTGGGGAGATGCACTATGTTATTTCTAATATCATTAATTTTTTGAAAAATACAGCAATGTTCTCACAGGTTTCACTGGAAGTATTTTGGGGGCAATCCTTTGTGTTATCTGGGTTTAACAGACGATCAATTGTAGAAAATAAGACTCTGGGATTACTAGCATTGTTATTTATAATCTTAGAGAAATAGCAGCGCCTCTCAAGACAGACTGTGTTATTGTATTCTGTTATTTTAACCTTCAATATCTCAAAATGGATAGTTAGTTTAGTTTTCCTCCATTTACGCTCAGCTCTACGACATGTTATTTTTAAATCAGACACTCTTTGGGTCTTCCATGGAATAACAATGCTAGAAGATTTTTTAACTGTCTTTTCGGGTGCAACTATGTCAACAGCAGCTCTTACTTTAGAATTAAAGTTTTCCACCTTACTATTTACATTATCCTCGCTATTATAGTTGGCACTATAAACGGACTGATTGCTTAGAATGTTTGTAAGTTTTAAAGCTGCTGATGAGTCAAAGAAGCGTTTTTTAACAATATGCTTCTCATGAATGCTTTATATCATTATTTCTATATTAAATAGTAGAAGAAAGTGGTCTGATAGACCAATATTAATGACCTGCTTCACATCAACTTTTAGTCCTTTGGTAATTACTAAGTCTAACATATGGCCTGCTTTATGTGTAGGTTGATCAACGAGCTGTCTCAAATCAAAAGAGTCCAGGAGGTTCATGAATTCCTTTACTTTTAGGTTACACTGATTATCAATATGAAAGTTAAAGTCGCCGACAATTAAGAGTGTGCCATAGTTCATAATTAAAATTGACATTAAGTCTGAGAATTCCTCAAAGAAAGACGCGTTAAATTTAGGAAGTCTATACACGGATAATACTAGAACGTGAGAATCTCCATGAATAACAACGGCGAGATACTCAAAGGACTTAAATTTACCAAAACTAACATCTTTACACTTTAACCGGCTCGAGTAAATGTTTCCCAAGCCGCTGCCCTTCTTTCCCTGGCGGTCTGCACGAGTAAAACTGTAATCCGGAGGCGCAGATTCGATTAAAACAGCCATGCCGTCTGAGTTAAGCCACGTTTCACTTAGTGCAATAAAATCAATGTTTCCATCACTAATAAGGTCATTGATAAAAAACGTCTTGTTAGTTAAAGCTCTAACATTTAATAGTGCCATATTTAATGTTTCAGAGGGGCAGAGCTGAATTCTATGTGCGCTATTGGTATTTGGAACAGAAACTAAGTTATTTTTGTTAATGCCGCTCTGTGTGTATTTTTTATGTAATCTACAATCTGTTTTTATAGTTTTAATGCTTTGTTGATCTAAAGTAGTAATTGCAATTAAATTATTGGTGTTTATGCCACACTGCCTAGATTTTTTATGTGCATTAAGATTGGTTATTAGATTATTAATGTTGTGCACTTTTACGGAAGACTTTGTTAAGCCATTATGTCCTAGCAAAGCAGTAGCATTACGGAAGGGGTTTAAAGTAGAAATACACAGTCAAGATAGACGAATTACCTTAGCGATGTTTTCGGAGAGGACCCGGGCGCCAAATCTATTTCGGATGCAGGCCGTCCCGCTTGAAGAAACGCAGCCTTTCCCAAAAGAGGTCCCAATTGTCGATGAACCCGATGTCTTGAGTCACGCAGAAGCCTTTCAGCCAGTTGTTTAATCCCAGCAGACGACTGTAGTATTCATTTGATCGTCTGATGAGAGGTAGTGGACCCGAGATAAAGATTTTTGCCGATTGGGTCCTCACTTTTGTGTCTTTAATTAGTGCTGCGAAGTCAGCCTTGAGAATCTCCGACTCTCGGTGCCTTATGTCATTTACGCCGGCGTGTAAAATGTTGGATCCAACTTCCCTCTTGTGCTTCTTGTAGATGGTCGGCGCACATCTCATCACATCTAGGACTCGAGCACCGGGAAAACAAGAAACAAAAGATTTTCGATTAGGGCATGTGATATTAAGGTTTCGTACAATCGAATCACCTACCACGATTACATCACCTGGGGTTGAAGGCAAACTGGGGACGCGGAGAGGGTTGAACCGGTTCTGGATTGAAATGCTTGCCTGTGCCGATGGAGGTGTTCTAGCCTTGAACCACCGCCTGCATAGCTGAAACACGCCGAGGTCTTCATCGGCGTTGTCATCACTCCTACGAGGCGCGGGGGTGAAGCTTACTTGTCCTTGGAATTGAGCGGCACAAGGTGGGGTTGATGTTACGTCGACTTCAGATGTCAAGGATGGTTTATCCAGCAGCCGAGCCTTCAAGTCTCTAAGGTACCTTCGTCTGGGCAAGAGTTTCTGAATCTGTTTGTCGAGTGCCTGGAGTTCTTCGATGACGACGGCAACACGATTCATCTCACTGTCGGCCATTGCCTGCTTCTACTTCCGCTTCGTGACCTAGGAAAGAAAGAGAGAGAATGAGAGGCGAAAGAGAGCCTACTCAGTACCCTTCTAGTATAAGTATGGTGGCAATTGACCGATTCTTTGTCCCTTGGTGGATACAACTCTTTTTAAAATGTTTTCTGGCAAAGTTATCTTCTAAGACTATTTGTAGTTTTTATTTAGGTATTGGTCTTCATTTTGCTCTCATCTTCTTACACCTCTTTTGCCATTCCATTTTAAGACATTTAGGTAGCTATGATGTTCCTGGAAAAGACCCGAATCCTCTTTGATGATTCTTTTTTTAGTCCTTTTGGTTTTCATCAACTTTTTTTTCTATTAAGGCCCTAAAATAACCTTAGATTCTTCTTTAAGATGAGTCATCTCAGTGACAAAATTGAATCATCTTGGCCTCACTCAAGATCCTTTGGTATGTTATGGGCAAATAAGAAGAGCACAAGGATATTTGTGAGCTTTAATAGAAGGATTGGGAGATGAAAACCAAAAGGACTCAAAAAAAGAATTGTCAGAGAAGTGCAGGATTTTTTTTCTGGGTCCACGATCACATGGTAAGGTTAGAAATACAAAGGAAATAATGGCATTGTTATAAAAAAATCAAGAAAAATCAAATTGTCTAAATTATTCCAAAACTGAAAAAAATAGTAAAAATTAATTCTACATAACTGAAACACAATCATAGAGAACAGTCATCAAAGAGAATCCATATACTGTATACAACAAATACAATAGATAGATAAACCACAAACTCACAACAGCATATTTGCAGAGTGTATGTCTATATATGATTTGATTTGCCTACTTAAGATGGACATATCTAAAATTAATTTAATTTAGATATAGTACCAAAGTGATAAGTCAGTGTTCATCCAATACTGGAGCACTAAAAGCACTCCCAGATTACCACAAGGTATTTTGCACCCTGGTGTCAAGTTCATCATTGAAAAAAAAATTAAAAATCATTTTCAGAAAGGAAGTGTTCACAATAAAGAAAGACATGTTTTAAGAAAGCAAAACAATGACACATCCTAACAAATGGTTTTCCTAACTACATTAAGTCAGACAGTCTGCTTATATTGCTCTCGCACAGGGCATGTCCCTAACGGTTTCTGAACAGATGTTTAACCGAAACCTTCAGGAAATGCTGCAAAGAAATGCATTCTGAATTGTGAGAATTGTTTTGCTATAGTGACAAAATATCATTCAACTAACAAAGGATTTCTAGGGCAAAACATTGTGAAAGAAAAATTTCAGAAACAAACTAAATATCTTTCCTCATTTATCACTTGCATGTATTAATGTCATTTCCTTTACACACATTTTTTTGTGTTTGTTCGTCACCAATTGGACAAATTCAGATTTTGAATTTAGCTCTCCATGATAGAACTACTCCCCAAATGTATTTTTAAGACTACTAGTCACTGAAGAACTAAGGCACTTTGGATCAAATTGATAAAGAGATTCAGCAGTTAGACTGCCCAGGTCCAGGGCATTACACAAGTTGTCAAAGTTTATTAGAACAATTCAAAATTAAAGCAACAAAACAAACCAAAGAATTATACACTGAGAAACATTGGTAGAAGAGAACTTTGTGGTAAGTTGGTGACTTGAGCAAGTGTGTGTGTGTGTATGTGTGTGAGTGTGAGTGTGTCCTGTGATGAACTGATGCTCCGCCTCTTCCTTTTGCCCAATGTTCTGGTCTCACAGCCTTGAACTTGATCAACTGGGTTTCATAATGAGGGGGTCATGTGTTGTGACTTTAGGAAACAGTACTATTCTCACCAGAAACTACTTGAACATATCTATATATATAATTCACAAGTCCATGGCAAGCAAGACGCACGCAAGTCATGGCAAGCAAGACAGAGCCACGCCCGCCAATTCACAGAGCCCCACCCACCAACAATTCACTAAGCGGTCGACCATGGCATGCAAGAGAGACCATGGGATATGCACGACAGAGCCCCGCCCACCAACAATTCGAGCGAGAGTGAAAGCATTTGCCAAGAATGTTTTCATTAAACAAGAATATATAATTCACTAAGCGGCCGACCAGGGCACGCAAAAAGCAGCACGCAAGACAGACCATGTGATACTCACTAAGCAGCCGACCAGGGCACGCAAGAAGCAGCACGCAAGACAGACCATATGATACGCACGACAGAGCCCCGCCAACCAACAATTCACTAAGCAGTCGACCATGGCATGCAAGACAGACCATTGGATATGCATGACAGAGCCCCGCCCACCAACAATTCGAGCGAGAGCAAAAGCATTTGCCAAGAATGTTTTCATTAATCAAGAACGAAAGTCGGAGGTTCAAAGACGATCAGATACCGTCATGGTTCCAACCATAAATGATGGCGAATGGCAGCCAACCGGGAAACCAAAGTCTGTGGGTTCCGGGGGGAGTATGGTTGCAAAGCTGAAACTTAAAGGAATTGACGGAAGGGCACCACCAGGAGAGGAGCCTGCGACTTAATTTGACTCAACACGGGAAACCTCACCCGGGCCGGACACGGAGAGGATTGACCGATTGATAGCTTTATCTCGATTCTGTGGGTGGTGGTGCATGGCCGTTCTTAGTTGGTGGAGGGATTTGTCTGGTTAATTCCGATAACGAGCGAGACTCCCTCCAGCTAAATAGTTATGCAACCCCCGAGTGGTCGGCATCCAACTTCTTAGAGGGCCGCCGTCCAGCCCCGTCCCTCGTTCTGGGAGGTGGGGGTGTGGCGGCAGTACTCCAGTTTTCAGTCACAGACAATTGTATGTTTCTCTCTCCAAAGTTCCATCTTTTCATTCACTTACAGTCGTATCCTCAAACCCACCCCATTTGGACAACTGTGTCTTTCAGGAAGTGTTCACCCATCAATACATAATTATGCGCCGTATGTTACACTGTGGGTTGGCTGGTATTTCTTAATTTTACTATTCTTTATTAGCAGATATTTACTAAGCAGTCTAACATTGCTCAGTATTTGAGCTTGCATATATATGAGATCTTTAAATAGTTCTGTTGTTTAAAATATAGCTGTACTTTAAATGAATAGTTGTGGGCATCTGTAATATTGCCTTTGTGAAACCTTTTTAATTAGTATTTTCATATAGGCACAACTAATTTTTTTATCTAATGTAAATATGGAGGTTCTTAATTTAAGTCCCATTTGGTTAAAAATACTGGACAATTATTAACTAAGATGTAATTAGGGACATTAAAATCTATCTGCCACATGACTGAAGTGAACACTTTCAGCACCCTTAATTATTCTAGTAGTTACAAGCAATGGGAAGGAATCCAAGACATGGACAAGTGAGGTTAAAACAGCAGAATAATTTAACCAAGGTGTTATCACTCACGTTATTTAACTAAAAGGTTTCTCTGCAAAGTTATGCAGTGCCTAGTTGTCTCAACTGTTTGTGTGTCAAATTATGCAGTCCCACTGCGTGCTACTCAAGTTGTAATGCAAAAAGTAGGTTTAGAGCCTCATATCCCAGATGTAATGAGCACATTGTAAATTATTTAGAGCTTCTCTTGAATTCTTAAGCTATGTAACAGCTCTAAAACTTCTCAGAAAGGTATTGAAATATTTGTCTAGTTCTGTCTCATTCTTGTTTTTTGAGAGTATTGCCAAGATCTCTCTTCATTAAGACATTTTTGAGGGTTGCTCATTACATTTTATAGTGACGACATCCCTACAATGTGCATCTAGAAAAAGTCATGTATTGGATATTTATCAATATATGACCTAATGTCTGGGTTTCATTTTATGTATGAATTTTGTAGTTAATTTGTAATGTAGAGTTTTGGCCCTTTGAAAGGTGCTTCATAAATAAAATGTATTATTATTATTAGGTATGCACATCCAAGTTGATGCACAGTATGGTCCAATTGTAAATGCTGTAAATATCAGTTGTCTATTTTAGGTAAATGATTGTTCAATAAGGGATATGCTAGAAGAATAATTTAAAAATGGACTGAAAATTTTTGTTAAGACTGAAATAAATTATCCCATGGACACAATGAACAGTTCTACCAATCTCCTCATACAATCTCTGATCCTTTCATGCTTGATCTACTCAGAATTAACAATATAAATAAAATACTGATCAGAAATAATGAACCTGAGGTATTAGAGCCTGTGCCTTAAATATTGAAAAAACCCTTGTGCTAAAAATAGAGTGCATTACAGTATTTTTTTTTTTGCTGAATATTATAATGCTGAGTTACAAAAAGAATAGAAAAATGCTCTTTTAGTACATTTTAGAATATATGCCTTAACACTGCAAATGTTTCACTTGTTTATGAGGAATGTTTAGATTTGTATTATTAAGAATCCTTTTTTGAATCAAGACCATACGGCGTCATTGTACCAAACATATAAAAACATGTACCAAAGGTGGCTATCATAAAATTAGAAAGTCCTGTTTTTATTAATTTTCATGATGTTCATTTAGTGTCTATTAAAGCGTTACTTTTATTTTAAATATTTCAGGGGGAAAATATACAGTGGCACTTTTTAATACGAGAATGATAAAAACTACACTTTGATTACCAGAATATTGGTTAATCATTGCCATTTTTCCTGTGTGGTGCAGTGGTTAATATGTGCTACATGATGGATCTGCATAATCTGCAGGGCTGCTTTCTACCTTGTGCATTAGGCTACCTTTAAAGGCTCCAGCTAGCCTTGACCCTGAACTTACTAACATGAGTTTAGAATGAATGATTATTCTTTATTTGTCAGATGTGCTTACCTTAGGTGTCTTTCAAAAATGGTTACTTACATAATAAACTTCAATGGGTCACAGAAAAAAGTTCAATATTACAAGGAAAATGAGAGTACAATCTAAGATAGAGCAGAAGAAGCATAGAACTACACTAGAAATTATCACTTATGAAAAACACAGCTTGCAGTTGATAGGATCTGGGTAAATGCAGCAGATTGGTAACTGTATCTCAAATGTCAATTATGTGAAGTTCAAGAGAGGTGGATAGTGGGCACCATCCATTAGTTAATGTGTGTTCAACGTAAACATGCTTTTTCTTTCTCAGGGTTGTAGGTGTAGGACAATGTTACTAAAAAGAAAAACATATGAATAACCTAGAAATGAGAATAAATAAGATTACTATTAACCTCATTGTTTGTTTTTTTAATTATTTCTGCAGGGTAATGTCACATTTTCCTGCACAGACCCACAGATTACACCTGTGACTTTCACCAGCTCCACTAGCAGCTATCTGTTATTACCCATCGAGTCTCAGGCAGATGGCTTCTCAATTCGTTTCCAAATTCGCACCTGGAACCGGGACGGATTTTTGTTTTACACACAGCTATACAAAGAATCAGAACATTTATTACTGTTCCTCAGCCATGGGAAATTAAAGCTGACTTACCAGAAGTCACTATTTGAGAAAACAGAAATGACAACAGGTGAGTAGCAATAAGTAATATTTTCTTGCAAAACTGTTTAGAAAAATAAAAATCAGAATGTAAGTGTTCATTCTGCAATACATTTTAACAAACACATGATTAATACTCACATCATTACCTGCTAGTTACAATTTAGCAATCTTATATATAGATTTTTTTAGTGTATATATATATATATATATACACATATATATATAAGTAGCAGAGGGGGCTATTAATCAGTTTCAGCTGCTTTGCTGTTAATGAAATTAATAACAGGTGCACTAGTGGGGCAACAATTAGATGACCCCAAAAACAGGAATGGTTTAACAGATGGAGGTCACTGACATTTTTCCCTCTTCATCTTTTCTGACTGTTTTTTCACTAGTGCTGCATTTGGCTATGGTCAGTGTTACTACTAGTAGCATGAGTCAATACCTGGACCCTACAGAGGTTGCACAGGTAGTCCAACTTCTCAAGGATGGCACAATAATACGTGCCATTGCCAGAAGGTTTGCTGTGTCTCCCAGCACAGTCTCAAGGGCATGGAGGAGATTCCAGGAGACAGGCAGTTACTCTAGGAGAGCTGATCAGGGCTGTAGAAGGTCTTTAACCCATCAGCATTACCAGTATCTGCTCCTTTGGGCAAAGAGGAACAGGATGAGCACTGCCAGAGCCCTACAAAATGACCTCCAGCAGGCCACTGGTGTAAATGTCTCTGACCAAACAATCAGAAACAGACTTCATGAGGGTGGCTCGATGGCCCAAAATCCTCTAGGTGGCTGCATGGCCCCATGGAGCTCGATTGGTATTTGCCATAGAATACCAAAATTGGCAGGTCCTCCACTGGTACCCTGTGCTTTTCACAGATGAGAGCAGGTTCACCCTGAACACATGTGACAGACGTGAAAGGGTCTGGAGAAGCCGTGAGGAACGTTATGCTTCCTGTAACATCGTTCAACATGACCGGTTTGGTGGTAGGTCAGTGATGGTCTGGGGAGGCATATCCATGGAGTAACGCACAGACATCTACAGGCTAAACAACGGCACCTTGACTGCCATTAGGTATCGGGATGAAATCCTTGGACTCATTGTCAGATCCTATACTGGTGCAGTGGGTTCTGCGTTCCTCCTGGTCCATGACAATGCCTGGCCTTATGTGGCGAGAGTATGCAGCCAGTTCCTGGGGAATGAAGGAATTGATACCATTGACTGGCCCCCACGCTCGCCTGACCTAAATCCAATAGAACACCTTTGGGACATTATGTTTTGGTCCATCCAATGCCACCATATACAGGTGCCGGTCATAAAATTAGAATATCATGACAAAGTTGATTTATTTCAGTAATTCCATTCAAAAAGTGAAACTTGTATATTAGATTCATTCATTACACACAGACTGATGTATTTCAAATGTTTATTTCTTTTAATTTTGATAATTATAACTGACAACTAATGAAAGTCCCAAATTCAGTATCTCGGAAAATTTGAATATCAATTAAGACCAATACAAAAACAAGGATTTTTAGAAATGTTGGCCAACTGAAAGGTATGAACATGAAAAGTATGAGCATGTACAGCACTCAATATTTAGTTGGGGCTCCTTTGGCCTGGATTACTGCAGCAATGCGGCGTGGCATGGAGTCGATCAGTCTGTGGCACTGCTCAGGTGTTATGAGAGCCCATGTTGCTCTGATAGTGTCCTTCAGCTCTTCTGAATTGTTGGGTCTGGCGTATTGCATCTTCCTCTTCACAATTGCCCATAGATTTTCTATGGGGTTAAGGTCAGGCGAGTTTGCTGGCCAATCAAGAACAGGGATACCATGGTCCTTAAACCAGCTACTGGTAGCTTTGGCACTGTGTGCAGGTGCCAGGTCCTGTTGGAAAATGAAATCTGCATCTCCATAAAGTTCGTCAGCAGCAGGAAGCATGAAGTGCTCTAAAACTTCCTGGTAGATGGCTGCGTTGACTTTGGACCTCAGAACACACAATGAATAAACACCAGCAGATGACATGGCACCCCAAACCATCACTGACTGTGGAAACTTTACACTGGACCTCAAGCAACATGGATTCTGTGCCTCTCCTCTCTTCCTTCAGACTCTGGGACCTTGATTTCCAAAGGAAATGCAAAATTTACTTTCATCAGAGAGCATAACTTTGGACCACACAGCAGCAGTCCAGTCGAGACGCTTCTGACGCTGTCTCTTGTTCAAGAGTGGCTTGACACAAGGAATGCGACAGCTGAAGCCCATGTCTTGCATACGTCTGTGCGTGGTGGTTCTTGAAGCACTGACTCCAGCTGCAGTCCACACTTTGTGAATCTCCCCCACAGTTTTGTTTCACAATCCTCTCCAGGGTGTGGTTATCCCTATTGCTTGTACACTTTTTTCTACCACATCTAGTCCTTCCCTTCGCCTCTCTATTAATGTGCTTGGACACAGAGCTCTGTGAACAGCCAGCCACTTTAGCAATGACCTTTTGTGTCTTGCTCTCCTTGTGCAAGGTGTCAATGGTCATCTTTTGGACAACTGTCAAGTCAGCAGTCTTCCCCGTGATTGTGTAGCCTACAGAACTAGACTGAGAGACCATTTAAAGCCTTTTGCAGGTGTTTTGAGTTAATTAGCTGATTAGAGTGTGGCACCAGGTGTCTTAAATATTGAACCTTTTCACAATATTCTAATTTTCTGAGATACCGAATTTGGGACTTTCATTAGTTGTCAGTTAAAATCATCAAAATTAAAAGAAATAAACATTTGAAATACATCAGTCTGTGTGTAATGAATGAATCTAATATACAAGTTTCACTTTTTGAATGGAATTACTGAAATAAATCAACTTTGTCATGATATTCTAATTTTATGACCAGCACCTGTATATACTAGCTGTTTAAGCCTGTGCTGTAAAAAGCCTGGGGTCCTAGAAATTATTAAAATTGTCAGAAAAAAATTAAAATGTTAAAATGTCATGGATAATTGAAAGGAACTACTCTGGGCATCTCTCTCCTAGGTGGATTCATTTTGCTGACGTGCTGGTCCTGCTTGTGTTATTAGTGGCTAAGCGAGTTTTCTGTTTCCTCAAAGGTGGAGCCCTTACCCCGACTCCACCTCTCACTGTCAGGCTGGACAGACACACACACACGTCCACGACGTTTATATGTAGGATATGTATATATATATATATATATATATATATATATACACACATATATACAACAGACACAGGCACAAGTGTGGCACAAAACAAGAAGATTGGAGTACTACATTCTTTTTTAAATCTGAATCACAATCTTATTATTAGGTGGTTTCCGATCTTCATATTGCCAAATAAGCAAACCAGCCACCATGACACAGCATCAGATACTTCACCTCAGGTGCTGACATCAGAGGTTCGATCCCCATAAGGGCTGATACTGTATCACATATCTATGAGCTGCTTCTCACAAGTGAGAGGATTTGGCGGATGTTTGCCGACTGGCCGACCAACCACAAGTGTTAATTTAGACTTAAAAAAGAATATATATATATCCATCCATTATCCAACCCGCTATATCCTAACTATAGGGTCACGGGGGTCTGCTGGAGCCAATCCCAGCTAACACAGGGTGCAAGGCAGGAAACAAACCCAGGGCAGGGCGCCAGCCCACCACAGAATATATATATAGTATAGTATATATATATGTAACATTTTGAGCCTGACCTACTAAGAGCAATACCAGTATAACTAAACACATTTTATTTTTCAGCCTAGTCTCTGTGAATACTTTTAAACTTCTTATGATGTTACTGAAGCTTTTCCATGACACTCAAAACCTTTTGTCTCATTAGTGCCCCAACGCTGACCTGACATATTCATCACCCACTAATGAAGTCCTTCAGATTAGCAGATAGGTGATACTCACAAAGGGCCACAGTTTTATAGAACATCCTATGTATCCCATGCAGCATGAGCAGGACAATGTTAGGAAACAGAAGTGGAATGATTGGCAGCTTTATGTGGTTCTTGTGAAGCAATTCATATGGATTACACCCATACCATCATCTTAATAAAAAAATCTTTTCATTATCCTGAAATTCATGGGTTTTAAACTTGGAATTTCTTCAGTGATGAAGAATTACCATGCTGAAAGGATTCACGATTACCTGCATCTGAGCTGTTCAATTTTCAGGGTTGCTGGACTGAGGGTTTTGTTCAGTCATACAAGGCCACTTAAGAGTTGCCTTTAAGCCTAACACATACAGTATATCTTTGAGATATATGGAAAATACACAGTATCTACTATAAATAATAAAACTAACACACAGAGCACAAGCAGTTGTAAATGCTAAACAGATGTGATATTCCTGTGAAGCAAATTATACTTCTCATATATGCATATGCTCAGACAAATCAAGCATCCTTTCTACTCCATTTGACCACTCACAACAAGTAAGTAATGCGATTGAAGATAGAAGTTCCTTTGCAAAGTAACTTCCCTGTTCATCATTATACAATGGATGAAAACTAAAGCTTAAAATGTTTTGGACTGTTTCACTCTTTGAAAAATAAGCTATATACAGTAAATGGTATGGAAAATCCTGCAGAATATTGGTGTTTTGTTCCAGGCTGCAAATACATTGTATAAAACCACATTTCTTTTCAGTAGAATGGCCCTTCTACTTTAAGAAAAGTTCTCTCTAAAATCAGTGCATTAACAGAATACTGACATATTGTAAAAAGCTTAGTGGAAATGATTATCAGTGTAGCATCATCAACTGTAGTGATAGGTTTTGGGGGTTTTCTACATAAGTTAAGTGATTCTTAATTTTCCTTCATTATATTTGTAACCTATTTTATTATGAAGACCATTTATTAACTAACCTGATATGACATCAAACAGCGTGACAACTGAGGTGGGATTGCAGACATTCAAACAAGCTGCTGGAGCCGATAAGAGTGGACCAATCACATCAAAGCTGCAGTATTGAGCTTGTGGAAAAACTCAAATCCCAAAAATCACTGTGGCAGTTAGGGGACAAACTGGCCTTGCATAGCATAGCCCACACCTCTGTGTTGGGTGTTTGAGTTCTTCCCCCTTGTCAATACTAGAACAATGATGTAAATAGTATGCTATTTTCTGACTATTTATATGAAAATGACTGCATCGTTTTTACACCACGATATTCTCAAAGTGCCAAAATAATAGTTTTATTCAATGTTAAAAGATAGAAAAACACAATTATTTTGCCTTAACGCTTTCTTCTATGTACACAGCTCCTTTTTTATCTGAATTATTTAGTGTTATTTTGGCAATTTTAAGTTGTTGTCTTTTCTTTGCCCTTGAGCGTTTTCCTTTCTTATATCTGCAGGTTTATGAACACCTTTTCTAATTCATTTGACATACCTTAACTCATAGAAGCATGTGGCTTTCCTTCCCTATGCATGTCAAATCTCATAAACAGCTGCCATTATTTTTATTTTAGGTTCTAATCTCAATGATGGGTTGTGGCACACAGTAAGCCTCAGCACACAAGGCCTTCAGGTCACTTTGCAGCTGAATAATGATGTGCCCTCCACCATGGTGACAAAGACTCAGCTCATCTCTGCGGACAGCTGCTATTTTGGAGGTAAAAGTTATTCTGGAATTTAAATATATATCAATATCAAGATGTGCAATAAAAACAGTGTGCAGTGTTCTTCAAAAATGACAAAATACTTCTCAGGATAACCACATTTTAACGTGTTTGTCTGATAACATATGAGAATGAAATGCAATTTAAATATTTCCTATTTGAAAGTGTTACTATTCTCTGTAGTATTTGAAGTTGTTATCAATATGTAGTGACCTTTAAAAAGCATCCCATCACAAGGCACTTTGTTACAGAGACAACAAAAGTAGTCCTACAAAAATAGATATTTACAAATCAGCCTAACCAATGCGAATATTTTTACAGTGCATTGTCTTTTACAATTCAAAAACAGAAAGAATGTTTTTTCAAAATAAACAGCTTGCATGCCAACTGATGAAATCTAAAGCAGCAGATTTTATATAATTTTAAAAACCAAACATTCCTTACACTGCTTATTAATATTTATCCAAGGGTTATTTTATAAAGAACAGGGAGAAGGATATTATGACTTGTTTTACACTATCACAAATTAAGCATTATAACCCTGGCCAAAATTATTCCAAAATACTGCTACAGACTTGAAATTGTGTTTTTGTATGTGTGTTTTATCATGCTAGGACCCTGTTCTCACTTTCAGACTCTTTATTACATAGACCTAAACATAATTTCCCGTATGTAGCCCTCATATTTACACTTACAAACTGTTTACAAACCAAAACGAGCAGGAGAGAAGGTTTAACACTTTTATTCACACATTACAGATTACTAAAGATTCCTAAAAGAAACAAAGTAAAATGGGTGTAACAATATTATGCCAATACAACCTGGACAAACAGCACATCATCTTACTAGGAGTCTGGGCATCCAATATGCCTACACTGCCAGGGGCTCTTGATGTTAGTAAGCTGATAGATTTCTGATCTTGCATGGTCTCTGGATGAATGGAATAACGGAGACTTCAGGTCTCTGATCCAGCATAGCCTCTGGATAGATGGAATGGCAGAGACTCAAAGTTTCTCTATTAGACTGAATTTATGCCAGTCCTGTGCTTCTCTGAAGTACCTCTTGAACCAATGGTACATTGTAATGTAGGGCCGACATCCCCTGTTTCAGGCCTCATGTTGTTTGACCAATCCTATTCAAACATGGCATTACGCCTTGAAAACATTTAAAAATGTGGCCTCGGTAAAATCTACTCTTCTCCCTGCAGTTTTAGTTTGGTTCAGATCTGGTACCCATTGAGTAAAACAGACACACATACTAGAACAGCTCATTCTCAAGACTATTTAATGGTTAACAAGATGTTAATCTAGTTGACCTCCTATCAAGATCTTATAATAGTTAACAAGGACTTTAACTGTCTGACTTAGTATGTGGTAAGTAGAAGAACCTTTTACAAGAAATGTTTCTGAGGATTTTTTTAAGAACATACTTTTATCATAATATTATATGTCACACCATGTCGGTGTGGCCAGTATATGTGTGAATATGCTTCTAGGTATTCACTCTGGATGTATGCATACCTTTAATTAAAATGAAAAAAAAAATACTGTCATTGTAATCTGATCAGGTGCATTTATTCTCATTCTCACTCACCAAGAGCTTATTAACCTGCTATGCCTGTCTTTGGGATGAGACAGAAAACCAGAGTACCTTGTGAAAACTCCAGACAGACACAGGCATAATATGCACACTTCATACTGTAAGTGGCTGGGCTAGGATCTCGGCCCTAACTAACTACTGATGGTATAGCGGAAAAAAAATATTTATATTTTTATCAATACAAGGCATTCTGAGAAAGTTGAAGCCCCTTAGTTGGGGTCACAGTTAATTTTTGATAATATAGACCTTGAATTAAGAGCTTTTGCAAACTGATGGATATTTTTTTTCTTTTTTAAATGACTGAACAGTGGTCTATGTTGAGCAAAAATTAGTTATTTCCAAAGTCTATTTCTTATTTCTGGAATAGAGAAAGTATTTAATTTGCATATCTCAGAGCAGATGTCTGATTACATCAGTTATGTAAATCCTGACACTTTTAATGAAACCTCCTTTAAAGGCGCATTTTTCCTTATTTTTTTTGACTCAAGATGCATTCATTTTGTGTTCTAATAAAGGAAATCGACTGTATGTAGAGGGGAAGATAAAGTTCTGGGACTCCACCATCCATTTTGATCGACTTATAATGAGTAATCTTTTGGTCAGTTGTCAGATCTTATTTTATTCATTACATTTTTCAGACAATTGTGAATACCAGGTGTTCATTGATATATGCAGGGGATTTTTATAATTAATTGCCGAGGGTGAAAATCATTCTGTACTTTCATATCCACACTGTAAATTTTAAGAAATAATCCAAGTTATTAAACTATAAGGTGCCAAATGGCTAGATGAATGTCCAGAGTGAGAATATGGAGCTTAATATTTTTTTAGGCTATAAAGTAAAAAAAGGAGTAGTAAAATATTGAAAAGCAAAAGATGGTGAACAAAAATCTCTGTTAAGGGTCAGCAGCAGCAGTATTTAAGTACTGCCCAAGGCAGGTGAAACCTGGTATAGTGGAAAATTTTTCCGTTTCTATATCCCTATAGGACTAACAATTTGCAAATAATTCCTTGAGCTCACAAATGGGTAGGTTCTGCACAAAAAACACTTAAGTGTACACTGAAGTGTCAAGGATTTGTTCCGGTTCTGCCTTGTGAACAGAAATGTTATTGTATATATGAATGGAACTTCTGCCTCATTGACTGATAATATTTAGTTTAAAAAACACTTTCTACTATAGGAGGTATGCCTCCCAATACAATAAGCAAAGTTTTAAAAATATGAATGCAGGAGTTGTTAAAATATTTGTTTAGGTTCCTTGTAGGTCTTTGTTGGATTTCTACATTGAAAGGAACTGATGGTAAGTTTGCAGTGCATGGTTTTAGTGTATTTATTTATGTATTAGGTTTAGTGATTGTAGTGTATTGTAGTTATACATTTAATTTGGTAATTATTTTCAGGAAGTTTTTGTTTTTTACTGTTTATTGAAGCAAAAGATTAGCATTCCTGGGGTATGGGTAGGGGTATTACATGAAGCATGCTTAGGACGTTATCCTTGCTTAAACGGAGATGCTGAGCCAGTTTCAGTTCCAACAAAGTGGATTTGGGCAAGTCATACATGGCAACTAAGTGCCAAATGATATAGTAAAAATAAAAAAAGGCGTGTTTCATATTAAATTTATCAGTTATAAAACGTATCAATTCTAAGGCAGTGAACCTGGAACACTAAAGTACTCCAGTGATGTGCAATGTGCAACGAAAAATGCCTCACTTAAAGACCTTCCAGGATCAATCATGGTGTGCTCCTGCCATCATGTATTACAGCTTTTAAACCACCAGCACAAATGAGGATTAGAAAGGAACCCCACTGTCATTATTGATACAAGTCTTCATAATATTTACATGTACATTGTCAAATAATATAGAGTGACATATATTAATAGATTTTCTTGCATACCTCAATAATTAAATTCATTTGACCTTTTCTGATACATATTGTGTTTTTTTCAGTAGTAATACGTTAAAAATATACTGCTCAAAAAATGTAAGGAACATTTTTTAAACAGAGTATAGCATCAAGTCAACTAAATTTCTGGGATATTGATCTAGTCAGTTAAGCAGCAGAGGGGGTTGTTAATCAGTTTCAGCTTCTTTAGTGTTAATGAAATTAACATCAGGTGCACTAGAGGGACAACAATGAGACAACCCCCAAAACAGGAATGGTTTAACAGGTGGAGGCCATTTTCCCTCTTCATCTTTTCTGACTGTTTTTTCACTAGTTGTGCATTTGGCTATGGTCAGTGTCACTACTGGTAGCATGAGGCGATACCTGGACCCTACAGAGGTTGCACAGGTAGCCCAACTTCTCCACAGAAGGTTTGCTGTGTCTCCCAGCACAGTCTCAAGGGTATGGAGGAGATTCCAGGAGAAAGGCAGTTACTCTAAGAGAGCTGGATAGGGCTGAAGAAGGTCCTTAACCCATCAGCAGGACCAGTATCTGTGCCTTTGGGTAAGTAGGAACAGGATTAGCACTGCCAGAGCCATACAAAATGACCTCCAGCAGGCCGCTGGTGTGAATTTCTCTGACCAAACAATCAGAAACAGACTTCATGAGGGTGGCCTGAGGGTCTGACGTCCTCTAGTGGGCACTGTGCTCACTGTCCGGCACCATGGACCTTTATTGGCATTTGCCACAGAATACCAGAATTGGCAAGTCCACCACTGATGCCCTGTGCTTGTCACAGATGAGAGCAGGTTCACCCTGAGCACATGTGACAGACGTGAAAGGGTCTGGAGAAGCCGTGGAGAACATTATGCTGCCTGTAACATCATTCAGCATAACCGGTTTGGTGGTGGGTCAGTGATGGTCTGGGGAGGCATATCCATGCAGGGATACACAGACCTCTACAGGCTAGACAATGGCACCTTGACTACCATTAGGTATCGGGATTAAATCCTTGGACCCATTTTCAGACCCTATGCTGGTTCTGTTGGTCCTGGGTTCCTCCTGGTGCACGACAATGCCCTGCCTCACGTGGTGAGAGTATGCAGGCAGTTCATGGAGGATGAAGGAATTGATACCATTGACTGGTCCCTACGCCATGCCAATCCAACAGAACACCTCTAGGACATTATCTTTCGGTCCATCCGATGCCGCCAAGTTGCATCTCAGACTGTCCAGGACCTCAGTGATGCCTTGGTCCAGATCTGGGAGGAGATCCCCAAGTACACCGTCCGTCATCTCATTAGGAGCATGCCCCAACGTTGTCAGGCATACATGCAAGCATGTGGGGGCCATACAAACTACAGAGTACGATTTTGAGTTGCTGCAATGAAATTTTAGCAAAATAGACTAGCCTGCCACATCATTTTTTCACTTTGATTTTTCAGGTGTCTTTGAATTCAGCCCTCTGTAGGTTGATAATTTTCATTTCCATCAAATGATGTGGCATTCTTTCATTCCTAACACATTACCCAGTCCATATCGGTAGGGATATCCAGCATGATTTTTTTCCCATTGATATCTGATTTGTTTTCAAAGTGTCCATGTTCCTTTAATTATTTTTGAGCAGTTTATAAAATGTTATGTATAGTAATTGAGGATATTCCAGTAAAAATTCATTACAAAATTTGTCAAGTCTGGTGTGGTACTCACGATTATGATTTTAATATAGATGTTTGTAGTTGCATTCTAAAACCCTGTGGGATCATGCATGGCATTGTCTTTTCCTTGAAAATCCGATGAATGAAGCTGAAATCTGGACTGTCTGTAACAAATAGTTAAAAGGACAGCACAGCACGCACCCCTTGGCATTTTCTAATGACTATTTATATGCAATTAGTTGAACCCAGAAATTGCAATGGCAACTCACAGGAGCAAATGCTAGTTGGTGAGTCTGTGCAAAAAATATAGTAATGGCCCAATAACAAGGAAGACTGCTGAACACACACCAGTGATTATTAAATGCTTTTTCACCGTCCCAAACTCCTGTTGTATGGCCACAAGAGATTTTGCTGCTAGTGATCAAAAGGTTTCAGGCATCAGTCGCTGTCCAGCAGTGCAGTACCAATCATGTATTTTCTCTTTCCAGACACTCTTCAAGGTGGTCTCTAGGTAGCTGTCCTGGTCCCTTTTTTATGTCACTCATTGGTCACAGCTCCGCCCCCTTCCTCAGCTGCTGCACAGAACTCAATCTGTATGGTTTCCTCAGAGGTCCGGTGTTACAATATTTATCCAAAGCTATATAAGTAACACTAGATAATGTTATTTAAGCTTCTAAAACGTAAGAGCAATGCACTTGTGCAAATAACTGCACTGCCAATCTAATTAGAGACTGAATATGTAAAATACAAAGTATTCCATAGATTAATGCACATGTCAGTCCTTTTAAACCACAATGACATGTATGCACAGTCGTATTGTCCAATCTGAAATTATGATGAGGGCAAACACCTTCAGCAAGAGGGACATTGGGGCATTGTATCATTGGCAGAAGCTGCAACTTTCTTTGATTGCTAAAATTTGCATATAAATGTATTCTTTGACTTCTTAAGTATGTTCTTGTATATAATTTTCAATTATTACCAAATCTACCTGATATAGCTACTAAATACTTGTTTGTTTCAGGTATGAAGTTCACAAAAAATATGTTTACTTTTTTTGAATGTGAATAATGCAAGTTATATTTAATTATGCAATGCACAAATTCATTTCCATAATGTACTTAGGCTTAGTCTGGATTGCCTCTCAGCCTTTCTAGCTTTCTTAATAGCAGACACATTTCTATTTTGTTTTTATTAATTAACTATTATTTCTAGATCAACTGCTGAAATGACCGACATTGTCACATGTTACTTGTTCTTCTATTTTATGACAACTAAATGAAATTTAACTTTTCAGTAATACATCATATATTGTAACAGTTTCACGCTTGACCTCATAGATACTGCAGTCCACAATTACACTCTTGTGGAATCTGCCGATGTTGCACCCCACTCTGTGCTTTTTGAACCTTGATAGATGTCACAAACGATCTCTGGGCTGCTTAAATCTCACAAGTGTGCGCATAACCATGGATTGCTGAATCCTGCCTTGAGTTAACAAGAAACACTTGGCGTTCATGGAACCAACTCAATTGAAAATGATCGGTTTATTCAACCAGGGCATTCTAAGCTAAGTCTCGACCTCTTAAACATGCTAAAAATGCAATGTAATTTGTATACATTCACCATGTCTATCTTATAGCATTTTTTTCAGTGTTTTACAATATTCTTTTTTCTTATCCTTTCCAGTGCTTTTTTATTCCACTTCCATTTTCACCTCCAAAAAGATGTAAGCTGTTACATTTTAAACACTATATATATTATAATTTGATTTAAAGAAAATGAAAAAGAAACTTTTAAAAAAACTGACAGATAACACAAACTGATTTCTTATAGCTTTTAGCTTGAACATATCCCACGACTTTCACTATTTTTAAGTTTAAATGATTTACATATTTTACCCATTAATATTATACTATAATATTAAAATAAAATGGTTGTTTTCCGATATGGTAAACAGAGTGTAGATCAAGAAATTGCTGGAATAAGTTGTACTTTAGGAATTACTCAGTTGACAAAAAGATATTCCAAGAATCAGAGAACATGAGTGATAAGAAAATCTTCCCAAAATGCAACCTATATGAACATAAGAAATTTTACACAACAGAGGTTAAGTTGTATTCTCTGTTTGTGGACTTTAAGCACGTTTACTTCTTTCTAGTAATTGGTACTTCTTCCAGTCTGAAAAAATTGATTACAATGATTTATTACTGTCTCAGAAATAAAGTTTTTAATTCCCTTCAGCAGTATTTGCAGAATTCCATCATGTCTAGTACATGTTTTTGAATGTCTCTTGTGCCTGAAGCTGAGTTCAATATTAAAATTCTTAAATATGTTTTTGTTTCTGCCCAAGGCATTCCTTTTGCTTCAGCCTTTGTAAAAACTATATTACATATTTTATATATAGTTCATATTATGTTTCTTTTCTATTTTGCAATTAATAGTCTATATGTCTGGATTAGGAATTCATAGCCATCTTGTCTTCAGTCTTGAACTGATGGCTGGGTGAGCAAGAACTTTTTCAGGATAGTAAGCCATAAAATCAGCCAAAAACAGGAACTTAAATCCTTATGCGCCATACGCACTGGCACTGCACATCCCTGCACTATTACTCATAATCTGACCTTTTCTTAACTTGTGGTACATCTGCAAAGCATGAAGTGCTTATGACACTGTTCTGGGGGATACTGCAACCTTCAAATGTAAGAGAAGCTTGAAAACGCCTTTGCCTACTCAGTAACACAATCAAAAATAAATATGCATATATGTGCATTACTGACTATAATCCACACGTGAAGCTAAGAATAAATCACCTAGGATTGCTTACCTAAAGTTAAATGTTATCATTATATTATTTTTCCCCAGCTAAGTGCCTTTTTGCTCCTTCAGGGCAGAAGATGGTCTCTCTCAGTGACTCAATTGAATAAACTGATGTCTGTGTTTGAGTCTCCCAAATGAACTGAAGGCACTAAATGTTACATTGTAATGATTTGTACATGGTTAGTCTTCATTATGAGTTTTATTTAGCAGATGTTTTCAAAGCAGTTTTTTTCTGTAAGTTTACTTGTTCTTTATTTAAATAATAAAGTTTTAGATACAATATTTTACAAACCATTTTAATATCTATAACAATACAAATAAAACATTAAATATTAAAGCAGAATAAAGGAAACAAAAACATATATCAATAATAATACTCTCATGAGGGTTGAAATCATCCAGTGGAAATAAATAAAAACATATATCAATAATAATACTCTCATGAGGGTAGAAATCATGCAGTAACAGGTTGTGAAACTTTAACCAACCGCTTTATGGCTCTTGATTAACTGAAGATACTTCACATATACAAAACAATCACTAAGGAAAATGTTAAATAAGGGACTACATCTGATCCATTTACACTTATAAATAAAATGTTTCTCAAATAATACTAAAGAATTATCAGAAATGAAATGGTATAATTAATAGGTTTTTCTCATAAAAGAAAACAGTATTCTTTAATTCAAAAACACAAACAAAATAACCCAATTTCTGGGCAATCTAAATCAAAGGTGTGAATGACAAAATGTGCCATTATTAACTATATCTGGAAACACGTTCCTTATAATTAACTGGATACATTTTATGAAGAATTTATATTGTTTTTCAAAAACCTTTGTTAATAGATGAAAACTTCTTACTTCACTTATAATTTTCAGCGAATGATTTTCTCCTGATTTTAGTTCAGTTCTACTTTAAACTAGGACTTATATGACTCCAGTGATGAAAACCACTCCAGAAGTAGGACTGCAACCATTTCTCCTGTGTCCTGTTTGTCTTAAGATAGCTCACTCCTCAGAACATGTGAACTTTGATGACCTAAAGCAAGCAAAGTAAGCCATTGAAATATAAACTAAAAAATTGTGATGATCATTAAACCAAATGGCAACACAAAAAAAATTAAAAACTAATAACATAAATAGCAAACACAATATATAGGACACTGACTAACCAAATTATTTGAATTATAAACTCAATTGTAATCTATTGTTTTTCTAGTTGGTTTTGGCTGGGAAAATTGGGGTTGTGGTTTGTTGGGAAGAGATAGGTGTTCAGAGTGTTAAGAATTGGTAAACCTCAGATGTTTCTCTGAAAAAAAGTTTCTTTTTTTAGAAAAATGTTTTCTTTTGATTTGTAGTGAATTTTCTTTATGAGTTATTTTCAAGAAACATGGCCATATAAGTATTTTGGAATAATTCTTAATTTGAGAAACATATGTGAATATTTTTATTTTTTTTAATTTTAAATGTATCACACAGCCATTTTAGAGTTTCAGCATTTTGTTGGTGAGTTGCTTGGATTCACCACACCATTGCTAAGTGGTGCTTCCCACTATGCATCATATCATAAAATTTCCACTGTAAAATTCAGCACAACACTTCAGCTTCCTGTACAAGATTACAGATTTGAATCTTGAATAGTGTTAGTCTTGAGCTCATAGTGTTAGGTATTCTGGTCAGTGACTCATAATTTTCTACTTCTCAGTTCTGTTCATAGTGTTTTGGTCCTGGTGATTTTCCTTGTAGTCTTGGTAATTACCCCCAATTCTTGTTTTAACTTTGTTTATGGTTTTACCACTTAGGTTTTCTTTTGATAAAAGTATGTTGATCTTCTGGAAAACTGTTTTTGTGGCAGTTTTTCAAAAATACACCCTAGGTTTGAGCCCATTTTTAACAACTTCTTTGCGGTTTCTCACAACGTACTGTGCTAGCAGGCGATACAGTGATTGGCTAAAATTTAAAAAGCTGATGAAGCGAGTTTGTGCTGTGGTGCAATCAAGCCACTTTAAATTTTTTTAATTGGCATCGTAGAGTAATATTTGGAGTGATGAAAAAAATTACCAGGAAATGAAATAAACTAATAGGGACAGAAAGAATCATAATCTAGGTACAGGCAAGTGCCAATAAACCAACAGAAGCCATTATAACCAAACTTCAAAGCTAAAATTTAAAACTAAAGTCATTGTCAAAAGTAAAGTTGCAAAATCTTGAAACTAACTAACCAGAATGTATACACCATATGTATTGTATACACAGTACTGTGAAAAAGTTTTTGACCTGATATCCACTATTTTTGTATATTTGTAATAAAGAGTGGCCTCACATCGTCAGATAACATGTAATATTAGATAAAGTGAATACAATTAAACATTTGACACCATTTCTAAATGGTCACTTAATATATTTAAGTAATAAAGATATCTAAAACCTGTATTGTTCAGTTGGAAAGGTAATTTCACGCTTAGTTACTCACTCAAACAGTTTACTAATGTTTGTAGCTAGCCATTATGTCCAATTTGAGAACATTTTAGAACATCTGCCCAGGAAAGACTGGCTTGCCAAAATTTCCCCTAGATCACAGCAATTACTCATTTAAGAAGTTATAAGACAATAGGGATGGCGCAGTGGTAGCGCTGCTGCCTCGCAGTTAGGAGACCCAGGTTCGCTACCCGGGTCCTCCCTGCGTGGAGTTTGCATGTTCTCCCTGTGTCTGCGTGGGTTTCCTCCCACAGTCCAAAGACATGCAGGTTAGGTGGATTGGCGATTCTAAATTGGCCCTAGTGTATGCTGTGGGTGTGTTTGTGTGTGTCCTGCGGTGGGTTGGCACCCTGCCCGGGATTGTTTCCTGCCTTGTACCCTGTGTTGGCTGGGATTGGCTCCAGCAGACCCCTGTGTTTGGATTCAGCGGGTTGGAAAATGGATGGATGGAAGACAATAGTCCAAGAGGTTACAGAAATTGCATTCATAATCATCCTAGTCTGACAGATACCAAGTAAAAACATTGTGCATTTCCTTTCATTAATCCCTTCTAAAGATCCCTTGGTGTTGACTTTTGTCTTACTTTTTTCATTACAGTTTTTGGTTTCTGTTTTGAGCTTGTTGGTCTTTCTGTTAGTCTTTTTTCTACATTTCCTTACTCGTTAGACTCTTCTCATTGTCATCCAATTAATATTAATTGCATTTTGGTGTCAACCTTAACAGGTGGATGATGACAGGGTGTCAGAGTGTTTAATTTCTTTCTTTTTTACTATTTTCTGCTAAGATTTTCAAATTGAAATAAATGTAAAAAGCAACACACTTCCCACCATTACAAAATAACCAATAAAACTCCTCAATCCCCTTGATCCCTTTCAGTGGTTGTGCTAAACCATTGATGTACCCCAGAAAAGAATGATAACACTAGAATTACCAAAGCCTACGAAAAAACTCATAAATCCAGCCCACCTTAAATCCGTTTGCACCTCTCCGTCAGCGTCTTTTGTCCTGTCAATGTGCCGATAAAGACAAGCAGCAAGCAGCCTGCTATTACATGCCCCCACCAAGACAAGCAGCAAGCAGCCTGCTATTCCATCCCCCCACCATTGCAGAACATGCACAAAGTTCTCTCAGCTCATGCCTTGATTATCTGAGAGTGAAGTGATGGAATTTTAGAGTGGAAATAATAGATTGTAATTTGGAACACATGCATTTCATGTGTGTTCCGTTTCTACAATAATCTGTGTCAACACATTGTTAAAACAGACACGTTTTTCATATTTTAGTAATAAATGACAAAATGTAGGCATAAACTATATCATGTCTGAAGTCCAAAGATCAAATAAACACTTTCACAAAAAGTTCAAGGACAATACAACAGCTTCTATGGTATAGCAGTAATGTTTGCTGACTTGTAATCAAGAGTCCCCAGTTCGATCCTGACTGCCTCAAATATTTACCATTTTCAGTAGTGAGCTACTTTTATTGTTAGTATTATACATTAAACACATACATTTGGTTTGCATCTGTAACAGTCGGTGTACATTTATAGTACTTGTAAAAGTTACAGGTTTTTTTTCACTTCTATTCTCTCAGTCACAATCACGATACAGTACATACTAACGCCCCCCACAAAGGGATCTGACGCTGTTACTTTTTATCTGAAACTGGGAATAACTGTAAATGTGTGTGGTGTTTTGAGGCAATGGAACTGGACATTCTCTGATCTGGATGGATAAAAGCTGGAGTACAAAAAGAAACCACCATACAGCAACATTTGGGGACTGGCAAGATTGGGGGTGGGGTGGGGGGGAACAAGCAAAACACACGGTCACTGACTACAACCGCAAGATGTTATGCAAATGAATATGAATAATATGAATAATGTTGCATCCGTGCCACAATGTTTTCCGAAATGTACTATACAGGTCATTGTGACGATGCAGGTTCAGGCTCCACACTCCCATTGCTATTCAGGAGCCCTTCAACCCAAACACCGTCGGTAATGTTACCGATGAGCTAGTCAGTGAAGGCAATAAACAATTGAGCAAGGGGATGGTATAAAGTGCAAAATTGCTTTTATTAAAACAATCAAAAACAAAGTGTCCATAAAGTGCAGTGCTTCTCAAGTTCAAATAAATAAATAATCCTTAAGACAAAGTGGAGGTTAAAACAATAAATAGAAAAAAAAAACAATCCTTTTAAAATGAGGTTAAAATGTTCCTCTGGAAGCAGTTCTTAAAACCAACAACAACAAGCCCGGTGCATCTTCTTTTATGCTGGCGCCTCACCTGCTTCTCCCATACAGGCCCACGCAACAGGCGAGACGCTCTCTGCAGCTGCCCTTTTCTCACTCAAACACGAGACTGGAGACCTCCCGATCCCTGGCTTCGGTCTGGCACTCATCTCAGCCTCGAGACTTGGACTCCTTGGTCTCCAGGACGCCCACACCAAGGACTTCCACTCCAAGCCTCCCGACTTCCACTGCCTTTCCGGCCTTCCGCGGCCAGTCGCCTTCCCCTGGTCACTCCCGCTACCTGATCGCTCAGCGGGAGCGACATCAACTCAAACGCCTGGGTGTCGGCCTAACACCCGGCTTCCTCGCAGCTGCCCTCGAGCGCTCATTCGCTCGCTCACACGCTCCGCGTGTCTATCTCTCTCCTGCACCACCTGCTTCCTCGCTTCCTGTAACTTCCGTTCTCTTCCTTTCCTCTCTTTTTTTTTCTCTCAACTCTCCCAAAACCGACTCACGCTTCTTTTTTTATAACGCGAGGGGCCATCACAGCTGTAGCATATTAGCCTTGGGAGCAATCACGGATGTGGGCAGTTCCTCACCTGTGCACTCGGTGAGAAACGGCCACACCGCCGACTGCCCCGCGGCTTTCTACAACAACGCCCCCCTCACGAAGCCGCCTCGGGTGCGATGATTATTTATTTAAAATGGCCTTTGCTCAACGAGCTGTGGTCCCAATAACACCACAGTCATAAAATGAATAATTCCAAATATCACATATGTCTCTGTATTTTTTTGTTAGTGCGGCTTTGACATCATGGACCATAAGGTGCATACTAATTTAGCGTGAACAGGAACACTCGAGAATAAAACTGAATAAAAAAAAAATCAAGTGATGGTGAGATACAAAGAAGGCAGATTCACCAGCATTTGTGTGTCAGCTTTTATCCATCTAGATCAGAGAATGTCCAGTTCCATTGCCTCAAGACACCACTCACATCTACAGTTATTCCCAGTTTCAGATAAAAAGTAACAGTGTCAGATCCCTGGGTGGGGTGGGCGGTAGTATGTATCGTGATCGTGACTGAGAGAATATAAGTGAAAAAAAAAGGTAACTTTTACAAGTACTATGAATGTACACCAGCAGTTACAGATGCAAACCAAATGTATGTGTTTACTGTATAATATTAACAATAAGAGCAGCTCACTACTGAACACGGTAAATATACAAGGTAGTCAGGATCGAACAGCAAATCTTACTGTTACACTACGGAAGCTGTTGTATTGTCCTTGAACCTTTTGTGAAAGTGTTTATTTGATCTTTGGACTTCAGGCTTCACACATTATATAGTTTATGCCTACATTTTGTCGTTTATTACTAGAATATGAAAAACGTGTCTGTTTCAACAATGTGTTTACATAGATTTTTGTAGAAACGGAACACACATGAAATGCATGTGTTCCAAATAACAATCTATTATTTCCACTCTAAAACTCCAGCAATTCACTCCCAGATAACCAAGGCATGAGCTGAGAGAACTTTGTGCACATTCTGCGGTGGTGGGGGGATGGAATAGTAGGTTGCTTGCTGCTTGTTTTTATCGGCACATTTACAGGACAAAAGATGCTGGCGGAGAGGTGCGAAGGGATTTAAGGTGGGCCGGATTTACAAGTTTTTTCGTAGGCTTTGGTAATTCTAGTGTTAAATGGGAGGGAATGTAAATACATATCTAACTGTCATAATAATACCAATTGTGTGGTAAAGATAATACAAATTAAATACCAATACAAATGAGGGTGACAGAAATATTAATTTCCCAACAGCCCAAAAACAATTAATTTAGCACAAACACACATAGAAACGTTATTCAAAGTACAGTAATGTTGAAAACTCTTAAAATCATCAATTTAAATTCATTAAGTGTACAGCTTGAGAGAGATTGTTTTTTTAAACTGGTAGTCCTGCCTTGATTGACCTAAATAGGCATTTTATCAGATAAAAGGAGAGGAAACAGGGCATGGACATGAATTGTCTGTTTGGAGGATATTGAAAGTGTTGCATTTTATTTAGAAAAGGTGGAGTAGTAATTTAACAGTGGGAAGAATTAAATTAGAAACTAATTGCCTTGCGTAAATATTACTCTAACCTCAACAGGGAGATTGAGTCAAATATTGTCTGGTGTGCAGCTTTCATGACGAGTTGGATAGTGTTGCTGGAGACTTTATTGATATTTTCTGAAGAGAGCTTCTGGTGAATTAATCGATAGCAAAGTCATTTGTGAGGATATGCCAGATTTGACAACACCTTTTGGAAGCTAGTTGAATTTAAATGCTTAGCATATGTACAAGAGATTTATTTATGTAATTCTGATGTAAGAGCACAGAAGAACACAGAAAAGAGGAGGCGGAAGGTCATGTGACCATATGTTAGAAAGGGAAAAAAAACATTTTTTTAAAGCAAAGAACTATGACATGAAGATGTTACTTGTCTTTTTAGATAAAGATAAACATGTGGCATTGAATATGGAGTGAGAAGTAGTGGCAACTAAAGTGATAACCTTATTTTTTTTTAAGTAAAACATACTTAAAGATAGAAGAAGGAAGGAGAGGGAAAATTAGTGAAAAGTTTCTATAAAAATCATATACATTCAGAAATCAATAAAAATGCAATAATTTGATCATGGAGGAATTGAAGATTAGACTGAAAATTGTGAGACAAATTATTTTGAAGAAGAAGGGGTAGTTTGTTCCATTTGAAGCCATATTCTATTTTTCTGGGTAGTAGTGTCATTTATTTAGAGTAGAGTGAAATTCATACTGTTACATCTGAATATTATTGATCTAAATCATCATTTTCCAGGCTGGACAATAGACAATTTAAAGTATAATTTATTTAAATTTGCTATTCAAACCAAAATTGGATTTTATAGGCATCCACTGCTTACATATTGCAGAAGCAAATCAAAACTATAGTAAATCAGGTTTCGGAGGTACTAGTAAAACACATAATAATTATAATATTAATAATAATACATTTTATTTATATAGCACCTTTCTCATGCTCAAGGTGCTTATTTAAACAGCAGGATATATGTAACGTTGGGTACAAATATTTCTGCATAGAACACTAAACAGATGAATACAAGATATACAAAGCAGTAAATAGAATGAAAGACAATAAACCAGAGAAAAATATTACATTCAATACTAAAAGAAAAGCCTGAGCAAATAACATAATTTGTGATATAACACACACACAAAACTTATCCTGAGAATCTGGACAAAGAGGTCAAGTGAAAGAATGGGCAGAATGTCAAGTTAAGTTAAAATCCTTCCTGAACAGATGAGTATGAAGTCATGGAGTCAGCTGATCTAATTAATTTAGGTAGGTCATTCCAAAGTCTGGGTGCTATACAGCTGAAAGTCCTTTCACCCGTAGAGTGCAGGTTAGTGTGGGGCACAGCAAGATTGCCAGAATCAGCATGGTGATGCATAAGGTCACTGATGTAGTCTGGCATGAGCTCATTTAAAGCTTTGGTACAGGTACACATGTTGTAAATGTAGGAAGGACGGTCCTTGCGTGTGTGTGAACTGTTAACATTTGAATTTGATGATTGCATATAGTGCTGAACTGACCTCTCTGTACTATCCTTTCCTCTGCATGTCCTGGAGTACAAAAGAAACACTACCATACAGCAACATGTGGGGACTGGCAAGATCGGAGGAAAAAAAAAAAAAACACGCAGTCACTGATTACAACTACAAGATGTTATGAGAATGAATAACATGAATAATGTTGCATCTGTGGCACAATATTTTCCGAAATGTATTATACAGGTCATAAAATGAATAATTCCAAATATCATATATACCTATGTCTCTCTATGTTTTTTTTTTGGTCAGTGCGGCTTTGACATCATAGACAATAAGGTGCATACTAATTCAGCGTGAGCAGGAACACTAAATAAAACTGAATAAAAAAAATCAAGTGATGGTGAGATACAAAGAAGGCAGATTCACCAGTGTTTTTTGTGTCAGCTTTCATCCATCCAGATCAGAGAATGTCCTGTTCCATTGCCTTAAAACACCACACACATCTACAGTTATTCTCAGTTTCATCCATCCATTATCCAACCCGCTATATCCTAACTACAGGGTCACGGGGTTCTGCTGGAGCCAATCCCAGCCAACACAGGGCGCAAGGCAACAAACAAACCCCGCGCAGGTCGCCAGCCCACCGCAGGGTGTGCACACACAGACACAAGCACACACCAAACACACACTAGGGACAATTTAGAATCGTCAATGCACCTAACCTGCATGTCTTTGGACTGTGGGAGGAAACGCACACAGACACAGGGGGCAAATGCAAACTCCATGCAGGGAGGACCCGGGAAGGCGAACCTGGGTTTCCTAACTATGAGGCAGCAGTGCTACCCACTGCGCCACCGTGCCGCCTATTCCCAGTTTCAGATAAAACATAACAGCGTCAGATCCCCGGGGGGGGATGGGCTTTAGTATGTACCGTGATTGTGACTGAGTTAGTGTGGTAAGTTTTACAAGTACTATAAATGTACAGACGCAAACCAAATGTATGAGCTTATTGTATAATATTAACAATAAGAGCAACTCACTACTGAACACAGTTAATATACAAGGCAGTCAGGATCGAACCTGGGATTCTTGATTACAAGTCAGCAAATCTTACCGCTATGCCACGGTAGCTGTTGTATCCTCCTTGAACCTTTTGTGAGTGTTTATTTGATCTTTGGACTTCAGGCATTATATAGTTTATGCCTACATTTTGTCATTTATTACTAAAATATGAAAAACATTTCTGTTTTAACAATGTGTTTACACAGATTATTTTAGAAATGGAACACACATTGTTAGTGGGATTGAGGAGGTCTTCGAAGTACTCCCCCCACCGACTCACAACATCCCGAGTCGAGGTAAGCAGCGCACCATCCCCACCATATACAGTGTTGACACTACACTGCTTCCCCCTCCTGATACGCCGGACGGTGGACCAGAATCTCCTCGAAGACGTCCGAAAGTCGTTCTCCATGGCCTCCCCAAACTCCTCCCACTCACCGAGTTTTTGCCTCAGCAACCACCAAAGCCACATTCCGCTTGGCCTGCCGGTACCTATTAACTGCCTCTAGAGTCCCACAGGACAAAAAGTTCCAGTAGGACGCCTTCTTCAGTTTGACGGTATCTCTCACTGCTGGTGTTCTCCAACGGGTTCAGAAATTGCCGCCACGACAAGCACCGACCACCTTACGGCCACAGCTCCGGTCAGCCACCTCAACAATAGAGGCATGGAACATGGCCCATTCTTACTCGATGTCCCCCACCTCCCTCGGGATGTGGTCGAAGTTCTGCCGGAGGTGTGATTGAAGCTACAGTACTTCTGACAGGGAACTCTGCCAGACATTCCCAGCAGACTCTCACAACACGTTTGGGCCTACCAGGCCTGACCGGCATCCTCCCCCACCATCGAAACCTACTCACCACCATGTGGTGATCAGTTGACAGCTCCGCCCCTCTCTTCACCCGAGTGTCCAAGACATGTGGCCGCAAGTCCAACGACACAACAACAAAGTCGATCATCGAACTGAGGCCTAGGGTGTCCTGGTGCCAAGTGCACATATGAATGTAACGAGCACAGAAGTCCAATAACAAAACACCACTCGGGTTCAGATTGGGGGGGCCATTCCTCCCAATCACGCCCTTCCAGGTTTCACTGTCATTGCCCACGTGAGCATTGAAGTCTCCCAGCAGTACAAGGAAGTCCCCAGAAGGTATGCCCTGTAGCACGCCCTCCAGGGACTCCAGAAAGGGTGGGTACTCCAAACTGCTGTTCGGCTAATACGCACAAACAACAGTTAGGACCTGTCCCCCCAACCGAAGGCGGAGGGAGGCCACCCTCTCATCCACCAGGGTAAACCCCAATGAACAGGCTCCAAGTCAGGGGGCAATAAGTATGCCCACACCCACTCGGCGCCTCTCACTGGGGGCAACTCCAGAGAGGTAGTGAATCCAGCCCCTCTCAAGGAGATTGGTTCCAGAGTCCAAGCTGTGTGTCGAGGTGAGCCCGACTATATCTAACCGGAACCTCTCGACCTTGCGCACCAGCTCAGGCTCCTTCCCCTTCAGAGAGGTGACATTCCACATCCCAAGAGCTAGCTTCTGTAGCCGAGGATCGGACCGCCAAGGTCCCCGCCTTCGGCCACCACCCAACTCACACTGCAACCGACCCCCTTGGCCCCTCCTACAGGTGGTGAGCCCATGGGAAGGGAGACCCACGTTGCCTCTTCAGGCTGTGCCCGGGCCAAGCCCCATGGGTGCAGTCCCGGCCACCAGGCGCTCACCATCGAGCCCTTACTCCAGGCCTGGCACCAGAGGGGGGCCCCGGTGACCCATGTCCGGGCGAGGGAAAATGTCGTCCAAGGATTTTGTTCTTCATAGGAGGTTTGGTTGAACCACTCTTTGTCTCATCCCTCACCTAGGACCAGTTTGCTTTGGGTGACCCTACCAGGGGCATAAAGCCCCAGACAACAGAGCTCCTAGGATCATTGATGGTGGCAGGGCCCCGGGGGTGGATGAGATATGCCTGGAGTTCCTCAAGGCTCTGGATGTTGTAGGACTGTCTTTGTTGACACGTCTCTGCAACATTGCATGGACATTGGGGACAGTGCCTCTGGATTGGCAGAACGGGGTGGTGGTCCCCCTCTTTAAGAAGGGGGACTGGAGGGTGTGTTCCAACTACAGAGGGATCACACTCCTCAGCCTCCCTGGAAAAGTCTGTTCGGGGGTTCTGGAGAGGAGGTTCCGTCGGATAGTCGAACCTCGGAACAGTGTGGTTTTCGTCCTGGTCGCGGAACAGTGGACCAGCTCTACACCCTTAGCAGGGTCCTGGAGGGTGCATGGGAATTTGCCTAACCAGTCTACATGTGTTTTGTGGACTTGGAAAAGGCATTTGACCGTGTCCCTCGGGGAATCCTGTGGGGTGTGCTCCAGGAGTATGGGGTACCGGACCCCTTGATAAGGGCTGTTCGGTCCTTGTACAACCGGTGTCAGAGTTTGGTCCGCATTGCTGGCAGTAAGTCAAACCCGTTTCTAGTGAGAGTTGGACTCTTCCAGGGCTGCCCTTTGTCACCGATTCTGTTCATAATTTTTATGGACAGAATTTCGAGGCGCAGCCAGGGTGTTGAGGGGGTCTGGTTTGGTGGACTCAGGATTGGGTCACTGCTTTTTGCAGATGATGTTGTCCTGTTTGCTTCATCAGGCCGTGATCTTCAGCTCTCTGTGGATCGGTTCGCAGCTGAATGTGAAGCGACTGGGATGTGAATCAGCACCTCCAAATCCGAGACCATGGTCCTCAGCCGGAAAACGGTGGAGTGCCCTCTCAGGGTTGGGAGCGAGATCCTGCCCCAAGTGGAGGAGTTCAAGTATCTCGGGGTCTTGTTCACAAGTGAGGGAAGAATGGAGCGTGTGATCGACAGGCGGATCGGTGCGACATCTGCAGTGATGCGGGCTCTGCATCGGTCTGTTTTGGTGAAAAAGGAGCTGAGCCGTAAGGCAAAGTTCTCAGTTTACCAGTCGATCTATGTTCCTACCCTCATCTATGGTCATTAGCTGTGGGTAGTGACTGAAAGAACAATACAAGCGGCTGAAATGAGTTTCCTCCGCAGGGTGCCTGGGCTTTCCCTTAAAGATAGGGTGAGAAGCTCAGTCATCCGGGAGGGGCTCAGAGTAGAGCCGCTGCTCCTCCGCATCGAGAGGAGTCAGATAAGGTGGCTCAGGCATCTGATCAGGATGCCTCCTGGACGCCACCCTGGCGAGGTGTTCTAGGTACGTCCAATCGGGAGGAGGCCCCAGGGAAGACCCAGGACACACTGGACGGACTATGTCTCCTGGCTGGCCTGGGAACACCTCGGGATTCCCCCGGTAAAGTTAGAAGTGGCCAGGGAGAGGGAAGTCTGAGCATCCCTGCTGAAGCTGCTGCCCCTGCGACCCGACCTCGGATAAGCGGAAAAAGATGGATGGATGGAACACACATGAAATGCATGTCTTCCAAAAAACAGTCTATTATTTCCACTCTAAAACTCCAGCACTTCACTCCAAGATAATCAAGGCATGATCTGGGAGAACTTTGTGCACATTCTGCGATGGTAGGGGGATAGAATAGCAGGCTGCTTGCTGCTTGTCTTTATCTGCATATTTACAGGACAAAAGATGCTGGCGGAGAGGTGCGAAAGGATTTAAGGTGGGCCGGATTTACAAGTTTTTTTGTAGGCTTTGGTAATTCTAGTGTTAAATTAACTGCCATAACCGAAGGTGAAAAGTTTGGACATTATGACAAATGTACCTTTTAATGTTGGAAGAAGAAGAAAGAATAAAAATAAATAAATAACAAAACATAATTTGACTGAAGCTGTCAGTCCATACTAAGCCCAAATTTTCTTGAAGAAGTTTTAAATGTGAACAACACAACAAAAATCTACTTTTAGAAAGTTATACGTACCTGTAAAACTTCAGTTTTGACACATATACAAGACTTGTTTTATTTTATAGTGATTACTGTTTAACTCTAAATATTTTAAACTCTGATAGCATAAAATGAATATGTATTTTACTTAAAAGAGTTTAAATACTCCAGGCATTCCTACTCTTAGCAAACCAACATGCCATGGATGCTTTCTTCTTATAGAAAGTGTGACTTATGTGAGGAAGATATTTTCCAATCTTTTTTCTGCTTGTCATCAACAAGCACCAGTAATATTATGAAAATCTGCCCAGAAATGCTAAAGGCTCTGAACATTGGGCTGTCATGGCTGACACCACTGTTCAGTGTTGTGTGGTCATCAGGAGCTGTGGTCTTAATTTTTAAAAAGGATGACCAGAAGGTGTGTTCCAACTATCAGGGAATCACACTCCTCAGCCTTCCTGTGATAGCTTATGCCAAGGTACTGGAAAGTAGATGCCACCCGATCGTGGAACTTCAAATCCAGGAGGAACAAAGTGGATTTTGTCCAGGTCATCGAACAGTAGACTAGCTCTCATAAGGATCCTGGAGGGAGCATGGGAGTACACCCAATTAGTCTACATGTGTTTTGAGGACTTAGAGAAGGTGTGTGATCATGTCCCTCAAGGGATTCTGTGGAGGGTGCAGGGAGAGTACATGGTTCCAGGGCCCTTAATAAGGGGTATTAAGTCCCTGTATAACCACAGTAAGATTTGTGCCCACATAATTGGAAAAACATCAGCAACATTCTCAGTGGGTGTGGGACTCTGTCAGGGCAGTGCTGACTAAGATGCTTACTAAGATGAAGGAACCTTCCTCTAGCTCAGATGGCAATTGCTGGCATCTTTTACACACAGGTTACTGGATCTCAACCAATATCTTTTGGAATTTTTATCTGACATATGATAACCATGCGTGTGTGAGGTGTTAGCAGTCTGCCAACTGTAAACTTTCCCAATGTGGACAAATGGCTAGAGTCCAGTTGTCTTTGTGTCAAATGCATCATTCCTCTTTACTAGAACAGGCTCCAGTTAGCTAGGACCCTAAGATAGTGGTACTATTAATAGAACAGCTTTAATTTTAACTTTTGAATATGCTACAAGATAAGTGTGTTAGTTCCCTGCTTTTACTTTTTTCACACTTTCTGAAGATGGCTTACTCCCTATATTTGTTTATGTATTTTTGGGGTAGTGTGACTTCATTTCCCAAAATTTTGCTTTAACATTAGAATTTATTTCTTTACACAAATAACAATAGATAAATGATACAAGTTGGCAAGTAATGGAGTAAAGAGCAGTAGTTTGCAGATTTTCAAATTTTGTTCGATAGTTTTAGGAAATGATTAAGTGGATAGCAAATTTGAGCAGGATGGCCTATTCTTAACAAAACATTAATGCTGTTATATTTTTACCTGAAAAATGTTCATGGAAGTAAATTGGCAGCTTTGAACTGGTCTGAAATGCATACATGTGGTTGAAATCTGCATTTGACATATGTCTAAACCTGTACGTTCATAAAATAAATTGATGTAAAATATAATAAATCCTGAATTGCCAATATTAAAGGTCATTGATGCAATGTGTTTCTGTTAATTTGGAGATGGGACTTTTAGCTATCCACAGTAATTTTGCCAGTCTCTTAAAGCAGATTTATGTTAAGTAACACTTTGCACTGGCAGGCGTAGCCAGCTTGCTGAAGGCCTCTGTTCAGCACCCTGAGGTGAGCACCTCCTGTCTAGCATAACTCTTAGTAATTTATTTGCAGCTAGATCCTAGGGGCCAGCTGTGCAGTGGCGTCTGCGACCGCGTCACTATCACACACTGGTGACAAACAATCCAGCTCTCTAAATGAAATTTGTAATAACTTTTTAAATTTCTTCATTACAGACACTGTAAGTTAGGAAAAATAAATTAAATTGTGGGAATGGAATGTGGGAGGTGTGGGTAGTAGTACTAGTACAACCATATATTTAAAATGTGGACCTGCTTACTATTCCAAGACAACTTTGTGAAAGTAGATGATTAAAATATAACGTAAGCTACAATGTAGAAACTGCTCTGTGCTATAAAATGAAGCAATTTCAATTTGTAACAAATTAAAACAACAACACCGGCTGACAGGATATTACTACACAATCGACCTGTTTTACACAAGTGTTAAAGCTTACAAAAGTGGAACTGACTGATAAGTCACAAATCATATTACTTCTAATATCACTAGTACCTTAAAATACTCGCTTGCATGCCTTCTGTTGCGCAAAAGTCTTAACAATGTTTGACACGTCAGGTTGTCTGGCACACTCATTTTCAATTGAGAGCATAGCCAAGCCATTAAGTCTGTCTTGTGACGTGGTGCTTCTGAGGTCATTTTTGATGGGATTTAACTTGGAGATCAATCATTCACATGCCGCAACAGTCACTGGCATAGTCAGCAATAACGTGAAAGTCGTGCAAACGTCATTGAAAGTAAACAACGATGCACAGTGATCAATCAGCAACAGTTCAGCTACTTCGAAAACAGTCGACTTGGTTGACAGGATGGATTGAGAACATGCACGAAATGACAACAATTGAGTGCAAAACGGCGATGAAATGTCAGTGCTATTGCATCCAAAGAGAAGATAGGCAGCAGTATACAATTTGTCGTCATCCATTGAGGTCAGAGTTGATGGTAACAAGACATTGAATGTTGAAGCCACTGCATCAAGGCTTTAAAACCTCTGTTTTAGTTAAGTTATTCAAATTTTTTTTTAAATCTATATGGCCCTGAGTGGGCTCCCCAAGCTCATAGGCCGTTGTGCTTTGCACAATCTGCACAATCCATTGCTACGCCAGTGCGCGTTGGTGAAGTCCTAAGAACAAAGACTGAAGATAAACTGGTAATTTGAACCCACATGCTACTTTGTAAGGCATTTGTTAAGCTCTTTCATTTATTTTGGGATGATTTATCTTTAGATGTTTAGCAATGCTCTATTTTCCCATCACTATAATATCTTCAATACCAAGATTTTGTTTCATTTCTCTCCATAGTTTTTATGCACATTTTTTTTCCAATAACTTCTTATTATTAGCAATGCCAACAAGCAGTTAGAGCAAGGGTATTTTACTGTTCCATGGAAAACAAATTATTTGCCATGCTGCCTCATTTTTCAACATTGCCAATTCTCTCCCCTCCACCTCCACTCTCTAAACTATGCTACCGGAAAATTTAATAATAACCTATTACAGTTTGGAAGTGTTTTACTATACAGATGGAAACACAGCAGTAAGTATCTCCTTCTGTCTCACAAGTAGAAGTTAAACAGATTATCAAACAAAATGAACAGATTTTACAGAAAAGCATTAATTTTTAATTGTTAATGAAAGCCCATGGGGTGGTATTGCTCACTATTTTCAGGCTGCTCTTCAGAATACAGTTTGCTTACTACTGTGGGGTCTTTGTTTCTGTGTGTCATAGTGTCTTTTCTCTTCCTTTCCTTCTAGGGTGTCCCTCCAATATAAAAGACCTCAAATGCAAAAATCCAACTCTTGCTTTTCAAGGTTGCATGCGACTGATTTTCATTGTCAACCAACCAGTGAATCTAATCCTTGTGCAGCAAGGTCTTATTGGCAATTTCAGTGATTTACAAATTGACCTGTGTGCCATCCAAGATAGGTAATCTTCTTCTTTGTTCATTACAACTATTCTTTTAACCAATGAAAAAGCTTGATTGCACAGAACAGATGAAGACTGTTGTCTTTCAAAAACCCCTAACACAGGCTTAAACTTAGGCCTCCTATTATTTTGAACAGCACTCAGAGTGGGTTTATACATTGCATTTGCTTTAATGTATCAAGAAACCAAGAGTGTTAACTGAGAAAGTAGCTGATTTAATATGCAGGCACAAATTAACTATGTTCACAAAAATGATATTTCTGTCAAGAGTTCCCATCTAAATGACAAAGAGCCTGTGATGGCAAAATGTTAGGATATTAAAATACATACAATGTTACGTTTCATTTTCTGTTAATTATCTCATCCAAACATTCACAGTCCTTCAATAGGGCAATTTAAAATATTCTGATTATGTTTCTTGCATTAATAAAGTAATAAAAGTAAATATAGGAAAGTAAATATCCACAGAAAATTCACAGGGATATAGAAAGTATTTTTCAACTCCACACAGCCAAAAAATGGCCCAGCAATTAAATTTGGAACTGTGATGCAAACCCCAGGTAATCAACTCTCTTTTTTATTTCAGGAATGTTCCCTTACTTTTGTTATTTCCATTTATTTATTCAAAGTGTAAATAATCTGGTATTGTACTTGTATTATTTTGTGCTTTGTAAAGTGCCTTGTGATTGTATGTTATGTTAATTCATAACAATGTGCAATAATGATTGATTGATTGATTGTTGAAGATTAGTCATCATAATTATTCAGTTTATAAAATGCCTTTCAGAAATAGCAAAGTATAAATTGAAAATATCAGTAACAAATAATATGTGTAGAATAATTGTGGGTAATTTAGAATAGAAATTTGATTATTTTCATGAGAGAGTTTCACAGGGTATGTGGGGGATTCTGTTTCTCCCACATGCTAACAGTACTATTAGGAAAGAACAAAAGCATTTAAACAAAGAGGCAAATGGATTTTCTTCAATTTGACTTTTGAAAAGCTCTTCAAAATACATTATAAAAGGTTATTGAAAAAAAAATTAAACTGGAAGTTTAAGGTGCTGCCTGCATATGAGTGTAACAACAGCTCAAATGCAGAAAGCATTGGAGGATGGTGTAAGACATTTTCTCAGAAGTAAGTGATTTTAAAAGTGGTGTCCCTCAGGGATCCATGCTGTGAACACCATGATTTCTGATTTTTTTTTTTTTTTTTACAAATTAATTAAAAATAAAAACTCTGAAATGTCCCAATGTCAAAAGTATTCTGACCCTTTGCTTTAACACTTTAAATTTGGCTACAGTTCACTCCATTCTATTGACTATCATTGAGATGTTTATTATTGAGATTTAATTAATTGGAAATGTCTATCAGAGCAAAAACCATGCCATGGGTTAGTAGGAATTGCCTGCAAAGCATACAGACATAATTTTGTCTGAGTAAGACTACAAAAAAATTCTGCAGTTTTCAAGGTTCCAACGATTACAGCGAGCTCCATAATTCTTAAAAGGAAGACATTTGGAACAAAAACAACTCTTCCTGGCCACCTGGCCAAACTAAAGAATAGAGGGAAAAGGGTCATGGTAACAGACGTGACCAAGATCCCGATGGCCACTTCAGAGAACCTGTATAGAGAATGGAAAAAGTTCCATAAGGACAGAGATCAATATAACACTCACCAATCTGGACTTTATCACAGAGAGGCCAGGCAGAAGCCTTTCCTCGGTAAAAAAAAAACACATGGGAGCCCACTTCGAGCTTAAAAAAAAATCTAAAGGACTCATAGACTGAGAAAAAAGAGACTGTTTTCAGATGAAACCAATATTAGTGTCATGTCTGTAGGAAACCATACACTGTTCATCACCTGTAAAATACCATTCCAACACTGAAGGATGGTGGTGGTAGCGTTATGCTGTGGGGATGTTTTTCGTTGGCAGGGTATGGGAAACTAGACATGGTTGAGGGAAAGCTGAGCGAGGGAAGGTACAAAGAGATTCTTAATAAAAACCAGCTCCAGAGTGCTTTGGACCTCAGACTGGGTCACAGATTCATCTTCCAACAGGACAATGACTTTAAGTATAAAGTAAAGATAACACAGCAGTAGTTTAGGGACAACTCTGAGTGGCCCAGCCAGAAGCGGAACTTAAACTCAATTAAACATCATTGGAGAGACCTGAACATAGCTAATGGCTGTCCACTGATGGTCTGTATTCAGTCTTATAGAACTTCTGCAGAAAAAAAAATGTAAGAAAATTCCCAAATATAGCTATGCAAAGCTTGTCACCTCAAACCAAAGAAGACTCCAGGCTATAATCACTGCCAAAGGTGCTTCAACTATGTACTGAGTAAAGGGTTTGATTATATGTGTCAATATTATATTTCAGTTTTTTTTTATTTTTAATAAATGTGCAAAAATTTCTAATATCCTGTTTTCACTTTGTCATTATGGGGTATAGAATGTTAATGTGGGAAAAAATGAGTTGAAATGATTTTAGCAAATGGCTGCAACATGACAAGCTGTGAAAAAAGTGAAGTGGTCTGAATAAGCTAGACTTGAGTAGAAACATAAATGTGAAGTTTTAACACAAGGAAGTAAAAAGTAATATACATGATACATAATTTGGGGTCACAGGTCAGGTCAGGTTGGGGAGCATGCACTGGTACAGTTTGTTGCCGCAGCCACCACATGACGAAACAGCTAGGGATCCTGGCTGGCAACCCCCCAGGAAGACACGCAGTGCAGTCCCACCATCTGGAAATGACCATCTATTTGTCACACCCAGGTATTATGTAAGCGTCCCCTTGGCCTGGTTCAACCACTCAGGTCCTCAACAAGGAGGAACTTGCAAGACAGATCACCCTTGGAGAATTGCGCCATGTGGCCATAGAGCCGTAACTGACGCTTCATCACAATGCTGGTAATGTGCCTCATTCGGGATTCCATGAGCAACCGCAAATTCGACACAAAGTTAAACCAGCATTTCCCAAGGATTCTCTGAAGAGACACAGTGCCGAAGGAGTCCAGTCTTCGTCTCAGGTGACTGGATAGTGTCCATGTCTCGCATCCATACAGCAAGACAAGAAGCACCAGGACTCTAAAGACTAGGACCTTCTTCCTTTTACATAGATATCAGGAGCCCCACACACCCCTTTTCAGCAACCTCATGACCCCCCCACCCCACCCCCCCATG
>JANRMT010062814.1:104819370-104855349 GCA_026402145.1 Polypterus bichir lapradei | reverse complement strand
TCAGTCTCTCGAGAGCCCTGATCAGAGCCTCCATTGACTCTGCGAAGCTCACAGCATCGTCAAGATCAGTGAATCTTTCTTAACTAATAGATGCCTTAACTTGGGTCTGATGCTTGAAAATTCTTAGTAGAAGAATTTAAGTTTCTTAGTGAACTGATGCCTGTTCTAAATTAGAGAGTGTGCTGAAGCAATTAAGAGGGCTAATAGGATGTTAGGTTAAATAGCATGCTGTACAGAGATAAAAATTCAAGGAAGATTATCCTTAATATACACAATTGACTTTGTCTCTGGGGTCTCCAGATTACAAAAAATAAATAACCACACTATACAAATTTTAGAGAACTGTTCCAAGAGTTATTTAAACATTGCAGGCTATGAGGAAAGATTGAAGAAGCTTATAAGTAAAAGTGGATTAAAAAAATCAAAAATTATAAAGGGGAAATATGGCGAATGCCAGTAGTTCCTTTTAAAAGAATAAACCAGAAAGAGTACACATTGGAAGCTGTTACAGAGAGACCTAAATATATAGAGAAAGTTACCAAGCAGTGTTTATAATTTCTGTCCCTCTCCATTAGATGCCAACCAAACTTCTGTGAACATGGAGGCCAGTGTTCTCAGTCTTGGAACACCTTTTACTGTGATTGCTCTGGTACTGGTTACACAGGAGTTACCTGTCATAACTGTAAGTAGCTTTGACTCTTAAATATTCTCTTTTGGTGAAATTAGCAAGTTAACCAAAGATTATAAAACTAAAGATTAACTTCTTTCAGAATTTCAACAACTTCAGCCACTTGCAGAACCCAATTAGCCCCTATTTTTCATTTCAATAATTTCTCAAACTGAAGCTGAGTCCTTTCTTTAATTGATTAAACTACAGGTATATGCTTTTGCTCCTGATATTACTTTGGTCATTGCAAATTAAATTATAACAACAGGCAACAATTGTATTTTGTTTTTGTTTAGAAGCTATGTAAAAATGCTAAATTAATGATTGACATAAATGCCATATTTGCATTTTTAAGATCATCCCTATTAGTTTTTTATTATTACTTGTTTTTATTTTAATGTGTTTTATTAGATTATTTTTTAATTTCATTACTTATGTAATATTTAGCATTTATACAGCTACAAATATATATAATTGTGAGTATGCAAGGCTAGCAATTTGTGCACTTACGTACTTAAGTGCACTGTACCATTGCGACAGTCTATTGAGTTAATAAAGTTCATAAAGCTATTGAGTTAATAAAACTATTGTAATAATCATAACCTCCATGTCTTTTTCTATATGAACAACTGTAAACCTACTTTTGCCTACCCTGTGTAATGGATATATTCCGTCTTGCAAAAAACTTTGGAAAAGTAACCGTTTTCTGAAAAATAATATTTTATCAAATTATTTTAAAAATATAAAATGTTTCAATATAGTTTTAATAAACTTGTAAAAGTTTATTTTGCTAGCATTCTCCAGTGCATTTGGTCAGAACCAAAAAAGAGAATTTTTCTCAACAGGGCTTAAATCAATACAGTATATAGCATAGTAACACTATTAATGCAAAATCAACTATTACGTACTGATTCCTGCCTTCTGCCAAATGTTTTCAGAATAGGCACTCACTAGCTTGCACTAGCTTCAGTTGGATTAAACAGGGTTCAAGCTCCCCATGCCTGTGTGGATTTTCTGCCGTTTGAGTGTATTTTTATCTGAGTACTAATCTTTAATCTAACTAAGTATATAAAGCTTAGATTGATGATTCACTCTGTACTGTCCTTTAATGAGTGAGTGTGAATGTGTGTGTCACTAATAATGGGCTGGCATTTCATCTCAGGTTGGATCCTGACTTGTTCAAAATACTTCTGTAATAGGATTCAGCTACTCCAGCTATAAAATCACATTAAGCAGGATGAATATATGAAAAGTAAAGGAGTTTCTGTATGCTTAAATTGAACTACATAAAGCACTGTTTTCAAAAGGGGTATCTTCATGACCTGTACCAGATAACCCCACAATGCCTGATACAAATCAAGTTGTTTATTTATATAGCACATATAAACAACTAGAAGTTGATTAAAATGCTTCATAACAATACATCCGAGTAACAGTTTAATGAGCAAGAGCAGACAATGATAATTTAGAATAAAAGAAGATAAAAAGAAAATTGGCACAGACCTAACAAAATACAATTGTTCCCTTCAATAACGGTCTGATTTTTACATTTTGAGTCAGCGTTCCACTGCTTGATCCATCCTGTTGTAGCAACCATTTTGCATTAAATGCATTAATATGAATGTTAACCTCAAAGTGACTCAAAAAATTGTATTCATTTATTTTTAAAACACTTCCATTCCAATGAGTATTATCTGTACTTTTTAGATTCATGTAAATACTAAACACTAAATACTATCACTGTTTCTTTTATGTGACATGTTAGGTTAATTGGGTATTCTTAAATGATCTGGTATGAGCAAATGCGAGTCCTCGAGATAAGTACACCCTGCAAATAACAGGGTTGGTTACTGTCTTGCAAATCATGCTGTCCACTGGACACTGAAAGTGGATTAAATGGATTTAGAAGTAAATTGATGGATATTTAATTTAGAAAAATTGATTTCCTAGAGGGTGTAAATGAAATTAGAATTACACATTAAAAATGAATTCTCAACCATAACTTTGATCATTTTTAAATCTGCTTTAAAACTTTTATTCCTGTTTCAAATGCCTAATAGAAAACCAGCCTTTGAACGACATAATTAAAAGCTGTAATACAAAAATGATTTATGACTGGATAACTCTGGCAACCCTGTCCTAAATCTTAAATTGGAACCTGCTTATTCCCAAGAGATGAAAAAAAAAAAATTTTTTGCCTAGTGTCTTACAGCACACACTTCCTTCTTTTATTAGTCACGCTAAACCTATTTAAACATCTCCATTTACTGGTTTGAGATTTGTTTAATAAAGTACCTTGTCATAGAAAGCTTGGTAAAAAATATTGTTGGGTTGCTTTATAATCTGGATCCCAGCCCAGAAATATTCCATGGGCATTTCCATTTGATAGATAGCCTTTCACAAATTCTAAATAAAAACATTCTCAATTTAATTGGATGCTTTTTCCCTATTGAACCTTCACTGTTTTATTTTCTTTTTTACCCACAGCTGTTTATGAGCCATCCTGTGAAGCCTATAGCCATTCAGAGACCACATCAGGTCACTTTTTAATTGATTCAGACGGAAGTGGACCACTGGGACCCACCTTGGTTTATTGCGATATGACAGGTAAGGATAAAGTGTACTGTAGTGGATTAATATTGCATTTATTTGGGATGCCCTGTGATGGATGGGCACCCCTTCCAATGCAGGTTCTTGACTAGCATCAAATGTTATTGTTGAGCTAGGCTTTGGCCCCCTGTGACCATGTACAGGAATTAGTAGGTTCAAAAATATATATGGATAGATGGAAGTATAATATTTATAATCAATTTGTATCCATCTTTCAATTCAAGGTATATTATTTTAATTTATGTTAAACCAAAAGCTTAGTCCGTGAAGCTGAAGGTTGAGATGGTAAAACTACATGTTTAAATGGAGCTGCCACACTCCAAAAGATGGGCATTGCAGGAGGGGCACTGTGTAGCTCCTAACCATATCTTACAACAAATAAAATTTCTCCATGTGCCCATTTTGCTAACACTTGACAAAAGTTCAAAGATTTATCTATGTTTGGTTCCTGCTTTGTGCCTGATACTGTTGAGATAGAAATGGATTTAGTGGTAAGTATGGATGAATGGATTGATCACCTTTTATTTTAATAGCAAGCGCCACTCACTTGACTTGCCAGAGGATATAAATGTAATCTGACTAAAAGTAGAAGGTTTACATAGTAGAACTGCAACCACCACAGCATATTTAGATGGTGTTGATGGATTCAAAAAGATGAATATTTCAGCAGCGGTGTTCTGTTGTTGTTAGCCACATCAAATTAGAAAATTACTTCTTCACATACTCCTTCTCCTGGCATCAGTCTTTGAATAAGTCAAAAGCATTAGGGAATATTTCACATAACCCCATGCAGTGAGCTTACCATAGTACCACCATCTAGCAAATGTCAGGTAGTTTGCACAACTTGAACATTAAATAAATATCTGAAGGGCTAACTCCACTTCTCATTAATAATAAAACTTAGGTCATTAAAAATAAAAACATGATAGCTAAACACAGCAAAGGAGACTGCCATTTACTTTTGGGTATTCTCCTTCATTTATATCTTTTACACATGTGGAAACATTATCTATATTAATAACACAAACTCAAACATTTGCTTACAATCAGCATGTTTGTATGAATGCTGTATCTGAGGCATTGTCCAGCTTGCTGATAATTTTTCCCAGACTTCATTTCATAGGCTTATATAAATAACAATCAATCAGTTTCCCCTCGTCAAAATACATAAACAGAGGTATCTGGCTTCAATAGTAACTTTGTAAGATAATTTAAAAAGAGCATATCAAAAATGAACAATGGTGTCATAAAGCCCATTTGTTGTCAGCCCCACTGCCTGTAAGATATTCTGTGTAGATTAGAAAGCACTCCCCAGATCCTATGATACCTCTGTACACATTGCAAGACCACATACTAAATATTCTGCATCACTTTAGGCTTGTAGGGATTTTGAAAATATCAGAACCACTTGATTGAAAACTACTTTAGTGTAGAGTTTTACACTGCTAGCTAAAGAAAATCAATGCTAATAATATAAATGTGCATTTTTACTCGTGGCATACTCAAAAATCAATGTTGTTTCCCATCAGTCAAGGAATGAAATTTTAATATGACATCTCAAAGTATGTCCTATCATAATGGATACAAGGCAAATAATGTGACTGAAGTACAAGATACATTAATATTCAGAAGCAGAATATTCTATAGAATAATATACTGGAGAAAAATGCTCTGTCATAAATTTATTGTAGGTAAGTTTGAAGACCTGAAGCATATGCTGCAGTAGGTCATATTGCTGCAACATAAAACATGGACTTGGGTTTATTACTTGTTTCTTGTTTGTTGAATTTGCATATTTTCATTGGTAAGTCAAAATTGTGTCAGTATGCATGAATGTTTTTCTGTAATGGACTGGATGTCTTGGTTCCAGGCTTATTCTGATTACAGATTGTTCTCCTGGCAAGGAAAAGCAACTATACATTTCTCTATTATAAAATCCAATGTCTGTCTGTCTGTATGTCTGTCTGCTTTTCACGAGAGAACTACTTAACAGATTTAAATCAGGTATTTTTCTATAATTTGCTTGAACATTCCGGTTGATTTTGCGACTTCTCTCACTGCGCTATGTATCATAGTTCACTTGCGGTACCGATTTATTTGCGTGAATCTGAGAGAAATGCAGTGGGCCGAGGGGAGGGGGGCGGGGACCTCCTCACTCACACACCATTCTCGGGGTGTTCCTTACCTCCACTTAGCTAGTGAACGAGAGAACTACTTAATGGATTTAGATTGTTTTCTTTCTATAATTTGTTTGAACATTCCGGTTGATTTCATTAAGAATCATAGTTCGCTTGCAGGAGAGATATATTCGCGCTAATCCGAGACAGAGACTGCGGACCGAGGGGAAGAGGAAACGTGACGTCAGGAGTAGGGAGCTGGGCAGGGCCCTCCTCACTGTCCTGTTTCATTACTATGTGGGCGGAGCCATGAGGGACGGCTAGTAGTATACATAAGCAAGTATACATGGATATTAAACATATTAATGCCAGTCCTTGGCTTCTGACATAAACCATAAATGTCCATACATCCATTTTCTAAACCAGTTTATTCCAATACAGGATACAGAGAGTTAAACCTATCCCAGAAGCATTGAGTGCAAGGCAGATGTTAACCAGAAATGAGGAACCAGACTTTCGCAGGGCGGATTCAAATACACCTAAACTCACACATGTATTGCTATTTTAGCATTAGCAACCCAATTATTCATGATTTTAGGAGGTGGGAGAAAAATAGAGCACCTCTAACAGCCTACACTATGAAAACAAGTGAACTGTTTATAATGCAACTTTTCAAGGATATATGTTTGGTATCACATTTCCATTATCTTCTTTTGAGTTGGAGAAGAAAATAAAAAGGAAAAACATCTTATTGAAATAAAGTAGAGCATTATTCTCCCTCTGCTATAGACTATCACCCCCTCCAGGGTGGAAAAATGTTTCAGGTCATTTCAAATGGAACTTCTTTCTCTGTTATGTCAATACTCTGCACTCTTCAATAAGGTAAAAAAAATATGGATAAATGATTAATACAATCTAGTACAGTAGGGGTCTCCAACTCTAGTTCTGGAGCGCTACTGTGGTTGCAGGCTTCCATTCTAACCATTTTCTTAATTAATGACCAGTTTTTGGTGCTAATTAACTTATTTTCCCTTCATTGTAATTGACTCACTGGTTAAGATTCATACCCCTGAATTGTTTAATTTTTTTTTCCTAAAATGGCACCCAAACAGAAATGAGATGTGAAGTGAGCTAACAGAAGACCAGCTAAATCAGGGCCTCAAACTCCAACAAGTTTCTTAATTGGAATCTAATTTTAGTTGTTAATTAAACTTGTTATTTAATTCCATGGCTTGTTGATGCTCTTAATCTGCCACGGTAGACATTTCCAAAAGTGTTTTTCTAAGAACAGCACCAACCTATGTTGTGGGCCTGAGCAGATCAATATTACTGAGCCCTTCAGCTTTCTTTATTTTTAGATATTGTATGAAAGGTTACTGGCCAAGTGTTGATTCATTTTGGATCTCATTATTTGTTGGCTGCAAATTAAAGAAAAAATAAATAAGTGGTCTTAAATAGCAAGTCAATTAAAATTATGGCAAAGCAGTTAATTAGCAGCAAAACTAGTCACGAATTAAAAAATTGTTAGAATGAAAATCTACAACCACAGCAGCACTCCAGGGCCAGAGTTGGAGACCCCTGTGCCACAATATGCTGTAAATACTCATAACCAATGATGGAAACAGAACAAAAGAAACTGCTGACTAAGTTTATTTTAATAATGTAACAAAGTCTTAGATTACATAATAAAACTGTGGAACAAATGGTGAATTCAACAGTCCATTATGAGCCATACTTTAGTTACTGTATAAACTTTCCAAATAATTTCTGCATTGAGGTAAAGTGGCAGAATGAATTACCAAAAGCACAGGGACCTTTATTTTTGTAAATGACTATGACAGCAAAACTGTTCCCATGGTTGTGAATATCACCTTGATGTTTTTAAATGAGATGGCACAGTGGTTAGGACTGCATGCTCACAGACCCTGGGATGTCACTGTCTGTGTTACCCTGCATATTCTCCTTGTATTTTTCTCCAGTTATTCAAGTTTTGACCCGCAGGTTAGATGAACTCTGAATTGGCCCAGTACACATGGGTTTACATATGTGTATACTTTCTACTGCAAAAGACAGGCATCCAGTCCAAGAATGTTTAGTGTGTAGCAATTATAGACTCCTGTGGCCCTATAACGAAAAAAAGAAAAACAGATTCAGATCTACATTTGCTTATAAGGAATTCATCAGAGGATTGTGCTTTTCACACAATCGTGTGGTAAATGGGCTGGCAGGCTCCATGTAAACTGCCTAAATAGATGGATAGATAGCACTTTATTGATCCCCAAAAGAAAAAAAAACAGGAAAAGACTAATTTTTATATGTTTACTAGTGAGTTTTGGTATTTAGAATAACAGTTAAAAAAGGGACAAGATAAATAAAGTTTAAAAACTTTTGAATTAATCTATACTAATAAAAGGCAAAGCCCTCACTGACTGACTGACTGACTCACTCACTCACTCACTCAATCACTCATCACTAATTCTCCAACTTCCCGTGTAGGTAGAAGGCTGAAATTTGGCAGGCTCATTCCTTACAGCTTACTTACAAAAGTTAAGCAGGTTTCGTTTCGAAATTCTACGCATAACGGTCATAACGGTTGACAACGTCTGCCATTTTGAACTTTCTTATTTATGGCCCCATCTTCACGAAATTTGTTAGGCGGCTTCCCTGCACTAACAGAAACCAACGTACGTACTTATTTCGGTGGTATGACGCCACTGTCGGCCGCCATATTGAACTTTCCAACGTCACTAATTCTCCAACTTCCCGTGTAGGTAAAAGGCTTAAATTTGGCAGGCTCATTCCTTACAGCTTACTTACAAAAGTTAAGCAGGTTTCATTTCGAAATTCTACGCGTAACGGTCATAACGGTCAACAACGTTCGCCATGTTAAACTTTCTTATTTATGGCCCTATCTTCACGAAATTTGGTAGGCGGCTTCCCTGCGCTAACTGAAACCGATGTACATACTTATTTCAGTGGTATGATGCCACTGTCGGCCGCCATATTGAACTTTCCAACAGTCTTTGTTACTTATGGGCCCATCTTCAAGAAATTTGGTACGCGGGTTCCCAGCGCTAACTGAATACTACTTACGTACATATATACGTCCATAGCCTGCAGCTCGGTCACCGTGTGAGGCGGTGTTGGGTCCCCCATCCCAACGCCTCCCACGTTGTTGGCTGCCTGCCTATATAAGGCCGTCCATCGCTCCAGTCTCTACATTCCCTTCCTTGCTTCGCCGCGGGATTCACGTCTCCCTGCTGATAACTACAGCCTTTTTATTTAATCCACGGCTTCTCCGCTGTTTTATTGTTGTTTTATTACGATTATAGTTATCGTGTAGGTATTTTAGACTTACTTTACATTGTTCAGGTACCCATTTCCTTTATCATTCCAACCATACCCCTATTAACATGTCTATCGAGGTGATCACCATCGATCAAAGAACTGTCACTTACCGAGTGGTTTCCATGCCTGGAGATGGCACCTGCCTTTTCCATTCTCTTTGTTACATATTGCACGGCCATATGAGACTCACTCTTGATATCCGGAGGAACATTGTGTCTTATGTATTGAATGACAGGTTCAAGGTGTGGACTGATGACGGTACAGGAGATAATTATACTACACAGGAGCACTATAAGAGTGAAATACTTAAGCCCTTCACCTATGGTTCTGCATGTGAGTTGATGGCTACCGCTGAATTGTTCAGTTGTTGCTTTTAAGTGTACCGAAATGGTCAAATATTTTACACCTTTGGACAACCGCCAATGCCTCTTAAACATCTTAGATTCACAGGTGACGATTTCAGTAGTAGACACTATGATGTTTATGAATGTTTAAACTCTCAAAAGCTGGATGTGAAGTTATCGATGAGACCGATTGTATGCTTACAACGCTTGATAGATGCCGAATGTCACTTCAACACAAGTCCTGCAAATACTGTCGTAATTGAAACAAACCATGAAACTCAAACCGATTATGACAGCAGCAATCCAAGCTGTGAGATTTAAAACAAGATTACTTTTCACATGGCCAACTGTACGTTGCATTCTCAAGAGTAAGCTTAGCGCACAGCTTGGTCATATTACAACCGGAGGGCCGAACTGACAATGTGGTATACAAAGAGATCCTTAACAAATAATTATGGGTATATTTTCCCTCAGTTTAAAAAGGTTTAATTTTCTTCTTAATAAAAATTTTAAGGCAGTACTTCGCCGCTGCAAAGCGCGGGTATTTTGCTAGTTACCAATAAATAGAATTCAGTGTTTATATTTTAAATTCCCTCATCATATACTGCCATAGCAGTAGGAAGTACTATAAGTTAAATATACTCATGATTGGTCTCGTCCGATGCAAGAGATGGACGTCTGGAGGGGGGTTAAGGGGTGGAGAGAAAGAGAGCAGGCTTGATCTATACCTAATCTATCCTTTGAATCTTTATAATTATAACTACCAACATAATAATAGGCTGCATGGCAATAACTCTAGGCCGAAGCTGTCTCACTTCCAGTTAAGACTATAAAATGACATCAAAAACTCAGAATCAATGTCTCCATGATGGGACAGTTAACGTTGTGAGCTGGAATGTTAAAGGCCTGAGTCACGAATTAAAGAGAAAGAAAGTACTCTCTCACCTAACAGGTCTAAATGCTAAAGTAGTATTTTTACAGGAGACCCATTTACTAAGCAAGGATCAGTTCCGGCTGCAAAAAGATTGGACTGGCCAAATGTTCCATTCTAGTTTTACAAAGAAAACTAGAGGTGTGGGAATTCTCATACATAGAACAGTCCCATTTGTAGCATCAGATGTAGTATTGGATCCTGAAGGGAGATATGTGATGGTCATGGGAGACTTATCTAACCGTAAAATGATCTTGATAAATGTTTATGCACCTAATGTTGATGGTAAGGAATTTATACAAAATTTATTTACATCCATTCCCAGTCTGAACACTCATAAAATTATAATGGCTGGGGACTTTAATTGTGTTCTAAATCCACTCTTAGATAGGACTTCTTCCACAGGGGGAACGGCATCTAACACCGCAAAGATAATTACAAAGTTTATAGCTGATCACAACTTATCATACCTTTGGAGGTTTTTAAACCCAAACTCAAGAACATATTCTTTTTATTCGCCAGTACATCATTGCTACTCAAGGATTGATTATTTCTTCATAGACAATAACTTCTTGCCTATGATTAAATCTTGCAAATATGTTGCTATTGTTATTTCTGACCACGCACCTATGATCTTGGAGCTAAAGTTACTAAGCCCCATACACTCACCCCGCAGATGGCGTCTCAACCCGCTTCTATTAGCAGACGAGAACTGTACAGAATTTATATACAAACAAATCAAATTCTTTCTAGAGACAAATACATCCTCAGAGATCTCTGCAGGAACACTCTGGGAAACTCTTAAGGCCTTCTTAAGAGGACAGATTATCTCATATCTCTCCCACAGAAATAAATTAGAAACCAAGAAAGTAGCAGACATAAAAAGCGAAATTACTAGAATAGATGAAGAACATGCCAGACTACCATGCGAGACTCTACATAGGAAAAGGCAGGATCTGCATTCAGAACTAAACCTCCTGACAACTAAAGAAACTGAACAACTAATTTATAAAACCATACATCATTACTATGAACATGGAGAGAAAGCTAATAAGCTTTTAGCTCAACAAATTCACAAGCAAGAAGTGCGCAACGCAATCTCAATAATCACCAATGCAGACGGAGATAGAATTGTCGACCACAAAAATATAATGCACACTTTCAGAGACTACTATAAATCCCTATATACTACTGAGTTTAAAGAAGACAATACACAATCTAATGCATTTCTGGATACATTACAAATACCACAGATAGACACTTTTAGTGCGGAGGAACTTGATAAACCTCTGGCATTATCAGAATTACTAGATGCTATAAAGTCACTCCAAGGCGGGAAAGCAGGAGGCCCTGATGGCTACCCTGCAGAATTTTACAAGAAATTCTCCGCTCAGCTAGCTTCCCTCCTATTAGCAACATTTACAGAAGCCAGAGATAACTCTCCCTCAAACTTTTTGCCAAGCACTAATTACCATTTTTCCAAAACAAAATAAGGACTTATTAAATCATAAAATCATAGCTAGAAGGATGGAGAAAGTGCTCCCCTCGGTAATATCACAAGATCAAACTGGATTTATTAGGGGCCGACACTTATCTTCAAATCTTCGACGCCTGTTTAATATAATATACTCACCAACTAAATCAAACACCCCAGAAATATTATTATCATTGGATGCAGAAAAAGCATTTGACATGATTGAATGGAAATACCTTTTCACTACATTGGAGAAGTTTGGGTTTGGCCCGAACATTTGTGCATGGATCAAATTACTGTATACTAACCCAGAAGCTTCAGTTTGCATCAACAACACTTGCTCAGACTACTTTAAACTAGAACGCGGTACTAGACAAGGATGTCCCTTGTCACTGCTACTGTTTGCAATTGCCATTGAACCACTGGCAATACATTGTCGAAATACTGATCAGATAAAGGGGATTATCAGAGAAGGACTGGAACAGAAAATTTCATTATATGCAGATGATATGGTACTATATATATCAGACCCAGAAAATTCTGTGCCTGCAGTCTTAACATCACTCACAGAATTTCAAAAGATCTCTGGTCTCAGAATTAATCTGAATAAAAGTGTACTCTTTCCAGTGAATTCTCAAGCATATAATATTAGATTAGACACCCTACCTTTTATCATTGCAGAACAGTTTAAATACCTAGGGGTGAACATCACAAGTAAACATAAAGCTCTTTATCAACAAAACTTCGCCGTCTGCATGGAAAAAATTAAGCAAGACTTGCATAAATGGTCAAACCTTCATCTCACACTAGCTGGAAGAATTAACACTGTTAAGATGAATATTTTTCCTAAGCTCCTTTTTTATTCCAAAACATTCCAATATACATTAATAAATCATTCTTTAAGCAATTAGATTCAACAATAACCTCATTTATTTGGAATTCAAAACATCCACGCATCCAAAGAGCGACCCTAGAAAGACAAAAGGCAGAATGCAACATGTCTCTACCTAACTTCCAGTTTTATTACTGGGCACTAAATATACAGGCGATAAGAACCTGGATACAAATAGAAGAGCATATACAGGCTTGGTCCGCAATAGAAGTAAAATCCTTTAGTACTTCTTTGTATTCCCTGCTCTGTGCTCCAATAAACACATGTTATCGACAATATACTAATAACCCAATTGTGCTTCACTCACTTAGAATTATGGAACCAATGTAGAAAGCATTTTAAGATGGAGAAGCTTCTATCTGTGGCACCTCTGCAAGAGAACCACCTCTTTCAACCTTCGCAAACATATGCAGTTTTTTATACCTGGAAAAAATTTGGAATTAAATTGCTTAATGATCTTTATATAGACAACGTCTTTGCATCCTATGAACAATTACATTCCAAATTTAACATTCCAGCAACACATTTCTTTCACTATCTTCAAATCAGGAACTTTGTTAAACAGAACCTTCCAGATTTTCCTCATCTTGCACCCTCATCCATGCTGGAAAAAATATTGCTGAATCTCAAGGACTTAGACACTATCTCTACAATATATAAAATCATTTTACAATCCCTCCCTTTCAAAGATCCAAGAGGACACTGGGAGAAAGATCTCTCAATTAATATATCAGAAAAGGAGTGGAAAGTAGCAATGCAGAGAATTCACTCGAGCTCCATATGCGCAAAGCAAACAATTATACAACTCAAAATTATATATCGAGCACATCTGTCTCGTCTAAAACTCTCCAAAATGTTTCCAGGGCATGATCCAACCTGCGAACGCTGCAACCAAGTCCCAGCCTCACTGGGTCACATGTTTTGGTCCTGCACCAAATTAACATCATTCTGGACCAAACTTTTTAATTACCTTTCAGACAGCCTTGGGGTCACAATCCCTCCTAACCCATTAACAGCTGTGTTTGGGGTTCTTCCAGATGGGTTTAAAGTGGAGAAAGACAAACAAATTGTGATTGCATTCACTTCACTTTTGGCACGCAGACTTATTCTGCTAAACTGGAAGAACCCAAACTCTCCTCTTTTCAGTCAGTGGGAAACCGATGTGTTATACTATTTGAAATCGGAAAAAATCAAATACTCAGTTAGAGGATCCATACTGCCTTTTTTTAAAACATGGCAGGATCTAATCAGTAATATTTTAAAATAAGCTCATAAAGCACAGAGAATTTATTAATTTAGGTATGGTTACAAGCCTTAAATTTCACACCATTTGCCTTGCTCTCTTTCTCAGGGGTGGGGATCGATATGTCCTTAACTCAATTTTTCTTTGTGCAAAAACTTGATTGATTTGTATGGATTGCAATAAAATTAATAAAAAAAAAATATATATATATATACTGTAAAATATTAAAATAGGGTGACTTTCAGGTCACCTGGGAAAATGTCAAATAAAGCTAAACTATTATCCTATTTAGAACATTGCCTGGGTGTAAGCAGTTAGCAAATTCATATGTACTGTACTTAGCAGACCCCCGGGCTAAAATTCAGCAAATGAGCTTGTATATTTCAGCATAAAGAAAGGCAGAGAAAATGCAGATAATTAGAATTGAATGCAAAGGCTTAGTAGGGCTGTCACCACCATATTGCTTGTTTGGATATTACAGATTGGCCAACAGAGATAGCATGGCCTCATTTTAAAGCCTGGAAATGAAAACCTTTAGTATGAAATTTGTCTAAGCTTTAAAATTTCAGGAAAGCATAATGCAGCTAACACAGAATGGTAAAGTGGCTGAATGTAATTTTCTGTTTTTTGCGCTCCTATTCCAAAGTCCAAGTTTTAAATAGATTTTTGAAATCTTTGCTTCCATAAATATTTGATTGGATTTTAGAGTGTGGATACCCAGATTCAGAATGTATGAAGTTTTGGGTGCTCTTTATTTTTTTTAGGCATTTGTCTATATGTTATAGTATCTAAGCCTCTCACATAGCTGGCTGCTAGCCTGCTGCTGCTTTGCTGGAACTTCTACATGTCTGCAGAGCACAGCTAGAAATGGAATCACATGTTTACCTAACAAGCCTGCAGCTGATGATCTCAGTCCTGACAAATATTGTTTGTGTCTTCTCACTTTGATTTTAGATTTTTATTTCTTCATTTATCTGTCATTAAGGACAAGGTGCTCACATGGTAAAAATATAAATGACTTACGAGAACTTTAATATTAGTAATAATTACTAAAAATATTATTATATACTACACTCGGAATGGAGTTGGTACTGGTTACAGATGTGGTGTTGTTGCTAACACATTTCTTGACACAGTAAGTTGAAAGAAGTTGACTTCTTTTCCTTAATAGACAGTCTATTCCTCATCTTTAATAGGGTATAAAACCAGAAAACCTTACAATATTATGTTTAAGTTGTCTCAAGGAACACTCCAGAGGCAGCACAGTGACTAGTGCTGCTGTCTCTCTGCTTTAGGTGCCCTTGTTGAAACTGTGCCATTGGCATGGCTTCAATGGAGATTGATAGGCTGTACAGTATATGAATAGAAGTTCTGACAATAATGACCACTGACATCTGTTATGCAACTACAACCCCCACTTTTACAATCACTGCACACACATATAATTAAATTCTCAAAAAGCTTTTTGACATAATTGCCTGTTTCTTTGCCCCATCCTACAAGTTCTGTGTTCAATGATCCTATGTAGACTGTGGCTCTCTTTATGTGTATCTGTCATGTTTTTTATTCCCAGTCCATTTTTAGGCCCTCGTACCTCCCACAACAAGTCAGCCACTTTGTGTTCTTCCTTTCTTTCTTTCTTTCTTTCTTTCCCTTATATGGATTTGTTTGTATGCTGTATTAACAGGAATGAACCTAACTTGAGGTTTTATTATTGTTCCTTCTGTTTTCTTAAATATTTGCTTTAAAGAATCTCCATAGAACCTGCGTTATTTCCAGTAATTTCTTCAGGAGTGATGGTAACTACAGTAGCAGGATGGCCAGATGGACTTGCAAGTTTCTCTTAATAATTCCTGTGGATACAATAACACTCGAGAAAAATTTGTGTTGATTTGTTCAACATATGACTTAACAAAAATGCTAAGATTGAATCTTTTGCTATTTCTTTTTGTCTCAGTACACATTCCGTCTTGGGTATGACATTAATCTGCATCTAGCCCTGTAGGTAGGCCCTCCAACCTGCAAGGAAAAAACTGGGGGGTGGTGGCAGAATTAGCACTCCGGCCACCATAACAATTCTCACACTGGTTCCATTCCATCTGAACTAGTGTGGTGCTGAGGTGTCACCCGTTATATTGCTGCACTGGGGTCCCGAGTTGGTTTGTCATGTGGTGGGTGCGGCAATGCACTGTATCAGCACGTACTCCTAACCTCTCTCTCTCTCAGTACACATTATAAATGAGTAGTATGTGAGTACTGATACCTTAACCATCATCCTTTTGCTGTTGTATTTTACATGACAACAATGTCTCTTTTTTCTGGCCTCAGTTTTGTCATGTATTTTTTTCTGTGGGGATTGATATTTACCAAGCGATAAGCATTTTGTTTCCCATTAGTCTTGCAAGAGTGTCAACTCAACATCTTTCTTATACTGGTAGATTATATGTTTGCAGTTTCTAGGAGAGGTATCTGGGAACATATAAACAAGGGAATGTGTTACACTTTTTAATTTTATCCATTTTACTTGGTTCATGGCTGCATTTCTTTAGAGATGTATACTTTTTTCTAGTTTGTAAATAACATGAGAGGATCTAATGACCAAAACTACACAAAACCATATAATTGTATTGCAAGTAAAGCTTGAAAAGAAAAATCCATGTTTGTCTCATTTATTGAAAATCCTGTAGTCAGTGATAAAAATGTTCCCATGGTTTTGAAGTCAGGAGTCTATATTCTGAATTTATTAATTTTATCACTTATTGCCCAGAAATCAATTTATTTTTATTCCCAAGAATGAGAATTTGTTCTGATGAAGCTTTCTTAATTAAAGCAGTCTTATGATTCCATATATAGCTGTGATAATGCTTACAGTTCTATAAACTAGCAAACCAAGTTAGCAATTTCATACCCCATTTAATCCAATACAGAGAATTGTTCTTGGCATCTTTTTTCACTCTCATCAACAATGTTACCACAGATTCAATCTTATTTTAGAGGAACACTAAATATACCCTATGTCTTCTACTGTGACTGGATGCAGCTTCTCTTTCATTCTCCAGATGTAGATAAAGTAGAGATTTTAATTAAACAGAAATGGATGTGGGTTCAGACTTCTTGACCAAAAATAGAACAAATATTACAAGCATATCCCAGCACTTGAGGCAGCTGAATTTTCAACTTGTTGATATTGTAAACTATATTTGCAGTCCCTGCTAATGGGAATCTGTCCATAATATCACTGTGACTTTCCAGTAGAAATATTTTAAAACATTACACAACTTATTCTAGGACACTGAGGAGCAGGGTGTATGGGTTAGGAGTGTTTTTTATTAAAATACTTTTTCTGTAGATATTGGTGAACTTGGTTAGGATATTGTCCACTAAAACAATTTTTGGAAGAAATGGCTCTGGCTTTATGCTAATTGTAAATGAGGTGTGATTATTAATTTTTTTCCTGTTGGTATTAAATATATGTATACAGTACAGGCCAAAAGTTTGGACACACCTCCTCATTCAATGTGTTTTCTTTATTTTCATGACTGAAGGCATCAAAACTATGAATGAACACATGTGGAGTTATGTACTTAACAAAAAAAGGTGAAATAACTGAAAACATGTTTTATATTCTAGTTTCTTCAAAATAGCCACCCTTTGCTCCGATTACTGCTTTGCACACTCTTGGCATTCTCTCGATGAGCTTCAACAGGTTGTCACCTGAAATGGTTTTCACTTCACAGGTGTGCTTTATCAGGGTTATTTAGTGGAATTTATTGCTTTATCAATGGGGTTGGGACCAGCAGTTGTGTTGTGCAGAAGTCAGGTTAGTTGGACGATCATTTATTTTTCAACAGGACAATGACCCCAAACACACCTCCAGGCTTTGTAAGGGCTATTTGACCAAGAAGGAGAGTGATGGAGTGCTGTAAATGGTCATGAAAATAAAGAAAACACATTGAATGAGGAGGTGTGTCCAAACTTTTGGCCTGTACTGTATATGAATGTATCAGAGTAAAAGTTGCCTTTTTTTGCAATCAATTAGCACATGTGGTGCAAAAATAGTTACTCAGTTTTAAGAGACAATGTGAAAACATAGACAGAATCAGTAGCAGAGAACTTATGCAAGGAGTATGTTTATCTGTGTGTTAAAATAAAATGCTCTTCTTTCAAAGTACTCATCCTTGTTCATCTGATATTGTTTTTGTTCCTGTCATTTTTGAGTGAATGTGGCTGGCCAGTGCTGCTAGTAATGTCCTGTCTGTAGAGTTTGGATTATCTTTTGTTTTAATGAAAACAAACTTACAGTACTCACACACATGACTGCCATTCCATTGGGTCAGTTGGCATCTCCAAATTACCTCAGTGTACATATTGCAAATTTGTGTGAACCCTAAGATTTGGTGGTGGACCACTTACATATTTTTCACATATCTGAGCTTTCTTTTAATGATTTTGTGTGTCTTATATTTCTTTCTAATTTCTTTTTACTGTTTAATTTACAGAAGACAAAGTATGGACCATACTGAACCACAATAACACAGAGATGACTTGGGTTCAGGGCTCAAGTCTGGAAAATCCATATTCCATGCAGTTCAGCTACAGTTTGTCTCAAGAGCAGCTGCAGGCCCTGGTGGCCAGAGCGGAGCATTGTGAACAAGAAATCATCTATCGATGCTGGAGGTCTCGATTACTCAATGCACGAGGTAACAAATCACTGAGGTATGGGTGTCCATTTTGAAGGTAACCTAAGACTGTTTTTATTAACTTCAAAAAGTGGTTTTATCCCAATAGAGTTGACGCAGACTTTTCTGATCTTTGCAGCTGGTGTATTCTACAAGGAACTCTAACTTTTAATGTTATTTGTTTCAAGTTTTTATATGTGAAATACCCCAGAGATGCATAATCAGGATTCAAATGTCATTAGAAACAAATAAACAGAATGAAGAAAACAAACATGAAAAGAAAATAAGAAAAGTAACTTCCTCTGTTGTCCAATTCTTTATTGTTGTTCAAATCAGGAGCCGCTGAGACTCACAGCTATTTTTTTTCTTTGGAAGATCCCAAATGGCAGCATATGCACTAATGACTTTATAAAAACTCAAACCGCAGGCGATTTAAAAAACACAGATAAAGCACAGTTAGGAGGGTTACAAAATGTAGAAAGAGGATGGGTCTTTCTCTGACAATTTTTTGAAGTATTGCAACAACATGCCAAATGTTTTCACACATTAATTATTCAGCCTTCTTGTGACAAGCATCTCCCTACCACTAGTCCTTCACATGGAATATACAGCACACCTTCAAAAATATGATAACCAATTTCAACATGACTGCTCTTACCTACATCAGTCTGTCTTCCTCTCCATCTCTGAACCTGCTTCTTCTCATAATTTTGCCTGTTCCTCACTTACTCTCTCTCTCACTGTTTAAAGACTCATATCACCCATGACCCTTGCAAGACCCCTAGATCTCCTATTTATATCTTCCTCCTGGTTACACATCATCCAACGAGGTTGTAAATCCTACACAAGGACAATATTGTCCTCGCCTGAGCCCACAAGTAAATCATCTTCTTTTCCTTGATACCCAAAATCCAGCAATTAGAAGGCACTATATCACAATACCCTTAAATTACTCTTAAATTGACCAGAATCAGGCTAAAATGTATATATGGAAATATATTCAGTTTTAATGAATAATACAAATATGAAGCAGAAAATGCAAATATCTATATACATTTGAATATCAAAGACTAGCTACTTACAATTATTTTCTCGTTACTTTTTTTTTTTAAAGTGACCATGAAAACTCAAAAGCACACAAGTATTTTTATAATTACAATTATATTTCTGCAGAAAAATAATGGAAATATTTAAAATAAACCAACTCCAGCAATCTGATAAAATATAATATTATTATATACAAAGCAACATATTTAATCTTATACATATTTCCCTTAATTGGTTTTCATTGCCCATTTAACCTCCGGTGTGTGGCTGCCTAGCTAACAGATTCTGGTCGCTGACACCTTAACTGTTATATACAATTTAAACATATATGACCGTTTATGAAAAATCATTAATGTCAACTTTTCTGTGAAATATGTTTGTTGTTCTTTGGAATTGAGTCTTTTACTTAAACTGTATGATTTACCGTGCTTTTACTTAGTCTTTATATTACCCATACATTCATCCACTTTTCCCATATCAGAAACTCTGCATATCTAACAGCAAACGGTATAATCTACGATGCAAACAGCACCTTAACTGACGCTGGCAGCACACATCTTTTAATATTGTGCTTGTGAGTCCTAGAACACACTTTGAGTGAAAGACAGCTGTTTTCTGATACGGTCTCACATTTTTTTACTTTTATGTGTTCAGTTTGCAAATTAGCACATACATGCTAGTAAGAAGCTGTGCATGATTAGGCTCTTAAGAACAGCTGAAAAAAACAAATCAAATAATTAGAACAGTTTTCAAACATATGCCTTTAAATACTGCCTTTCCAATATTTTGTATATTATACATGTGTTAAATCTATGAACTGGAAAATGACTAAATTACTTTTTGAAGCTTTGTGCATTTTATTAAGCAAAAAAGAATAAGGGAAATTTGGGGAATAACTGAAAACAAACAAAACCAATCCTAATATGCTTTGTATGGACCTACCCAAACTGGTGCATGGAGTCCAGTATCTGTCCTGCTTTATTTCCTTTCATTCTCCCAGATTTAATTCCTCATATCCCAGGTGCTTTTCTAATCAACTCAACTTTTCCTCTTTCGTGTTCCAAGGTATAACCTTCCCCACTTTTCTGCTTCAGAGCTGCTGTCCTCTGTTTTCCATCTCTGTGATCAACTAGCCCTAGCATATTTTGGTTAGTTCAAACTTCAAATATGACACTCTCCCTGGAAACACTTTAATAGTCAAGGATGGGGTAGGACCACCATGTAATAATATGCTCTTATTATTTTAAAAGTCCACACATTCAGGAATGAACTTGGGAAATGTGTCCTTGTTAGTAGGAAGTAGATTCCCAGTAGATTCTTTCTATGAGAATGCCTTCTCTTGTTGCCACATAATGGTTTAGAGGAAATAAATGGGCCTGCCCAACACACTCAGTAATGTTTTATAAAATCAGTAGTAAATTATCCATTGAACATTTAAATGAGAGTGATACCCAAAGTACTGAAAACATTAAACATTAACCAATGTACCTTTGTTTATTTCTCTACAAAATCCCTATGCTCAATAATATATTTTTGGGACCATTCTTCAAGTTTGAGAGACACATTGCATAGAATTCATTTGTGTAAAAAGTAATGCACTGCTATTTGGACAGGCTGTTATTGGTCGTTTATCTCTGATGAGCTCATGGATTTTTTCTGTCGTCTTAACAGAGGTAACATGTGTAACAAAGCCAAGAACGGCTCTATCTAGCAATGTTCTGACATGGTTATAACTCAGATACTCGGATACATACTAATTTACACAGTCTTCAGATACATATTAATTTACAGAACATTATCAAGAAATTTTTATTTCACATTTAACTAATTTTTTCAGCAAAGGCAACTTACAAATTCCGAATACATTACAAATGTTTACAAATAACTTTTATAATTAAAGTACAGGTAGGTTAACCGACTTGTTTAGAGTAAGACAGAGTAAAGAACTGCACTTGCAGCCTTGTTCAGTGACTACATCATACTATCTGAAAAAAAAACTCTTCACTGATGTAAGACAATAATAATCCAGTTTCAAAGGAAAGATGAACATTATAATCTCTCAATACTCTCAAAGCTAGCTTCGATACTTTGTGCTATGTCTTCAGCCTTTGCACATACACTTTCTCTTTTGTTTCAGTTTTGTATGGTCCCTGTGCCCAGTGGTGCTTGCTTAGCCTGTAGTAAATTCTTCAGCTTATTCCTGGGTTCCTAATAAGATGAGAAAAGCAAAACCATTTTTATGTAGAAGATTTCAGATTTCATAAAGAAATTTTATTGTTTTATATTTTTGGCTTATTTTCCACTCTCTTGTGTTATGAATTATGATTTCTTAAATGTTGACATCATTAACTTTGGAAGTGAAGATGGCACATGTCATTGAGATGCATGTATAAGTTATATAATGCCACATCACTGTATGTGATGTTACAGTATCCATTGTATTTAAAGTTGAGATCCATCTTTAGTGATTTTCTGAAATTTATTTCATAAATAAATACCCTGCTCAGGTTGCAAGTTCATTTTGGCCTTTTCCATTTCAATGTATGATCGCTCTGCTACATTTGACTATCCTTTTGCAATTTTCCTTTAAATAATTTCCACCATTTAGTACCTTAAATCTATTTAGACCACAAAAATCTAAAACAATCTTGTTAGGAAAGTCATATTTCTAAACAATTTAATTAAATGAGTAACAACTCTGTAATAAAAATGTAGTAGTCTCTTTATAGACATTAGTGTTGTGATTAATCTCTCTTTCGTGGATCAATGAAATAACTGGGTGTATCTTTTTGTTTTCAGCATCCTATACTTTTATCGGTGTGTACAGGTGAAAGGCCACTTGTTGCACTAACTACTCCCCCTGCTGTCTTCCAGATGGGACACCCTTTTCATGGTGGATAGGCAGGACTGGAGAGAGACAGACCTACTGGAGTGGTTCATTACCAGGAGTGTTGCAATGCGCATGTGGCCTTGATGAAAACTGCATTGATATGAATTACTTCTGCAACTGTGATGCAGACAAAGAGCAATGGTAATATTCAGCTAACAGTGCATACTGAATTTTGACTGATCAGGATTCCAAACTTCAACTTGATTTATTTGGAAATACTTTAGGTTCCATACTTAATAAGCATGCATAAGTCATGAATAATCATATGTAATGACCATCATGAAGGGAAGCTAGTTAGAATGAGACTATATTAAAAAGGGCATGTAAGAGAAAAAAAAATTAACAGTTACTTTCAAATTAAAAAGTAAATCAGAGTCGTAATAATTTTATAATTATTATAAATATACTAAATATAATATAAATATAACTTTAGTCTTTGTTTCTTCTGGGTCTTCTGGAATCACTTTTCTACCAAATGTTTTTATTAAATCGTAGTTTGGATTACCGTTTTGCAAAGGCTTTAAGTAACAGATTTCTGAATCTGATTCCAAAGTATATAAATGTATGCCATTGTCTCATTTTTTGTAGTCAATTAAAAAGGCATTTCAGTTGTGCATCATGGCACCAAACCAAAGTAACAAAAACCTTGAACATAATTATAGGGTTGATTTAGGACAGAAAAACATCAGTTACTTAAGGAAGTCAGGGAAAACATGTCAACTAGGTAGGCCAAATTAATGTAAGTCATCTTTCAAAATGTATCAGTGTTCAGTTTTTCAGTACCTACAGAAGCTATAAAGTTAACAAATACACACTTTATCTTCTAGGTCTTAGCAAATGATTCTGCTCTGTTTGCAGGGTTAATGACACTGGTCTTCTGTCTTACAAGGATCACCTGCCTGTAAATCAAATTATAATTGGAGACACAAACCGAACCAATTCAGAAGCAGTTTATAGAGTTGGTCCTTTAAAGTGCCATGGAGACAGTAAGTGGAAGAACAATCTGTTTCACTAAATAGATAATTGTTTTGGTGACTGAATTTTGTCAAGTTCGCTGATAATTAATGAAAAAAATGATAATTAATGAAATATATGTCATTGCAGATGTCATAAAGCAATTTTATTATATAAAGAAATAATTGACTCCATGTACAGTTTACATTACAAAACAGAATTAGCAATACAGTATTACCGAAAAGGAGAAGACAGACTTCCTTGCTTTAATGTATGAATATCCTTTCACAAGATTATTCTATCCTTGCATCTGTGAACGTATATCTGTTAATCAGGGTTTACTAAGAAATATTCAGCAAGACTTGAAAATTCTGAGGCAGCTGGCTTCACAATGTATCAGTTGCCTCACAGGTGTTCAGCATTGCGTGAAAAACTCTGTGAGCACATGTGAATTATTTGTATTACTGAATTTATTAGACCTATAATATTACCTGATTTTAATTACTAATAATAGATTAAAACAATTTACTATCTACATTGTTATATTTAACATAATGGTATATCAGTAGTCAATTATGAGTTAGATTTTTCCTCTCTTAAAAAAAAAAATACAAAAACACTGTACCATTGCCAAAGCCTATTTAATCCTAAGCAGGATAATTGGGGGGCTGGAGCCTAGCCCAGTAAGCACAGGGTGGAATGCAAGAACAATCCCTGGACAGGGCACCGGTCCATTGTAGGGACATGATGTACATTTCACTGTAAATATAAAAATGCTCTGAAAGACCGAAAGTTAATCTATTAATTTTATTTAATAGGCTGACTATATGCATTAGAACAGTGGATTCTAGCAGGAAAACTTAAGCTTTCATGAGTCAGTCTTGGTCTGAAACTTAAAGTACAGCCCCAAACTTATACAGACTTTTCTCAACAATTTCAAAATGTCTTTCGAGTTGCTTCAATTTTCAAATATGACAAATGAACCCACTGTGTAATTTGTCTTCCTACACCTATTAACCTTTGCTTTGCCTTAATGCACTGGGTTTGCACAGACCTTAGTCCTATTGTGCCTACTAGAACTAAAAAATTATCAGTCTATTGTGCTAGCTTATCACACAAGCATTGTAATTACTTGTTGACAGATTGGCAAAAGTGTTTTTACTTTCAGAATACAAAGATAAAATAATGTTTAGCAGTTATTGTTAAGCAGATTAAATATGTCAAGACATAATATAGAAAGTTGTCAATGTACATGGGGTTGTAAAGGGTTACAGTACTATTTTAATGACTGTCATGTTCATAATTCCATGGTCAGGTAGATATTTTTTTAGAAAGAGCTTAGTGCCTTTACGGCTTTACTCTGGAGTGGTCATTCAGCAACATTCACTCTAAGAGTGAAGAATATAAGCAGGTCCAGAAGTTCTCAAAATCCATATGGGAACAGCTGCGGAACTATAGACCTCTCTTACATTTGCCAGTGACAATGCACATGAGTTAGGAAGCCAGTGTTTGGCATGGAAAATGTCATAAATTTATTTGGTTTTGTTAAATTTCTTTCCTAAGGAAGATGCTTTTTTTTTAGTTCTGTTATTTTTGTTTCTGAGAGTTGGAGTTATGCTTACTTTAATTTCACTTTCATCTTATTTTTCTGTTTTGATTTTGGATTTGTTATTTAATTTTAAGGTCATTATTTGTTTACTATCTCATCACCATTTTCATTTTAGTGGGCACTGCCATTTTCGACAACAGTTGCTATAATAATAGGGTCCATCACTATAGCTATGCTTATAGAGGCTGCGGTAAATGACATCACTGATGCAACGCTATTTAAGCCAACACCATATGGAGATATTTATCCATGATTATGGATACATTCTAAACCTTTTTGCATGTGCTCTTCTTTAAGTTTTTTTTTTGGTTAATGGCTTCTTGGCTAGTTACTTTTGGGCTAGGTTACTTTATTGATCTGAATTCCTGGTTTTGGTCCTCTCCAGTTTCTTTATTTTCTTATATGTGGTGCTTACCCTTGTGGCTTGCCAGTTCAACAAATTTGCCAGTACAGGAAGACACCAATGAGCCTTAAATAACAAAGGTTAGACTATGGGAACAAGAATAAAAACACAAAACAGACCAAAACAAATAGACAAACCCACCCGCAACACAGAAGGAAAATAACGTCCAATTCTGCTTAAATTTAAAACAAAAATCCATATGAGAAATTGTCCAAATCTTCTTTTGAATGTACAATAATTAGTTTAAGTTGGGCTTAGGTAAGCATGCTAGATCTCTGTTAAACCTCTAGATGTTTCAACATCTTTTGGTGACCAGATTACCAGATCTCATAGCTCTCGAGATGGGTTGGGGTTAGTATTGAAGCTGAATCTGAATTTGATATTAATTATATTTACTTATTTTTTGCTTGATTGTTCTGTATTATATATTTTACAGTGTATTCTTATTAACTTTATCAAGGGGAAACAAACTACGTAACTCCTCATCTGGCCCAATTACATTGGTATATTGTCCATTTTATAATACTCTTCATATCATAGTAGAAAATTCCAAAATTTTAACACACAAACCAAAATACTTAAATCAAAATCATAATCTAAGAAATACAAAGAAAGAAAACAAGAACCTGCTGAAATTTTAATACCATAAAAAGTTAACCAAAAAAGCCAAAAATCCTCAATTAAATTCAAAATCCAAATAGTCAATAAAATGCTGAACTAAGCAACTAATGATGATAATGATGATGATGAAGGCTATACAGCTGTCTTTAACTATTTATCCTTTTCAGCATGGAAATAACGTTTAACCTTTTTACCTTTGCAAATGCATGCTGATGCGTCTCGCACTAACTCTGTAATTAACTGAAGATATGGATAACATAATTCAATTAAAAAGAACCCATAAAAGATTCTTTCTTTCGTCTTCTTTTGGCTGCTCCTGTTAGGGGTTGCCACAGCATATCATCTTCTTCCATATCTTTCTGTCCTCTACATCTTGTTCTGTTACACCCATCACCTGCATGTCCTCTCTCACCATATCCATAAAGCTTATTTTCCTCTTTTCCTCTTCCCTGGCAGCTCTATCCTTCTCCCAATATACTCAGCATCTCTCCTCTGCACATGTCCAAACCAACGCAATCTTGCCTCTCTGACTTTGTCTCCCAACCGTCCAATTTGAGCTGACCCTCTGATGTACTCATTTCTAACCCTATCCATCCTCATCACACCCAATGCAAATCTTAGCATCTTTAACTCTGCCACCTCCAGCTCTGTCTCCTGCTTTCTGGTCAGTGCCACCATCACCAATCCATATAACAAGCTGGTCTCACCACCATCCTGTAGACTTTCCCTTTCACTCTATCTGATATCCGTCTGTGACAAATCACTCCTGACACTCTTCTCCATCCATTCCACCCTGTCTGCACTCTCATTTTCACCTCTCTTCCACAATCCCCATTACTTTGTACTGTTGATCCCAAGTATTTTACCTTTGGCAATAATAATTAATAATTACAAAAAAATCTACAACAAGGCTAAAATAAAACTGCAAACAAAGAGAGTAAAAAAATAACAGGTCAAGGCCCACAACAGACCGTAACATTCATCCTGAACAAATCCATTAGGCTGTTATCAGTTATTGTTCATATCATCAAGAATGATGTACAGTTTGCTTCATTTTTTAACATTTTAATCCCCAGCTCCCTAAGCCTTGAATTTGCTTTCATTGGAATACAAAAGTGAGGGGTTGCTTGTTTTATTTATATACAATATTTATTTATTTATTTAAAGAGTAAAACAGAATCACCAAACACAATCCATTAGAAAAGTAGCAAATGCAGTAATATGTCCTGAAGAAAACACCTAAGGGATTACTTATTTTCAAATTCATGTCTCATATTATAAATAATATTTAATATAACATAATTCCCAGCATGGGACTGTGATAATTAGTCCTGCTGCCCAGGAGATTAGGTTTGAATCCTGGCCAGGTCACTGACTGTGGAGTTTGCACTTTGCCTTAGTGCCTTTTTCTCCCACATCTAAAGCCAACCATGTTGAATGTACTGGTGACTCTAAACGGTGCCCTGCAAATGACTGGCACTCCCGTCTGATGCTGGTGTTTGCCTTGCCTTGCACTGTAACCAGTCATGACTCAGAATTCATCAGGCAAGTATGGAGCTGTGTTGATAGATGGTATATTATATACGTCACAGTTATTTCACATTACGTAAGTACAGTATTTTATCCTTCCAGTATTATAATGTATGATTTATACAATAAATAATGTATAAAAAATCAATAATCAATCAATATTAGATTATTAGTAGGGAAGTGATGAATCATTTTACCAATAAGTTAAAAATGCCTTTTACCATTTTTAAGAAATGTTGTGTATTATCATAAAAATGACCAAAATCAAGATCTTTAGAGATTTTCCATATGCAGTATTTTTGCAATATAAATACAGCAAAGCAGATTTTGTTTTTTATGGGAAAGTAAGTTGATGGGAGGTGCTTTACTATAATATTCAGCTTTGTAGCAAATTTGATATACAGGTACAATTTTACAACAAATCTCATTACACAGACTTCAAGGGGATCTGATGATTAATTACTGCAGCTTTACTAACATGTTGCTTTTATCAAATAAATTCCAATGAAGTATTCTTTATTCAAATTAGCTGTGTTACTGAATGCACAATATAGCCCTCAGAGGCCATGATTGCACATGCTGCAGGAATTCATATTTCAAATGAATAAGCAACATTAAGTCTGTAGTCACTGTATCTTGTGGATATTAGGAGCCCACTGTCCATGATTTTATTCTGACTGACAACACAAAATCAAAACACACTTTCAAAAAGGATTTTTAATAAAAAAAATTGTCACATATCATAGAAGTGCAATGAGAAGGGCTTAAAGACAGCAAAATGTGTCTATTAAACAAGGTACACTACTTTGTGGGACTCAAAGACACATTTACAATACTTTATTATGATCAGCTGTTTTCTATACTGTTTAAACATTTTAGGGTAATGCTTATATATGGGTTTGATTTTTCAGGAAACTTCTGGAATGCAGCTTCATTTAACAAAGACACAACATATCTTCACTTCTCGACCTTCCAAGCAGAGCTAAGTGCCCATATTTCCTTCTACTTTAAAACCACAGTGGGATCTGGAGTCTTCTTGGAAAACCTTGGAGTTAAAGATTTTATTAGGATTGAACTGATTTGTGAGTACCATCTAGCAATAATAAAGTACCGAAACCTAATTCTTGCTTTTCACATCTTGTGTTTTTAATTTTTAAATATTAGGAAAAATCAATTTCCTTTCTTATTTCATAAGACTTTTGAATTTAAATTGTATACTAGCAGTTTTTGAAATAAGGATACACATGTGTAGATTGACATATTATCAGAAACAAAAAGGCTTGTTAATTAAAAATAGAAAACTGTGGTACAAGATTTAGAAATGTACACTATGAGGAAGCAGTGCCAGTCACAAAGGTGCAGTTAAATACTGAACAATACAGCACTAGACACTATGCTCCTAAACTTGCAAACATTATGTGAAGAGTAACAATACTGGTATTCTAATTTGTATTAAAAAATAATTTGCCAGTTATCGATAAACCCCTAAACAACTGGTTTTCTTCTTCTTCTTCTTCTTTCGGCTGTTTCTGTTAGGGGTTGCCACTGATTGCCTGCATATTTGAACCTGGCCAGGTACAGCATGTTAATTGGGTAGTTTGGTAAAACTTTCAAGAATAGAAATGTTCAAAGTCTGAAAGTTGCTAAACAGTACGACATTCATTTCAGAGTAAACACCTTAACGGACTTCTTACATGAACAAAGCAACAGTTGCACATAGGACTGTCGTACCAAATTATCACCCTTTGTAATAAACTAACAGTATAATTTTTCCTCAAAACTGGTCAAATGAAAATAAAGTGTAACTGTAGAGGATTTTCAGGTTGAGTCAAGTGAGGGTCATGGTGGCAAACAGGACAGTACAGGCTAGGCCACCCTTCCACAACAGCAGTCCTCAGCTGCTGCACATTCCCCAAAAAGTCCAGGGCAGTTTAGAAATATAAGCCCTACAGTGTGTTCTGGGTTTTCTTCCAGTGGAGTTGCAAATGATTAAATGTGTATAAGGGCATGCCCAGAATCAGTGAATTTTTCGGGGGGTTTTGAGGTTTAAGCCCCTGATCTATTGTGCCAATAACTGATCTTTTTGTCTATAATATACGCGTACATCCTCAATAGTGGTCAGCCCCTGATCTTTTTGTCCATCATATACAATCTAACTAGCACCTAATCAATGATTGCCATATCACTGAATGAACATGTGCACAACCCAAAGAGGGACTCCACTTCCAGACGCTCTTCGTCTTGATAAATATGTAAGACACCTGCACAACACCTAGGGGCACAGCATGCTGCTCTTTGATTTTATGTGTAAGTCCGCATACGACAATCACAGAGTGGCTATGACCCTGATACCTGCAAATCATAGAAACACCTCTATATAGTAGGCACCCTGACTACAGTACTTGACCAGATTAGCTTAATTCTTTTAATAGGGAAGATCCTTACATTTTTCAGAGGAAATATTTTGTGCTACTGTAAGTTTTAAACAGAATTTGGAAAATAAAATATTTTATAGAATTAATAGAGAGAAAGATAGATAGAGGTTAGGAGCAAGTGCTGATACAGCGCATTGCCTCACCCACCACACGACAAACCAACTCAGGATCCCAGATTAGGACCCAAGTGCAGTCATGCAATGGGTGACACCTCAGCACCACACTGGATCAGATGGAGTGGAACAGTGTGAGGTTTTTTATGGTGGCTGGAGTGCCAATTCTGCTACCAACCCCCAAGTTTTTCCCTGAAGGTTGGAGGGCCTACATGCAGGGATGGATGCAGATTAACGTCATACACAGGACGGAGAAATTGGAGGTTAAGGGCCTTGCTCAAGAGCTAGCAAAAAATAAATCATACCCTAAAGTTGCATGCTAAATAATGGAAGAATGCACTTTTTGTTGGTAAGTAAAAGCAATTTACATGATATTTAATTTATGACATTAACATGTTGTGAATGAGAGCATGCAATGACGTTTCATTGAAATACACTTGTTTTGACAAAACAGGCCAGGCGAAAGTAAGGCATTGCAAAAAAAATACCAGTTTTCCAAGTGCATTAAAAAATACGTTACACAATCTGCAATAAGTAGACAGGCTGTTCGTTTAAACATTTAATAACACATAGAGGAGGCCACTTAACTATGTGTATAACATTCTTGTAGTCTACAGGTAATTTCACAGATTATGTAATTCTATATTTGTACATGTTTAAATGGGTTTAATATTAGAAGTTTTTAAAAGTACATTATTTTCTTTCTGCTGAAGCAAAAGCCAAAAACATCAAAAACTTTAATGACATTTGCTGAAACAAAGCCAAATTGTTACACAGTGCTTCTGGGTAAATGTTAATAAAAATGAAAAAGTGGCACTCCATTTAAAACAGAACAAATTTAAGTAGTACTAAAAAAGCAGAATGTGCACATTACATGTTTGTTATGTAAACGGAGAAAGACAAATGTGTAATTTGAAATAAACCTTTCAAACAGAAAGTAAAATTGGGTGCAGCTCTCATAAGTGGCAGCGAACCCAGAATAAATTCAAAGGGATCTAAAATATTTTAAAAGGGTACATTTATTAATTCAAAGTAAACAAAAAGGGATGGATGAAGTATGGGAGGACAACAAAGCAGAAAAATGATTCATTGAATACAATAAGCCTACTGCTCTTCTGGGCATGACTGTACAAGTCTTTGTAGGGAATGGCTCCAGACTTACCTCAACCTTAAAGTATCACACCAAAACATCCTTACTCCATATTTCAACTCCCACTTGCCATACATTCTAGTCTCTCTTTCTCCTGCCAGTTAGTTGTTCGCCATCAATCCACGCCCTTACAAACAACTGGGTAGTGGTGCTGAGCTCCTTTTAATACAAAGCCCAGGACTTTTTCCGGTGTCACTGTAGGAAATACCTCTGGGGTCATTAAAGTCCTCTGAATTATTGAGGTTGTCCCCCCACACCTCTTTCCCGGTTTGGCAGGTACTTTAGCACTCCTGAGGACTAGTTCTCAATTCAAAGCCCATGCATGCTTGGCAGCCCCCATCACCTGTGCCCAGCTCGCAGAAGCTTCCCTTCTGGGCAAGAAAACATATTAGATTGACATAGATATTTAGGTACTATAATAGGGCTGTATTATAATAGGCTCTTTCTGAACCATTTTCCATTTTGTACTTAATTGTAAACTTGTTACATCTGTTTTGGAGCTATTTTTAATGTAAATAATGACCAATTAGCATAAAGAACACTCTACACTTTACAAACAATAAATGCTATACTAAAGGAATTATGGCCGGTTTCTCAATTGCCTTTCACTAGTGAGAAGGGACTTAAACTGGTGAAAAGAGTGAATTTATTCTTTAGTGATTGACAATCACTCTTCTATTATTATGGATTTTTTTTGTGTATTTGAGAATGATTCCACTTCTAATGCATTTGCTGATAAGTGTTGTAGAGTCACTTAAAATATTTTGGGTAGCGCTTAGCATGCAATAATGTGACAGCCATGCTTTGTACCCTCGGAAGCTCCATTCTCAGAAAGAATGTTGGCCTTAGACATTGTCAGTCTTGGTCTGCTCTGTTCTAATTATAGGCAACTTTGCTTCTGAGCACAGCTTCTGGTATACAATGTTTTGGCTATGAAACTGGCTTTGTTAGTGACTTTGAACTTAATTTTCTTACTCAGAACTTGACAACTGATCTATTAGCCTTTAATGTTACAATTTTAGCCTCATCGTTTTATTATGTTCCTAAAATCTCATTGACTTTGTTAACAAATCTGGTTATGTCTGGACTTCAACAGAAATCTCCAGGCTGTCACAATAGCACTTTGATGTTGCATACATGGGAAGTCACAGATAGCTTGGATGACTGCAAGCGTTCCCAATGTTGTGCATGACTTGTTCTGATTTTGTGTTCTGGAAAAACAGCATGATATTTTGTCAGGTGCCCCTGGAAATGTACTTTTTTTAACAGTAATATCTGACCAATCAACCATGTCCAATTTCACAGGAGTTTTGGTTTTCCAATTTCCAACATCCCAGGTGAACAAAGTGCTTCATTAATGACATTAATTCATCCTGTACTCTTTTATGTCCTTATTAGCACACACCATAGATCTTGCATCATCTCACCAAAAATATTATGGGAAACTAACATTTTGACAGTTTATTTCAGAACCAGTAGGAAATGTAACCCAGTGTCCATGCCTAACTAGCTTTTATATTATTCAGTCAAATCGAGCATTAACAGGTATTCTTCCAGAAGCAAGAGAAACTCCAGCATGTAGTCTACTCATTGTAGAACTGTGACTCTAAGGTTTACAGTATCTCAAATGGACAGTAAGGCTTTTTGTACCTACCCTGTAGGCATTCAGTGCAAGATGATGAATGTCTACTTCGTAGTAGTGAATGACGGCAATTATAATGTTCTACTTCCATGGTCCACTACTATGGCTTAGACTAACATGTGCAAGAATAAGAAAGGAGATAATAGTAGTAAAGTTTACACACACAGGTCCTAGTTGTTATTTTCACCAGCTTGCCACTGAACATAAAAGCAAATTATGCTAATCACTTCATGCAACGCATGCTACTAGATGGTATATTTTGAAGTTTTTTTCTCATACAGGTTTAATCTGTGTTACATTTTAAATTATTATACCCACAGATAAGATACAAAGATGGAAAAATCTTTTCTGGTTTAGTAATCGGTGCACTTAATAATTGATTTTCTGTATGCACATATCCTCTTATTATAATGTTTAGCCTCACACTCTTGAAGCTAGACACCACAACAGACAACACAATTAGAAAAGGGATCATGTATATCTATCATAATATACTTAAACTGTTTTTGTCTTTTTTTTTTTTACACATTTGTCCTTCATTTTCCATTGCATTTTTCCAAAAGCAAGATTACTGAACATGTTCTGTATAAAAAGAGCCTTGCTTAAATAACTTGTATACCACATTAAATTAAAGTTGCAAGTTTAACAGCCAAGACCCTTGAGGCTATGCAGGAGGCATTTATTCTTGAGATATTATGCAGCCCTGAAAGAAAATAGAACTAGTTTTTTTTAAGTGAAAAATATTCAGCCACAAGCAGATGCATTATTTATTTACATAAAACCTAGCATTTAAAATAATGGTCCGATATTCAATGCTTTCTGAAAGTAAATGTTAGTTACAGTAAAGAGTATTAAGCAATATTTAAAAAAATGAAAAATAACAATAATGGTTTCTACCATTTTTTCATTGGTCTAAGATTATTAATTTGTTAATTGATTTGGATGATGAAAAATCAAAAACAAAATTTTTAACCCTGTCCATGATTATCTAAATTTAAGCTTTCCTTGCTGTAATACACCTAAGTAGTTTTGTTAAATATAAATTTTTGTATCTATGTGTGTGTGTGTGTGTGTGTATATATATATATTGTAGAACTGGTCCCGGACACAGACAGACGGACATCGTTGTTTTAACCCAACACACTCCTTTATTTACAAACTATTTACAAATATAGTCCAGTGCAAACCCAGTGCCTCCAGCACCGATCCCCCAAAGTCCAGGCCTCACAGTCACGAATTGCCTTTCTGACCGCCTCCACTCCTCTCTCCAAGCTCCGTCCTCTTCCACCCGACTCTTGCTAATGAACGGAGGGAGGCGGCCCATTTTATAGCAACCCGGATGGGCTCCAGCTGCTTTCACGGCAATCCCCCACGGACACACCCCCGTGTGGCGGAAGTGCCGGCTGCGCACCCAGAAGCCCTCTGGGTGTCCCCAGTCTTCTTCCCCCCAGCACTTCCTGGTGTGGCGGAAGTGCTGAGGTCCAGGGTTCTTCAGGCACTGGGACCACGGGCCCCTACAGGGTTGGGCTTCCATGCCCTCTACCCATGGCCCCCAACACAACCAGGGTGGTTGCCCCCTCGTGGTCTGGAGGAGGCACAAGCCCTCCTCCGGTCCTCCTGGGCATCCCGGCTGGCTCCACCCCCAGCCGCATGCGACAATATACATATAAAAACTGCTCAAAAAAATTAAAGAAACGCTTTGAAAACACATCAGATGTCAATGGGGAAAAAAAACCCTGCTTGATATCTATACTGATATGGTCTGGGTAATGTGTTATTAACGAAAGGATGCCTCATCGTTTGATGGGAATGAAAATTATCAACCTACAGAGAGCTAAATTTAAAGACACCCTGAAAATCAAAGTAAAAAAATGATGCGGCAGGCTAGTCCATTTTGTATGAAATTTCTTTGCAGCAACTCAAAATCGTACTCAGTAGTTTGTATGGCCCCCATGTGCTTGTATGGATGCCTGACAACGTCTGGGGAACCTGCTCCTAATGAGATGATGGATGGTGTCCTGGGGGATCTCCTCCCAGATTTGGACAATGGCATCTCTAATCTCCTGGACAGTCTGAGGTGCAACCTGGTGGCGTCAGATGGACTGAAACATAATGTCCCAGAGGTGTTTTATTGGATGTAGGTCAGGCGAGCGTGGAAGCCAATCGATGGTATCAATTCCTTCATTCTTCAGGAACTGCCTGCATACTCTTGTCACATGATGCTGGGCATTGTCATGCACCAGGAGGAACCCAGGACCCACTGAACTAGCATAGGGTCTGACAATGGGTCCAAGGATTTCATCCTGACACCTAATGGTAGTCAAGGTGCCATTGTCTAGCCTGTAGAGGTCTGTGTGTCCCTCCAAGGATATGCCTCCCCAGACCATCACTGACCCACCACCAAACTGGTCATGCTGAATGATGTTACAGGAAGTATAACATTCTCAATGGCTTCTCCAGACCCTTTCACGTCTGTCACATGTGCTCAGGGTGATCCTGCTCTCATCTGTGAAAAGCACAGGGCGCCAGTGGTGGATCTGCCAGTTCTGGTATTCTATGGCAAACGGCAATCAAGTTCCATGGTGCCGGGCAGTGAGCACAGGGCCCACAAGAGAAAGTCAGACCCTCAGGCCACCCTCATGAAGTCTGTTTCTGATTGTTTGGTTAAAGACATTCACACTAGTGGCATGCTGGAGGTCATTTTGTAGGGCTCTGGCAATGCTCATCCTGTTCCTCCTTGGCCAAAGGAGCAGATACTGGTTCTGCTTATGGGTTAAGGACCTTCTACGGCCCTGTCCAGCTCTCCTAGAGTAACTGCCTGTCTCCTGGAATTTCTCCATGCCCTTGAGTGTGCTAAGAGACACAGCAAACCTTCTGGCAATGGCACATATTGATCAGTAAATCTGTAAGTTTGAGCAGTAAATAGGATGGACAGGATTAGAAATGAATACATTAGAGGGTCAGCTCAGGTTTGATGGTTGAGAGACAAAGTCAGAGAGGCAAGATTGCGCTGGTTTGGACATGTGCAGAGGAGAAATGCTGAGTATATTGGTAGAAAGATGTTAAGGATAGAGCTTCCAGTTAAGAGGAAAAGAGGAAGGCCTAAGAGGAGGTTTATGGATGTGGTGAGAGAGAACATGCAGTTGGTGGGTGTAACAGAGCAAGATGCAGAGGACAGAAAGATATAGAAAAAGATGATTCACTGTGGCAACCCCTAACGGGAGTAGCCGAAAGAAGAAGAAGAAGATATATATATATATATTCCCTGATTAAGGATTTT
>JANRMT010062814.1:104780020-104818970 GCA_026402145.1 Polypterus bichir lapradei | reverse complement strand
TATCTATCTATCTATCTATCTATCTATCTATCTATCTATCTATCTATCTAATAAGTGTGAACAGACAAAGCCCACTGGTATCATTTGTTTTTATGGCTTATACATCTGAGTTTAATGTAATAATTGCCTTATGCTAACAGTATTATCTAATAGACAACACAGTGATTCAAATATTGTCTCCTATGCTCTTCTGTAGTGTTCATTTTGGTTTTGTTATAAATCAAACATATTTTTTCTAATTCATTGTCCATTTTTAAATGGCACAGTGTTAGGTAGTGTGTAAGAGTGTGCCTAAGTGTACCCTGTATTGCAATGGAGACAGACCCAAGAGTAGTTTATGCCTTGCAGTAACTAGCTGTTTGTTAGATTAGGTTGAGGTTCTCATAATAATGACCTGAAAAAGAAAGGTATAAAAAATGTATTCAGTAATCAATGTCAGTTTATATTTGTATAGCACTTTTCAATGTCCACAGGCTCAGAATGACAAGGAATAGCTAAAATGTACAACATCTGCAAACATAAACACACATATTTATTATCAATAATGGATTTAATATTTTGAAACAACAATAGATATTTCAAGAATAATACATTCAAATACAAGTAACTGTAGTAGTTTTATTGTCCATTTCTTAGACAAAACCAGTCAATTCCAGAGCACTGCCTGATAAAAGATTCACAGACCGAAGCATGGCAATTGAAAATTAATTTAGTGGAAGAAACAGGTAAAAAAATAGGATTGTTCCTTTAAAGGAATATTATTACTTTTCAGGGCAAGCACTAAATCAAAATCCTTTAACATATAATATTTTTGCATTCTGGGAGTTCATGGGAGTGATAAAGGGACATCATGCTGACATCCATCTGTCTATTTTCTGAGCCTCCCATCCAATTTCAGGGTAGCAGTGATCTGGATGATATTGCACCATCAATGAATACCTGGCCGCAAGGAAAAGCCTACAAGTCATCTTCATATAAATAGGACAGACATTTTATTATTAAAAAAGAAAAATCTTTGCATATATTGCAGCAAAACAGACTCTAAAATTGGTATTAATTGTCTTTGATTTCAATGGTTGTGATTTTTAAAACTATTAAGATTCATGTTTTGTTGCTTTCTTCTCAATCATTCTTTAATTTCAGCATCCCAAGAAGTGATGTTCTCTTTTGATGTGGGAAATGGACCTGTCAATCTGTCAGTGAAGTCTCCAGTCCCTTTCAATGACAAGCAGTGGCACTTTGTGAAAGTCGAGCGCAATGTTAAACAGGCTTCTTTGCAAGTTGACAAGCTGCCTATAGTGTTCCAGGATGCCTCAGGAGAGGGACACATCCGCCTACAGCTCAACAGCCAACTGTTTGTAGGTAGGGGCTTATGACGGGGGTTTATATTAACCACTCTAAGAATGTATTATTAATACAGCAGTCACTGCATAATCTCTATAGCTACTCTATGGCACTTACATCCTGAGCAGAATCCCTTACCATGAATGTAATGGCAAATCAAAGTATACCAACCTTTTAATGAGCTAGAAAAAGAAATTTACATTAGGGTGAATTATTTCTATGAAAGGGATAATAATCCATCCTGTTTTTAAAATATCAATTCCTGAAATAGTTCAAACATAAAAATTAAATAAAAGGTGTTATAATAATAAAAGTTCCAGTATGTAGCTGCCAAGCAGTGAATCAGAGTGAAAGATGATGTTTGACATTACTCGGCTGGCACAATTTTTTTTTGGGGGGGAAGCATAAAATATACCTATGTGTGACTGGGTGGATTAAGTGAAAGGGAGACAAAAAGGTATAAACCAAAGTATTGTAAAAGAGACAAAAATGAAGCTCAAAGTAAAGTGCTAAAAGATGTCAATGTACATTGTTCATAATCACACAAGGTACAACAAAACCTAAAAGGTTGCATCAATCAAATATAAACATGGCTTTTCCAAATGAATCAGAAGGATCAGGATGAATGTTACCATGCATCCAGGCTAGCTGTGAAATCATATACAAACTCAAGTAGCCACCCCCACTGTATCTTTTAGCCATGCTCCAATTAAAATAAAAATCACAATTTTGCAGCCAGCTTGGATTCACCTCCCAAGTGGATTTAAATGAACTGCAAGGAAGTCTAGGTTGCCCCTGCCTTTACAGTGATAGTCAGGTAGCTCTACCTATTGGGTAGCTACCTACAAAACCTAAGGAATATAATACAAGCATAAGAAATAAAGGAAATAATAAACAAAAATAACATTAACCAAAGACTCAACAATCAATAAAAAAGACGTAAAAAAGGAACCCTGACTTAAATGCAACATAAACCGCCAAGAGGTTGCTTCCAGACACCCAAACCCTCTAAATAAAGTCGAAAAATGACACCATCCTCCATGGGAACCAGGAAAAGAGACTTGAGTCTGGCACAGCAGACAAGGCAAGAAGACTAGCCTGGTGAATCACCTAATGTCAGACAACCACAAGACAGATAAGAAAGGCATGGGGTCTTGGTAGGACAGATGAGGAAGGTAGACCACCTACAGGCAGTTTCTGCAGGACAGACAAGATAGGCAGACCACCTCCTGGTTGTTTCTGCAAGACAGATGAGACAAACAGACCACCTCTTGGTAATCCACCTGGACAGCAGAGAACTGTCCACCTCTAGTCAGGGACAACTGTGCAACAGTGGCATCTGGACACCTTCCGGAAGAAATAACAGGGTTAAAGCATATAAACTAAGAGGTGAAGTTTTATTCTTTATACTCACCTCTAGTGTCTCTGAAGTCCTTGGACATAAATTGAAGGCACACCCTCCTTGGGTCACATGCAAAAACCCGGATATACCCCTTTCTGGGGTCATAGACAGCAATGAGTTCATTGTTGTCCAGCATTTGCAAAACATTCGGCCTTTCCCAGGTTGTGCATGCTGATCTCTGCCTGGGAACTATCTTCTAATATCTCCTAGCAAGTTAGGACAGCTCTCAAGCTCTCCTAAATCCTGGTGAAGTTAGGACTAGTTTCCTAAATTAGGAACATAAATAAAATGCTTTTACTTCTATTTCTAAGAGTACAACAAACCAGTCGTAGAACTATTTTCCTACTCTGAGATGCTTGATAAATACAGACACAAATCCTTGAAATGCATTACATAAATGACCCCAAATCACCTTCAGTCATTTTTATTTAAATAACATTGCACTTCTTCTTTGTGACACTAACTGCCAATTTGCAAAAATGGCCAGACTGCCAGGAATGTATCAGTGATTTGTTTATGTCCTTTGTTTTTGTTTCTCCACACTATTTCATTTTTTATATTTTTAATCTTAATTTTGGTTGTTACATTGTATTTGGCTTTTATTGGGTGCTACCATATAGTGTGCCTAGACTTTATGGACACCACTGTTTGGTGTTGTTGCTAGGCATGTGATGCGTGTACCATGTGACCTGTAAGGACATGGCCACCATGATATAAAAATGGCTGCTCGCATTAAGCAAGGGTCTAAACTTTAAGACCACTTTTCCTGGTGATTTGTGACTATAAAAATAAAATGTTTTCATTAATTTTTTTGTTTTTGCTTTCAAATTCTAGTTAGTCTTTTGGTTTTAACAAATAATCTTATGTCTTTACATGTAACACCTGCTCATTTGCATCTTCAATTAAGAAAAATATTAGCATTAAAAAAACATTACATATGCATTTCTTGAAGCATACAGCAATTTTATGTTATTTGAAACCATTTCTCAGGATGACTTCAAAAATTAATACATATTTTAATAAGAAATATCACTTCATCTGGCATGTAATTAGCTGATACTACTATAGTACACAATTCTGTTATTTTTTTACATACATTTTTTAGATTTACTGTGTACAGTATAGCAATGAAATAATGGATGAAGTTAAGCATGGTAAGATATGCTAATGTCTTCACTATGTTAATTCACATCAAAGGAAAAATAAACTATGATTGCAAACCTGCTCCCCCTAGAAATATTTACTAATGATGATATGTTACATACTTGATTTTTCCTTTGTATTTTTGCTTAATTTGAAAAAACAAAACTGCATATTTTAAGTAGTTCAAACTCAAAAATAATAATATTACCATTACAATGCAGCAGAATGTGAAATTAAATACAGAATTGTTATTTTAATAGACAAGACTTTCTGTCTTTAGTTATGTTTGCAGTCCTAAAAACAGGATTTGTTAATTAAGAAAAATGCTTAAGGATTTTTTTTTCTATTCCGTTATACAAGGAGAATAATAAAGCCATTTGTTCTTCATCTAAGGCAATATTTAATATCTATTTTTAAAATGTTATCGTACTTCTTTGATGAATTAATTATATAGAATTCCCACTGTAATCTTAGAAATTAATTAAAACTATTATTTTCTGTTTAAACCAAATGCTTCTTTAGAGCATCACATTTACTGCAAGCAGCTAATGCATAAAATAGATTAAACTGATGCAGCAGATAACACTTTGTGAGAGTGATGTGAATGCCATACTTGCCTTTTTGGGAGTCCTGTTCTAATCATCTTTTGATGTCTGTTATTTTTCCATCATCTTTAAGGTTCCCTATTTAAAGGCAAGGCAAATTCAAAAGGGCATATGAGAACAGTATTGTATAACCCTCTCTACTAAAGTGTGAGAAACCTTCTGATTTCCTCTGTAAAGGTACTGTAGGGCAGATCTAAGAATGGTTTTCAAAAGTGTAATTAAGCAGTCAGGGACAACACTATGAAAAGCTAACAGGAAAATTATTTTTTATTAGGAAAAGAAATAAAGTCAAAATAAAGCCATGAAAACTCCACAAATAATTAAGCCAAACATTAGCATTATCAGAAAATTGCCTTTTTGTAGAGGCATCAATGTCATTGAAGAAGAAGAGCATGAGAAGAGTTGTAATGGGCTGGTAAATACACACCTGATAGTAAATATGGAGGGTTAAAACAGGCCAGACAAATATTGCAGAACGATAGCTTATGTGTATTATTTTTGTTGGTTAAGAGAAATTTACCAGAAATCCTATTTGCAATTATAAGTCTTTGTTTTTGTAATCAGTTGTATAATTTAATCTTCTATGCACTCATCATACACAGATGAACATACATAACATGGACAGCTTTTGAGTATTATCTTGTTTTTACCCATTTTACCCTGTTCAAGAAGAACAGAACAGATTTTTAAAACTATTGTTACTCACTTTACCTTTATTGTCCACAAGTAGAAATTTGCTTTGATCTATTCAGCAACATACAAGAAATGCAATAAAATACAAATTAAATTTAAAAAATAAATTCTAGAATTGAATTTAGTATGCATGTGAAAGTTTTAGTACCATCAGCATAAAACTATTTCTGCTTCTATGTGTTTAGATTTTGGCAGCTAGTATCATCTCCCAGAAGGTAAAATTTGGAAGAAAATTATTTAATCAGTTTGTCTAATTCTTTACATTCTTTTTCATTTTTCTTTTTTTCCTCTTTTGTCATATAATTCTTGAAGCGCTAGTTGTGATTGTTGCCAAGAGAGTAGCTGGGTTATTTTCAGAAGTTTATTTTTGTTAGTTACAGACAGTCCCCCACGCCAGAAATGAAGAGGTCAGTAGGCTCACAATATAACATGTACAGTAGATCCGTGAGATGCTAGTTGAGAAAATTCTGGCTGTAGATGTATTGAGTGCTATTGTTAAAGTTTAAGCTGTGATACAACATGGTTCCAAAATACTTAAAGCTACTAACTTTCTCAACATTTTCTCCTTTGAGGACCAGTGGTTTTACTGTTTCAGCATTCTTCTTAAAATCAATTACTGTGTTTCCCTGAAAATAAGACAGCAGTGCAACCGTTCTTTCACCATGCCACCCCATATGTATAACTATTAATAGTATTCATTATTTAAACAAAGTTAACGATTTATCTGTAAAATGTAACATACATATTTTAATGCATTTCATCATGAAAGTGATATCAACTATACATCTAAGAATTCTAAATGTGCAGAGAGCTGGAATATTATAAATTTAATGTGTTCTGTGTGGCGATGCTGCTTGCCGCTGCTGTTAAGTCAGGAGGAAGCCCCAAAAGCCCGTAGTGATTAACAACTGGGTTGGTTTTAAGATGACGTTTACAACATTCTGCTTTAATGATAAAGTAAACTACGAGGTTAAAGTGGACATTTCAAGTTTAAAGCCGAAATTTTTACTTTAATCACAAAATAGACATTTTCATTATGTCCTTATTTTTTTTTCTCTGTGGCTCAAATACGCCGCTGTACATTCTGATGGTATTGTGAAGGTGCAAAAAATAACGATGGCACAGAAGATGGTATATGCGACTTTTAAAATATATTGTGTCATTACTTTGGGGAATGTGCAACGCTTGAATATCAAAGCACCACGAATGCATTTGTATATCGGCATTTTGCTTCACCACATCGAACCATTCATCAAACGTCAAAGCAGGCACATCAATCCTAGAGGATCCTAAAAGCGGCTGGAGTAATAAGAAATTCAGGCTGGAATTCAGGGTTTGAATGTGGACAGTTATGATGATATTCCAGAAGAAGATGACATGACTGTATTTGGATAAATGTATAATGTTGTACATGAATAAATATAAGATATCCCCTGAAAATAAGTTCTAGTGCATCTTTTGGAGCAAAAATTAATATAAGACCCAGTCTTATTTTCGGGAAAACACAGTAGCAGATCTTTTGCCTTCCTCATATTTAATTGGAGGTTCTGATCCTGGCACTAGCTCTGCGTCCTCTTGGCCACTTTCTCAAAATGTGCCATTGTAAAAGACCAAAACAGACAAGAGAAAGTTTTGAGGATCCACCCCATATAATCACAAAGTTTTGACTTAAAAACTGAATGAAAAGAGTAATCATCAAAGACTGAGTTCAAACGTGACTGACTGAGGAAGGGAATGTGTTTGTTTTATAGGTACAGAGGAGGAATAGGGGTGTCCAGAGGATTATAATAGGAAGTGAGGTCATGATCTGGGCGGGGGCTAGAACCGGATGTAGGGTCTGATTGGGTGTTGGCTTTAAGTAGGCTTTCCTTTGATTGATCTGTAGAAGAGGGAGAACAGATGTTAGTACACTTTGTCAACCCCTGCTCTGGCACATTAGATTTAGTTAAGTTCAATGCACTCGTGTGTGACACCATATTGTTAGAGGTGTCAATCAATGCTGTGTCATCTGCAAACTTAATAACTGAACAATTGCTGTCAGATTCTCTGCAGCTGTTAGTACAGATAGAAACTTTCCTTTGAATATTTCATCTTTAAGTTATTATTGTAAGCAGTATAACTTTCCTATTGCATTTAAACCAAGTCCTGGTAATGTGCCTCTGATAAAGAAAGCAAAAAAATCAGTAAGTAGCAAATTGATTTTTGGTAAATCAAAGTCAGCAGTGCAATTTGCCGGCTTAATGAGAATTACAGTATATAGGCCTTGTAAGCAAAAACAGAGTAATTAGTGTGGAATTCTTCAGCAACATTTTATTTTGGGTACAAAAGATGGTTATATGTTAATTACATCATTATGATGTTAATTAAGCCGTTTTGAAAAGGTAACCTACTTTATTAAACAAATGCAGGTGAGAAAGAAAATTTTAAAAATGATGCTGACGTTTTTTGAAGAAAGCATTAGTATATTTGCAGTCTGACACAAATCCAAGGCCATTTTATTAGCCTTTTATTGCTTTGGTACTTTAGTCTAAACATATTCATATCTTCAAAGGCACTAGGATATACCCTCAGAATGATTTAGGGCAAATACTGCACTTTCAAAAGCATCCTTTGCTTCACAGTAGGAAAATGGGTGTCAAGTCATTGATATCCCTTAATATTAGCATACTAATACAATCAAAATGATACTGGCTTTTGTAAAATAGCCTTTCTGTCTCTGTCTAATAGTAACTAGCTATTCAAGTCTGGTGATGTTTCTTCTGGTAATTGCTGTGATCAAAAACTCTTTTCTACAGGGATTCTTTCCTATATTCATTTTTAAAAGCTACTATTTATCATGTCTGTTTCATTCAAGATAAGGAAGAGTCCAACAGTTTATTTTTTTTTTGTGGATATTGAAATCACAAAGTCTGTCCTTGTTATCACATCAAATGTTCAACAATGTAACTTGGATTTATTAGAGGATTGATATTGTATATCTTCACTAAAATACAGCTCATCTACCATATAAAATTAAAAGGTAATGTGCATGAAATGTTTCATTGTTTCAACAACAATTTTTGCACCAACAGGAGAAAAAAAAATAATAACACCACATAATGTTACTGATACTAACAAGTCTGAAAATTGAGCTTAATTACAAATAACCACATGATTGAAACATGTCATCCACTTATCACTCCATGCTCTAATGTGATTATCTAACTAACATTAACTAGCTAAACATCCATGAAAATACACTGAAGAACTGGGTGGGGGGAGAACTGGGGGGGTTTTGGGGGCAAAACAAATTTAAACAAAGAATAAATGGCCAGAAGTACCAAAAACCTCATAAAAGACAAATCTATTAACATGTAAATAAAGCAGGTAACATACCAAAATGACGAAATTAAACTTAAAAAGGAGTTTAAAAAAAGATCAGAAGTTAAAAAAAAATTAAGAATTGACATTCTTACCATTAAATAAGCATGCACTTGTAAGGGGAAAAATGGCTGTGAAGCACACTGACTTGATTCCTGTCCATGTTACACATGTGACAATATACGCATGACATCATTACATTGTGGCCATTTTGAATCCTTAATACAATGCAAGGTCAAATAATACCTAAATGGAAAGCAAATAAATGATAAAAAGTAAACTATTCAAACTGCAGTGACTTGGCACAGACATATACCTAAAAGACTGTACATTATACATGCAGGACTAAGTGATGTTTCTACAATGGCAAATTTAGACATTCCCTTGAAATTAATTATTAATATGTTACTGTTTACTTATTTATTTACAAACATATGATGGACCTGTTTTGAGACATCTCCTGTCTGAAAGAAGCTGTTAATATTTAGTTGCAGAATCCTTCTCAGATTTTGCCTAAACAAGGAGTTATAATTTGGATTTAAAAGCCATCCATTATGTACTGTATATGTAGTAGTAGTAGTGTATGTCGCATGTACAGAGAACAGTAAATATTTATGTATATATGTGTATATACAATATAGATAAGTGTGTGTATTTTTATAGATATTGCTTGTGTTATAAGACACATAGTCTTTGAAAATAAGAATTGACTGGAAGATGAAAGCATGAGAAAACACAAAGTCAGAAAAGTATACAGAGGTCCTAACCCTGAAGACTAATGAAAGCACGACCAGCACCACAGAGTAAGGCCAAAGTTGAGTCAAAGATCAATTTTGGAGTTCAAAAACCTTCTGCTAGGGCCTACTTGTAAAAAAGCCAACCGACACTAAGAGTCTTGAGAGTTTTTTCAAGCAGTATCCACTAAGGTATAACGTGTCTGGTAATGGTCATACCTGATGATGTAATTCAGAACAATAAATAAAATTAAAAAAAGACATTGTTAAATTTTAACTTTACAAAAATAAGTTACAGCAAAACAAAATAAAAAATGCAATTGCTGACTCAAAAGAGTAATTATAGAATAAAAATATTCATATAAAATGCTTCACAACCTACAGCATGGCGTTTCTCTGTTTATGTTTTCACTTTATAATTGTAATTATAGTCCATTTCTACAGCACTGCAAGCAAGGTAGGAAACACTAATGGAGAGAGTGTCATTCCATCGCTGGAGAAACTTTTTTGCATTTGGTCATTTAACTGTATTTTTTAATCCAAATATGACTTACAAATTACAAATGAAAAGTTCAGTTGTGTACGTATCCCTGCTATAAGATCTCTGCCAATACAAGTGATGCATGAAGGGTCACACAGTTAGTTACAGATGGAGCTAAAACCAGCAGCTTTATACAGTCAAGCACCTTAGTCTTTTGTTCAAAAAATAAATGCACATTTTGTTAACTACGTTTTTAATCATTTACATCTAGCCTGAAGAAGAGGCTTGAGTTGCCTCGAAAGCTGGCATATTGTATTCTTTTGAAAGTTAAAGTAGAGATCCAAGATTTTTCATGGTGACTATTTACATACATTTTTTAGGTGATAATATATTGTATAATAATAATAGTCTGTCTCTGTCCCCACAGAAAAGCTTATAAAGGGTGAAAATGCAAACATAACCTAACAGTTCAAGATTCATATTGAGTCTTCTGAAGCTGTGAAGCACTATCACTAACTAATATTCTTGGACTGACCCTGTGTAATTTATTTTTTTTGGTTGCTTGAAAGTGTTTCCATCAAAGTAATAATAATTAATAATAAGAAGAATTATTTACATGTAAGTTATATTGCACTTTTTTCACTACTCAAAGCTCTGTGTGCTCCATGCAGGGAGGACCTAGGTTGCGAACCCATGATCTCCTCACTGCGAGGCAGCAACGCTACCATTGTGCCAAAATAAAAATGTCAATAATGAGGCTTCTATGTAAAGTATGGTAGTTTTAAGGACTGCAAATTTTGACATGTTGCTAGTTTCTAATTAGCAGTCCTTGTATTAGCCTGGAAATGTGATGAACTGGTGCTCCGTTCAGAGTTGGTTCGTGTCTTGTGCAGAGTGCTGCTGAACATAGATAAAGTAGGTTGGTTTATTTAATGGGTTTTATGATTTTTTTATACCAGGTGGAAGTCTGTTTTTATTGTTATTGTTTCCTGAGCATTATTGATTTTTGTTTTCATATACGAAATATTATATTACTAGGTTGCCATCATTGTTTTTCATGGCCACTTCTGTATTGTTGTTAGGACACTCCTTTGCAGTTACAGAATGTACAACTATTGCAGCTTAATGTGTGACATCATGACTCCTCAGTTATAAAAAAAATGGCAGTGCAAAGTAAAAGTTGTTAGAACTTTAAGAACCTCTAAGAAAATAAACAATGTGATGCTAGCAACTACAAAAATTTAAATACATTTAGGGAAACACTTCTGGCTTTAACTTACAGTTTTCAATTGTGATCTTTTGTTGGGGGGGCAGACATTACTATTCTCTGTGTCAAACCCTAGTAATGAAAATGCTCATTTTGATCCCCAAAAGGAAATGTTATCTGTTTCTGCAACTGCCATAATGAATACTTCTTTGATTGTATTTACAGTTTTTCTAATATTAACATTAAAATGGCAGAATGAATTTGTATAGAAACAAGCACCGTATTTTATTTGTACTCTGTGTTCTTTTTATGTAACACCTTTCTTGCACATACACTATTCTAGGACACTGTAAAAGCATAGCAAAAGTGTAAATATTTACAACTTTGCACAGCCTGAACTCAAACTAAGACTTGGTGTATGATGAAATGGTAAGATGTACCTAAGGTTAAACCAATATGCATTTTTACAGTCCAGTGCTCTGCTATGAAAGAAATTCAAAAAAATTGTGTCATTTACACCACCTAATTTCTATATTTAATAAAGAAAACATAGCATTCTTACAAGACACACAAAAATCTTTTTTGTATCAGAAAATTGTAATTATCCTGAATGAAAGATATAAAATGTTTTATTTCTTTCCTACAGGAGGCACTGCATCAAGAAAAAAGGGGTTTCTGGGTTGCATTCGCTCTCTAACACTGAATGGTGTTACCCTTGACTTGGAAGAGCAGGCAAAATTGACATCTGGTGTTCAGCCTGGCTGCCCTGGTCACTGCAGCAGTTATGGCAGCCTGTGCCACAATGGAGGAAAATGTACTGAGAAGTATAATGGCTATACTTGTGATTGCAGCAACTCTGCTTACATGGGTCCCTTCTGCACCAAAGGTAGTTATTAAAGGCATGTGGTTAACATAGACAAAAAGTTGGACTTTTTTCTGTAACATTCAACAAGAATTTACTTTGCTCAAGACCAGATTCTGCTACTCCATTCTACAAGATGGATAAATAATGCAAAATGGGAATTTCTAAAAAAAAATCCAACTGAGCAATGTCTCATGTTTCTACATATGCCTGTCATTTAGTGGTTAAAAAAGGAGCTTACCATAGAGAATATAAAAATGATGTTCCATGTTACTTGTTTTTGTCTGTTTTTTTAAGCAGATGCTTGCTAGAAATGTCTAAATCCTTCTTGAGACCTGAGTTGGATGATGTATCTATTGCACGGTATACACAATGTACCACATTAATTTGAGCTTTATTCACAGCATGTTTTTATGTTTTCTAATTTATTTTAGTAATACTTTACTCTCATTTCAAATAGCCACATGATGAGTAGACAGATGTGTAAGAATATGAATGAACAGATCCTCTTTAGGACACAGTGTTACTTTCATGGGAAAAGAAAATATGTAATTAAATTAAAAAAGGAAACCTGTTAACAAGAAAAAATAACTCAAAATGAAAAAATACATAATGGAAGTATTTTCATTATGCAATGCAAGTTAAGAACATTACCTGTATATCAGTCAATTCTTTATCTGTACCTGCTCATATATAAAAAATCCAGCAGCCTTAGTGATATTCCAAGAATGAATCTGGAAATCCCTGCATATTACAAATTATGCATGTTGGTGTCATAACATTTCAAAAAGAGAGCGATACTAAAGATTGATCAGTAATTTAGTTAAGTAACAGAGGATGGAAAAGGAGGTCAAAGTTTATTGTATCACTTACAGACTACCAAGATAACTACACAGACTGTTTTTCACCCAAAGTAACACGCTACTCACCTATCTCAGAAAATTTCAAAATACTAGTTGAATCCACAGGGCATTTCAAAATAGAAGCTGTCTCCATTTATGCTTTTCATTCACAGTAATTAATTTAATTAATTAATTAATTAAGTAATTAATTAATTTCATTGGTAGATCGCTACTTTCAACAGAAGATACTGAGCGAGTAAGAGAAATAAGAGAGTAAGATATTAACAGATATTCATTTCCGTTCAAATGTGCATTATTTCAAGAGTAAATTTAGTTTTGTCACAAGGGGGTATTTAAAATGGACTATTACAATGCATTAATAAGGAAAGAGGCAAAAACTCAACCTTCAAAATTTTCTTTGAAAAACAAGGAAAACACATAGTAGAGAACATGAGACACATGACATAATATAAAGTTATATTTGCATACATACATATATTCCCGGGACCATAGTCTATATTAGGTAGGTTAGAAAATGACATGACATATGTACATTTTCAAACCCTTTACGTGTACTTCAAACTTGTGGAGGCAACATCAGACATAGCCCTGGATTTGACCACAATCTAGTGTAGAGCTCTAAATCACATTTACTGTATAAAACATTGATCAAAGTAAGCTAGAGTCCAGTTACAGACAGCAATCGTCACCACAATAAAGAATTATCTGGAGCAATACCCAGCAGCTCCAATATAACTATAGGACCAAGTTTGAGAACTATGCCTACTAAAATTGAATGAGATCAGAAAAAAAATATTTTGTACAGAGAAAATATGTTTATAATAATAATTAGCAAATAAATCAATCAACGAATTAATCATACAATCATTCATTTTGCAAAACACATTTAGTAAACATGAGGGGTCCAATAAAGGTAAAATTTCTAAAGTGCTTTCAAATATCCACCAGAATTTCTGCAAGCAGTTGTGCAATAATTGTTCATTACGTGTGTATTTCAGAAGGAAATGGAACTTGATAATGACCATGTTTATAGGTTGAATAAGACATTCAGTTGCTTTTTAATTTTCATTAAGCTGTGGCCTAACATCATTTGACCATTACTTTTTGATCTTTCGTGAGGATGTCTCCATTCAACATTTGTATTTTAAATACATCATCATTGATCTTAAAAGGTGACAATATCATGTTGGGGAGATTTTTTTCCATTGTTAAATGTCTTAGATTTATACTGTGTTAAAGAGTTCCAGAGTTTTGAAGCATATCAATGGCTGAGTATATCAGAAGATAGCTGAAATGACTAACTGAATGAGTCTTAAATCTGTCTTAATTCTTTTTGTGAACTGGCATTGTTTTCTTGAAAATACAATGAATTAAGACCTTACCTATCAAATAGGACTTAAGTTTTTTAACTGTCTGAAAATGTGTCTAATTTCAAGCCAATTTCTGAAATATTTTCAACATGTTATGCGTTTAATGTTTTTATTGATTGCAGAAGTCTCAGTAATTTTCGAAGCTGGATCTTCAATGACCTATACTTTTCAGGAGTCGTTCTTAAGCAGTCAGAATGAAAGCGAACAGTTTTCTGCAATTTTTACTGAAAAAAACAAGCCAAGAAATAACATCACCTTCAGTTTTCTCACAACACACACACCAGCAATGTTGTTTTTTGCTACTATGGACCTTCAAGAGTATATGGCCATTATTCTCTCAAAAAGTGGTGAGTACTCTCTTACAGATATAAAGCTGATGATTCATTAGCTTTCATTCAAAGGATCCATTAGAAAAGCCCAGCAAACAGAAATAAATAAGCTTGAAAGAAGCTTGTGGCAGCTATTAAGACAACCTTTCAAGCTTATTTTATTTAGTTCACTTCAGGTCTGACTCTAATAATGATAATCTATTATAATGACATTTGCTCTGTAAAGTTTCCTGTTATGATGCTTGCTATTAATAGTGTTATTTAAAATAATGATTGCATTTATTGTTGTGTATCTTGATCATACTGATTTTAATTGGAAGACCGATTTGTCCACATAAAGACTTTCCACTTTTTCACACTGATTTATTACTACCTTGCAATGGTATGATGTTTTACTGAGTGATGTATCACAAGTGAATAAATCTGGAGGCTTTTCTTGAACATAAGAAGGGATTTTTTTTTGCTCTACACGTCTGAACTCCTCAAGCAGCTAAAATAACAATTTACGGCATCAATAAAGATGAGTGTACCTGTTCCTGAGGTAGCCATGCACACCAAAGCAAGAAGCTACCTCTATTATGCTTCAAAGATGGATTGGTTTGATTTCGACCACATGACATTTATTCCTTTCAATTTACCATTTCTTTACTAATACTATATTTCAGAAACTTGAAGGTTTGGCTTTTTCTTTAACTGCAAAGTCTAATCTGGCCTTTTTTGTTTCTGATGAGAGATTTTAGTTTTGTGGTGTGGCTTGTCTTTTGTAGGTGTATTTGGTGATGATTGCTTTAAAATATTTTTTCAGAGTGCCCTGATCATTTCTAAATCATCATCTGCTAATGCCTTCCTCGGATAAGTTGACCATTGCTTAGTACACAAATGATGCCTTTCTTTCTGAAGATATTTCAGATTATTGATTTTGCCATGCTTTGTTTCTGTGCTATATTTCTCAAAGAATTTCTTTTTCTTTCATCATCCAGATTGCTTTTCTTTCACAAACAAATCCGCATTTTGGTTTAGAGCTACTGACTTGATATTCAAAGGTTAAGTTTAACACTACATAGTCACAGTTCCTTCATCTTTTCCTATTCAGTCCCACAAAAAACATCTGACTGGCAGCCAATTGTCGTAATACTTAAGTTGGCCTCAACTGATAAAATATAAAAAATAAAGTGGTGAGCTTTTCAAACAATCAGCCATATACTATAGGTAGAAATACAGTATATCACAGAAAGGTAAAATTATGTGATTTCTGTAACATCCTCCCTTCTTCATCTTAATTTCAGACTGCTTGAGTTAAAAGACTTTGCTAATACACATGCAATGCTTATTTATTACTTAGTTGCTACTGTTTTGTCTACATTGTGCTATCATTCGTTTTGAGTTAGCTGGAAATTTAAAATGATTGCTAATTTTTGGTAATGACTATCAGGCAAAATATACATGTAATACTCAATTCAAACATTTGAATAATTTTGTTTTATGCAGCTTTGCAAAGAACTCTGAGTAAACTGATTAAACTTGAAGAGCATATGAGCATGATTGTTTTGGAAGAAACGAGTACCGCAGATCCCGGAATACAAGCCGACCCGGTATATTAGCCGATCCCCTTCTCTACCGACTAAATTACATGTATTTGCCGATGACCGGTATTTAAGCCGACCCCCTTCTCCAAGCAAAATTTTCTAAATTTCCTTAAAAGTGTCTCTTCGGGTATATTTATAATGTTTATCTGCGAGAATTTGAGACTGCCGGCATTTTTGATGGAAACTAGGAAGTGATTGCGGAGAAGTTTGGTAAATTGGAACCTTTGTGTTGAAACTATATACGCAAATACGGTACATCGGCGGGTGGATTTCCGGAGACTTGTTATAAATTTGATTAACTTAAATACGCAATACAGTGGACCCTTGACTTACGAACTTAATTCGTTCGCAAAGACTAACCTGTAATGCGTTCCAAACCTCCCACTACAACACTTACTTAACCTTTTCATAATAAAAAACACCAATATTTTTTCTAATGTACTAACCAAAAAGTTATAAAAAGTGCCTAGCCTACTTCGATTAGGCTAGGAGCATGGCGGCGCGCAGCGGCTCAGGGCTCTCCTTTTCAGTGCACTTTTTTGTTGTTTTTGTACTTTTTTTTTTGTCCTTGTTTGTGCACGATCGGTTCAGCGAACATCCGCTACACCATTCAGAACCTTATAGACATCGGTGTCCAGAGCCAGACATCTGTTTTGAGTGTTTTTCATCACACGCACAACATCCCAGACAACATAGCGAGACCAGCAGGCTCTCCGTGGTTTGTTGTCGGGTCTAGGAGACGACACAGACGGAGGAGGGAAAGAAAGCAGAAGCGGGGCCACAGATACGGCGTTATGCTAAGGCTAAAAAACAACCATACAAGCCCTATACAGAACTTTTTTCTGCACTGAAGGAGCTGCTTTTAATCTCATTGTAGATGTGTATAGTGACAGTAAAAGGCATTCTATTCTAGAAACAATTTCATACTGTACTCACCATTTAATTTGACATCTTTGGGCTGCAGGAATGGAGGAGGAGGAGATATTTCCACACAATGTCCATCTTCGTTTCGAAATTACATCCACAAACACATGTATCTGGGCTCCGACTGACGCTACTAACGCTCTCGGTTGTTTGTTTACAATCGCGCAAGTGGATACACGTGACCGCATCCGTTTCGTAGCGCAAGATGTGGATCGTAAATCAAAATAAAAAAAATTATTTTAAACTTCCAGATAATTTATTATAAATTTTATTAATAAAATCAACAACTAAAACACTTTTTTGAATAAATTCTTTATTTAATTTAAAGTACCGGCATGCAAAGTTACTTCTTCATCTGGAAGATGGCTCTGTGGTTTCGTCATTATTTACTTCCGTATTCATCGGCAAAACCGGCATTGCGCTGGAAATCTTGAATCTGAAATGATACTCGTATAAACCGACCCCCAAACTCCAAGCCAAAAATCTAGGACGAAATTCTCAGCTTGTATTCCGGGATCTACGGTAATTGCTGTGGCATTTGTCCCTCTATAATGCAGTTTTTTTTTTAATTTGGACGTTTTTCTCCCTGTTTTTTTTATTTTTATTGTTTTGACAGTAAAATCACCACAAGGACTATTTTGTGTGGTCTCTAGTTATAAATGCCACTATTTTTGCCACAGCCATGTTTTTTACTGTTGCTAATAACACAACACACATGTCATTGCATCCCATTTATTTAAGATCACATTACACAGTGTGACAGATAGAGAGCACTGTCGTCCCTTTCAACCCTCAGACTAGACGGCAGACACCAGATAAAAGTCCAAATGTTGACTTTATTAATTATAATAATGTGCACAAGCACCTCCACCTCCACTATAATCGAATAAATCACAATAATAATCACAAATACAATAATCCTCCACTCCCAGCAGCTCAGCCACCCTTCCTCCCACCTTGGCTCACTGCTGGGATCTCCCATACTCCTTTTATAGTCCCTGACTCGGAGGTGTCCCTCTCTCTCTGTCCATGTGACTGGCAACACTTCCGAGTCGGATGAAAACTCCTTTTTCTTCAACCGGAAGTATGTCATTTCTTCTGTCCCTGTGACTGGAACGTACTTCCGGGCTGTATGGAAAATAATCCTTGAGCCTCCCTGCGGCGTCCTCTGGCGGCACCCATGGTATCCAGCAGGGCTGTGAATAAAGACTCCATTGTCCACGATTCCCTGCTGGAATTCAGGGCACCTCCATGCTGCAGGGAGGGCTCTATATGGTGGCCTGGGGGTATTGGCTGGGATGAACGGCTGGCCATATACCACAACAGCTTCTAGCATCCATGATTGTGGATTCACCATAATAAACAAATTACAAGACGGAGTTAAGCTAAAGTTAGAAAATGGGATTTATTAGAAAATGGAACAAACCTTAACAAAACTAATAATGTCATTTCGCAATGTAGTCTCCACCCTTCTCAATGCCTTTGCACCACCTGCCTGGAAATGCCTGGATTCCAGCAGAATAAAAGGCTTTGTCTTGTCCTCGCAAATAATAAATAAATAGCATTTTAACTTAATTCTGACTTTCACTTTGGTTTTGTTCTTCTTGTCTTTGTGAAGAGATAATTCTGCCCTTAATGTCTGCGTGGGTTTCCTCCGGGTGCTCTGGTTTCCTCCAACAGTCGAAAGACATGCAGGTTAGGTGTATTGGCGATCCTAAATTGTCCCTAGTGTGTGCTTGGTGTGTGTGTGTGTGTGTCCTGTGGTGGGCTGGCACCATATCTGGGGTTCGTTTCCTGCCTTGCGCCCTGTGTTGGCTGGGATTGGCTCCAGCAGACCCCCGTGACCCTGTAGTTAGGATATAGCGGGTTGGATAATGGATAGATGGATTTTAGTCTGACTTTGGCATGTTTTAGTCTATGATTTTTGCCTGCTTCACTTTACTTTGTACATTTCCGGGTCTTTTTCACTGTTAGTTTTCCACTGGAGACTTTACTTTTGCAAAGTGACCGTAACAGTAGGTTAAGTCAAGTTTATTGTCATAGTACAATGAAATTCATACTTGCATATCTTCTCAGAAAAGTTGACAAAAACACAACATTAAACAAATTAAAAGTACACTTAGCATCCATCATATATATATAGTTATATATAATATTTACAATATAAATTTGCAAGTATTATATATTTATACACATGGCTTTTCATGTTACAATATTTGAAATTTAATGATTTTTCAGTTTCCTTATGACTTGTGGGTAGAAACTGTTCCTGAATCTACTGGTGTAAGTGCCACTGGTCCTGTCCAAGATGCCTCTGTGGTCTTTAATTATACTGTTTTCCTTTCTAAGGGAACAATTGTTCCATTTGCCCTCAAGAGAACGAGGTTCAGTGCTGGTAGTATTCTGTGCCACCTACCCCACTCTCTGCAGTGCATTACAATCTTAAGTTGAACAGGTGCCATACCAGGATGTAATGCAGCCAGTGATGAAGGATGTCAATGTGAACCTTTAGAATTTCTTGAGAACAGATAGAGAAATTCAAGCTGTCCTCAGACACCAGAGGAGACTGGTATTGTTTGCTAATGTAAAATGAAAGGCTCCATAGGACATAGCTCTTCATACAGGCCAAACCTATGATTGTTTAATACATTTCCTCTGACTTTCAGTTTCTGGTGAATTTTAAATAAGAATTGTATACAGTACAGTGGCACTTGCATAAAATCAAACAGGATATTTTTGTAGATTTCTTTCACATCCTTTGTAAATAATGCCAACAGACACAGTGTTTAATTTTGCTCCTAAACACACTGAATCTACAGTGGATAAATGATGTTCAATAAATGGAAAAACCAAGTTGATTTATTGGGTGTTTGTAAATCTGGATTCTTACGTTGGTGATAATGCTTATATAAAAGCCGACCACAGCACCTCTGGCTTTTTATTGTTAATATGATTTTGTTTAAACATAGAGAGCCAAACAGGATAATTAAATGCAATATAGTTAAGCATCTGCACACCTTGAACAGACCTTCATATATAGTGAACACTTATTGTGTTTTTTGCAGAGGACAGGTGGCCTTCTATCGCCATACATTTCCCCAAGTGCCTATATTTCAGACATTCCCACTTTGTCTCAAATCTGTTCTCTGGGCATCATTTGACTGGTCAGGGACTTAATGCCCTTTTCATGATACATAAAAGTGAACAACCTAGGACCATGAGTGACGTCTGGACTATTTGATATGAGTCCGAATATTATTATAATTATCATTTGAATAACCCTGAAATATTTTTGCTACTGCCTGAATTGTGTATAATTATCAGTACACTTTAAAATGCTTTTCAACATTTATTCATTTACACAAAAATTATAAATATGTTACAAGAATGGAATATTATATTTATTATTTCATCACGAGTTAAAAGCACATTTGACCTTACTGTTAAAGGATATTTAAGGTAATTTACAGTATATATTTGCATCAGAATGCTAAAACCACATTCTTTATCAAAAGTGAATTATATTTAACCCAATATATTTTAAAGGAGAAAGCTTAAAGTAGCAAAATAAACAGACTGGAAAGCTCTAGCTATAACAAAGCCCAATATATAGCCTTTGGACCCATCCAGCAAGATGAGATGGCTCATCTGCTAACATACCCTGGAAACAAATTTTGTGCCACAACTACAAAAAAATGATCTCTTCTCTCATTTCCTTTCATTCTGAGGCAGCATTGCCTCCATACCACATTGAACTCTTTGTAATGACTCACCTCCCATTTCCAGAAGTTCTCTGATCAGAGTCTACTTCCAGGGTCAGGAACAGTGGCGGCTTGTGAAAAAAATTTCGGTGGGGATGTAGTTTTTGGGAGGACAAACTGAAGCAGCATTTATCGCTTATATAGTGCCTTTCACATCTATATGTTGTGAGAACCCGGGTCCAAACACCACCAGACAAACACCACTTCTTTATAAAAAGCACACGTTTATTCATTAAACACAGTCCCGCACAGCACACAGTGCTCCCAGCACTAATCATCCTGCATACGGGCCTTTCTCTACCTGTCCATGGGCAGCCTTTCATCTCTTCACGGGAGCTTCGTCCTGCTCCCACTCCCAACTCTAGCTCCCTGATTGTAGGGAGGCAGCCCCTTTTATTTCCACCCAGATGTGCTCCAGGTGCTTGATGATGTTCTTCCGGCAGCACTTCCTGGTGTAGCGGAAGTGCTGCCCTTGCACCCAGAAGCTGTCTGGGCGTTGCTGGAAGGATCATCCTCCACCTTCCCAGGTGTGGCAGAAGTGCATGTTTCCTGGGCTCGACGAGGCTCGGGGCACTCCCTGGTGATGGCCACAGGCCCCAATGGGCTTGAGGTTCCTTGCTCTTTTCCCGTGGTCCCCTCCATATCCAGGGCGGTTGCCCCCTCGTGGCCCGGGGGACGTATAAGCCACCTCTCAGTCCTTCCAGGCATCCTGGCTGGGTCTGTCCCCTAGCCTCCTGTGACAATGTCTATCTGGTCATTCCACATGCTCTTGTGGTCCTCATCATAGTGTCAATGCACATCTTGGCCTGTCCAATATTAGACCCATAGTACAAATCCAGGCTAAAATGTATTATAAACTTTCCACCATGCTGCCCAATCTGATGCCAGCTTAGCCATTTCTACTGTGCTCCAAAACTTCAGTCTGTGACATCCTCAGTCCCCTTATTCTTCCCATAACTTGCCTTATAGATGTGGAGAGGAACAGGTGCACCTGCCATCCAAATGTCATACTACTCCTGTCTCTAAATTACCCAAACCTCTACCAACTTGCCCGGTTCCCAATTCTGCCAAAACCCACACCATAATTTCCGTGCCCCACCTCCATAATCTTCCAATACCCTGGACTTCCATCTGTCCTATAACACATCCATAGCACAGGTCAATCGAAATCTTATTTAGCCACTGCTAATAGAATGTCCGGTCCTTGGCCATTTGCACTGTATTCCATTATTGTTAAATTTGCAGATGATACGACTGTGATTGGGCTTGTAACAGACAACATTGAAGCTTCATATAGGGAAGAGGTTCAGAATCTGACAGCATGGTGCAACACCAATAACCTGGTCTTAAATACCAAAAAGACCAAAGAAGTTATTCTGGACCTTAGGACCACTAAAAAGACCAATCACAGTCCGATAACAATCAATGCAGATGCTGTGGAGAGGGTTTCCAGCTTTAAGTTTCTAGGAGTCACCATCTCAGAGGACCTGTCCTGGGCTGACAACAACTTGGCTATAATAGGCAAAACGCAACAACGCTTCTATTTTGTCAGGAAGCTAAGGAGAGCTGACCTCCCCAAGAAGCTGCTGGTTAATTTCTATAGCTGCACTATAGAGAGCATCTTAACTAACTGCATGATGGCCTGGTACAACAGCTGCACCAAGGCTGCTAAAGAAGCCTTGCAGCGGGTCATAAAAACAGCAGAGGGCATTATTGGGAGTGAACTGCCATCACTTGAACATTCGTATAAGACTTGCTGTGTGAGAAGGGCCAAAAATATTCTCAAGGACAAAACTCATCCTGAAAATTCTTTTGTTTGAGCTCCTCCCATCTGGAAGATGCTTTAGGTCAATCCATGTACACACAAACAAACTAAAAAAGAGCTTTTTCCCATCTGCCATAAATTTTCTGAACTCTGAATCTCCTCAGTCTGAAATCATTTTAATTGAACATGTGCAATAAGCTATATTGGTAATGTGCAATATACTAATGTAATACAATATATAATATGTAATGTACTATTCATTAACAGGTACAATAACAATTTATGCTGCTGTACTTTGAGCAATAATAATTTGCTCTGGTTACTTGATCACTTAACATTTGACTTTTCTTTAAATGCACCTTGGGGCTGTCACAAAAAGTAATTTCGTTGTGTTACACAATGACAATAAAGTGCTGGAACTTGAACTTGAAATCCACAGCATACAATCAGTGGTTCTCTGATTGTTCTCAAATCTTACATCCCAGTTTATCATTTAGCATACCCACAGAGTCATTCTCACCTTAATTTTATTCTACACTTGCTGCCAGTCTAAGCAGTCCAATGCAAGGTAGCCAGGCTTACCTCAACTGGGCACAAATTCACATTTTAAGATCCACAAACACCCACATGTTAATACATAACTCACCCCCCAACCTGTCTTGTACTCCCACAGGACAACCTAAATCTTATTCTTTTTTTATAGTCAGTATAGATATATTTCCTTGAACATACATTTTATCCTCCTTTCCTTCAGGCCTGAAAATTTCTCAGTTTCTTTCTGCCTAAATTGAGTCATTTCACTAAGCCTGACAAAAAATAGCCTTACGCTATTGTCTAACTCAGTGTTTCCAAACCTTTTTCTCCTGCAGTGGCACACCTTTTGTAACCAAAATTTTCCCTCCACTATCTTACTAAACACAAACACATATACAGTATATCTCATACACTGCTCAACAGCCCAAAGGGGCGGGACAACCCCAGAAGCCAGTAAAGAAAGGAGCTCCAAGGTCAGCGTTCGCAGACACAGCACTTAGAGAGCACTTTGGTGGTATCTCCAAGATGCTTTGCCCACCCCTGTCTGCCTCAGAGGTAACCCATACAGGTATGCCCACTATCCACCAGCCCTGTGAGGCTTGCTGGCAACTACACACCCAAGGTAGATGGACTCTAGCAGCCAGGAGACACATCTGAGGTGCTCTAATATGGTGATCATGAAGCTGCTTTTAGGCCTGCTTCTCCATTTAGTCATAACATCATATCTTCCTCAGACAGATCTCAACCACTTGCGGAGCTTGTCCCTCGCAAGTTCAGACCCAGGTGAGCTACACTATTATTTCCACAGCATGGCACACCTGGGTAACTCTCAAGGTGCACCACTGTGCCGTGGCACACTGGTTGATGAACACTGCCCTAGATGACTGCCGCTTCTTTCATGCCACTTGTATTTTTCAGAAAGATGTTTTAGGTCTCGTCCTTCCGTCATTGTCCACAACGCTTTGGTACCAACACTTTGAAACAGCAAACAGGGAAAGGAAAAAGGTATTACTTAGAGCACATCCATGTAGCGAACTTCATTTGTCATAACAAGACCAAGAAAAAGTCCATGTGTAAGCTTGTCTTCTTTTTTACTTTAAATGAACTATTTATGTAGGGGTGATTGTGGTATAGCAGGTCCGTGGCTCTGAATAAATGGGCAGTTTTTTAAATGAATAATTGCCGCATTTGCGGCTTAAGGAGGGGTGTGGTAGTATGGGTGAAGCGGTTCCTGGGTGCGATTTTTGTGTGTGCTTTTCCACACTGAAGTGCACATGTGAGGGATCGCTTGTGTCCACAGTTGATGCTGGGTGCTGCTGATCGCCACACCTGTGCCACGTCCCCATTATAAATAGCGCAAGTGCGGAGGGGAGAAGAAATAAGAAAAAAAAGAAGGACAGAGGTTAAGGCTGGAGAAGGACAGCCGGTGCGAGCGAGCAAAAGCAGGCTCTTTTGGGAAAAAGTAGGCAGCTGGGAAGAGAGCCCCTCTGCAGGTGTGTTTGGCTGACACTCAGTTGGGGTAGTAGGAAGCGGTTGCCCCAGCTGAGTGCTTCAGAGGAGCTGGAGTGAACGACAGTATGGTTGACTCACCACGTAAGTCCGAGAAGGAAGCGGGAGTCAGGGAGGCTTGGAAGGGATAGCCCCAACGTGAGCGCCCTGGCCGTTGGTAAACCCGAGTCTCAGGCCGGTGGGAGCTGTACGGGGCCAGGGCTCGGAAGGCTACCGGACCAGTGTAGAAGGCAGCTGTACCTGCAGGTAGGGCGACTCCCCTGTTTCAGGGCCCATATGGTAGAAGCAGGGGAGCCAGCAGCTAAAAGAAGGCACCGTACTTTTAAAGGACTGTTTCCAGTCTGTTGTTTTTAACCTTGTTTTAATTGAATTTATTTATTTGGATTATTTTAACCTCCACTTTTATTCAGCCTGTTTTTATGGATTATTTATTTATGTACTGTTTTTGAAGTACTGCACTTTTTGGACACTGTTTGAGTATCTATACTAATAAAAGGCAAAACCGTCACTGACTGACTGACTGACTGACTGACTCATTACTAATTCTCCAACTTCCCGTTTAGGTAGAAGGCTGAAATTTGACAGGCTCATTCCTTGCAGCTTACTTACAAAAGTTAGACAGGTTTCATTTCGAAATTCTACGCGTAACAGTCATAACTGGAACCTACTTACGTACATATATACAGCCATAGCCTGCAGCTCGGTCGCTGTGTGAGGCGGAGTTGCGTCCCTCATCGTCACGCCTCCCACGTAATTGAGTGCCTGCCCATATAAGGCCGTCCGTCAGCAGCAATCCAATAGACACGCTGCCGCTAAATATTTGCGGGTGAAGGACTGTGCTTATGCAAATGAAGATGATATGGTCAGGGATAGACTAGTGTTTGGCACAAACTCAGCGAAAGTGCGAGAGAAACTTTTAAGTGCCGGGTCTTAGCTAACATTAAATAGAGCCGTGGACATCGCAAGATCACACAAGATAGCACAAGCACAGCTGAGAACCTTCAATGCATGTACTCTGAGAGGCTCACGTCAACTGACTGTGAACGCAGTACGCAGAGAACAAGCAAGAGCAACTTGAACACAACACATCCTCCAAATACGAACCTGATTGAAACAAATAATGATAATCAAATCCTTGATGACAGCAACACTCATAACAGTCACAAAACAATTACATTGACAATCATGTTACATTATTTTTAAAATGTTTCCTTTTCTTTTTCATAACTTCTTTAACACACTTCTTCTCCTCTGCAAAGCATGGGTATTTTGCTAGTTTTTAATAAAAGCACTTTTTCACTTTTTGCACCATCCCCTTGCCCATTACATTACCGATGGTGCTGGGTTGAGAGGCTCCCAGAAGTAAGGAGGGCGCCACAAATGGTGGCAGCGGTGGGATGAGCTGGCAATGGGGACAGAAGAAAGAAAAACAAAAGGAAAAAAAGAAGAAAAAGAGAGAACGAAAAAGGCTTAGAGAGCGAGAGCAGTATCAGGATGAAAGAGAGTCGACGAGTCAGCCAGCTGGAAGAGAGGTCAGCGCAGTCAGGGGTCCCGGATCAGAGCGAAGGGTCAGCGCTTGAAGGATGGATCGCGCTTATTGATTATTCAGAGGAGTGGGTTTGATCGAAATGGAGTCCTCCCTAGGGATCTGAGGAACGACTGCATGTGCGAGAAGGAAGACGGGAGGACAACTGACCCCGAGCGGTCTGGTCAATAGCGTGAGGACTGCAGCGGCTGAAGTCTCTCCAGCTGAGCAAGCCTTGGGTGAGCTAGAGAAACTGGGCAGGAGCTGTGCTTGGCTGGTGTGGTCCCAATAACGGCTGCAGGTTTTAATTCTTGTTTTAGCCTTGTTTTAAACATTTTTTACCTTTTTATGGATTATTTATTTATGGACATTTGTGAGTCCTGCACTTTAGTTGGACACTGTTTTGTTTGATTTTTATTTAATAAAATCACTTGCACCTTTTCCTCCATCCCTTTGCTCTGAGTGTGAATTGTTCCCATTTGCCAAGCACATCTGGTTACATTATCGATGGTGTTTGGTTGAGAGGCTCCCAGAAGAGTGGTGGGAACATGGAGCAGGACCCACACCATCACCAATGGTGGCAGCAGCATGGCCATTCATTCAGAGCTGTGGACCCACTATACCACAGTGTTTCATTAAAAAAATAACTGAATTTAAATAACAGAAATCTTTGATTTCTAAAGTTCAACTTAAAGTTGCCATCCCCCGAAAATCACACTCGCTCATCTGTAGTTATGTTAATTGTGGATGTGAACTGTGAACCATGGACTTGAACATGAAATAGTGCATCAACAATTGTCCAATCACATTAGATTAAAAAACCTAAAACAATACTAATTCACTGCTAATAAATATGAGAGTGTTTGAGGAACAAAAATGTTTCTGCATCCTCAGAAAAATCTGAAAGCAACCAATTAAAGGGGAGCCTCAGGTCACCTGCTTGCCAAAATATCAAGGACTTACATAGACTGTCATTTGGGCAGTGTACTTTACTCTGGAAATATAGGTATTTATTCACACAGAAACTAAACAAATACAAGTCAGAACCAGTTTTTAATTTATCTTGACATGGGTTGACACCAGGCACCCTATACAAATAAACAAATCTATTTCATAGTTTTTATAATATTTTTTGGATATCTGCACCCCAGCGCCTTGCATTACAGACTGCCAGTGGTCAGGAATGCCCTACAAAATTGTCCTGTGACCCTACTTTCAGAGCTGTCATTGGTAGCGCTGGATGTCCTTCTACTCCTGAGCCTCTTTTAATGAATGCCCATCCATGTTAGGCTGGACATGGATATTTTTCTTTGGAGTAACATAGTATCCTAGCTTGTCTACACTATAGTCCCTCCTGTATATCTATACTAATAAAAGGCAAAGCCCTCACTGACTCACTGACTCACTCATCACTAATTCTCCAACTTCCCGTGTAGGTAGAAGGCTGAAATTTGGCAGGCTCATTCCTTACAGCTTACTTACAAAAGTTAAGCAGGTTTCATTTCGAAATTCTACGCGTAACGGTCATAACTGAATCCTACTTACGTACATATATATGTCCATAGCCTGCAGCTCGTTCGCCGTGTGAGGTGGAGTTGCGTCCCCCATCCCCACGCCTCCCACGTAGTTGGCTGCCTGCCTATATTGCGTCCCCCATCCCCACGCCTCCCACGTAATTGGTTGCCTACCCATATAAAGCTGTCCGTCGCTCCGGTCTCTTCATTCTTTTCCTTGCTTCTCCACGGTATTAATGTCTCCTTGCGGATAACTGCAGCCTTTTTATTTAATCCATGGCTTCTCCGCTGTTTTATTGTGCTATTAACTGCAGCCTTTTTTATTTAATCCACGGCTTCTCCGCTGTTTTATTGTTCGTTTATTACACTTATAGATATTGTGTAGGTATTTTAGACTTAGTTTACATTGTTCAGGTACCCATTTCTTTTACTGTTCCAACCATACCCCCATTAACATGTCTATTGAGGTGATCACCATCGATCAAGAACTGTCACTTACCGAGTGGTTTCCATGCCCGGAGATGCCGCCTGCCTTTTGCATTCTCTGTGTTACATATTGCACGGCCATATCAGGCTCAATCTTGATATCCGGAGGAACATTGTGTCTTATGTATTGGATGACTGGGACAGGTTCAAGGTATGGACTGATGACGGTACAGGAGATAATTATACTACACAGGAGCACTGTAAGAGTGAAATGCTTAAGCCCTTCACCTATGCTTCTGCATGTGAGTTGATGGCTGCCGCTGAATTGTTCAGTTGTCACTTTCAAGTGTACCGAAATGGCCAAATATTTTACACCTTTGGAGAAATGCCAATGCCTCTTAAACATCTTAGATTCACAGGTGACGATATGAGTAGTGGACAGTTTGATGTTTATGAATGTTTTAACTCTTAAAAGCTGGATGCGAAGTTATCGATGAAGCCGATTGTATGCTTACAACACTTGACAGATGCCGAATGTCACTTCAACACAAGTCCTGAAAATACTAATGTAATTGAAACAAACCATGAAACTCAAACTGATTATGACAGCAGCAATCTAAGCTGTGAGAAGGAGGCGTGTCAGACGTCGTGGTACATTTTCTGATGCAGCTAGATGGAAACAACTTCATGACGCTGCCGCCAAATACTCGCAGAAAAATCCACAAGTTAATAGACACGCTGTTGCTAAATACTCGCAGGCAAATCTACAAGTTCATAGAGACACTGTCGCTAAATGCTTGCAGGCAAATCCACAAATTCATAGAGACGCTGTCGCTAAATACTCGCAGAAAAATCCACAAGTTAATAGACATGCTCTCGCTAAATACTCGCAGGCAAATCCACAACTTAATAGAGACGCTGCTGCTAAATACTCACAGGCAAATCCACAAGTTCATAGAGACACGGTCGCTAAATACTCACAGGCAAACCCACAAGTTAATAGAGATGCTGCTGCTAAATACTCGCTGGCAATTCCACAAGTTCATAGACACGCTGCCACTAAATATTCGCAGGCAAATCCACAAGTTAATACCGGGAATGCCTGTTAAACATCTTAGATTCATGAGTAGCGATTTGGGTAGTGAACACTTCGATGAATGAAACCTGTTATCTTTACAACAGTTGACAAACACGGAATGTAACTTGAACACAACACGTCCTCCAAATACGAACCTGATTGAAAGAAATAATGATAATCAAATCCTTGATGACTGCAACTCTCATAACAGTGACAAAACAATTACATTGACAATCATGTTACGTTATTTTTAAAATGTTTCCTTTTCTTTTTCATAACTTCTTTAACACAATACTTCTCCACTGTGAAGCGCGGTGTGGCGGACGGCTGGGGGTGGTACCCAGCCGGGACACCCAGGAGGACCGGAGGAGGGCTTGCGCCTCCTCCAGACCACGAGGGGGTGACCGCCCTGGTTGTATTGGGGGCCACGGGTAGAGGGCTTGGAAGCCCAACCCTGTAGGGGCCCGTGGTCACCATCAGGGGGCGCCCCAATGCCTTGGGAGCCCTGGACCTCAGCACTTCCGCCACACCAGGGAGTGCTGGGGGGAACAGGAGCAGGAACACCCGGAGGACTTCCGGCTACATAGCTGGTGCTTCCACCACACGGGGGTGTGTCGGCGGAGGCTCCTCAGGAAGCACCTGGAGCCCATCCGGGCGTGCATAAAAGAGGCCGCCTCCCTCCAGTCGAGAGCAAGAGTCGGGTGGAAGTGGACGGAGCTCGGAGGAGAGGAGTGGAGGCGGTCTGAGGACTGAGCAAGGCATTGTTGTGCGGCCAGGACTTGAAGGGGTGATTGGTGCTGCGGCACTGGGTTTGTGCACTTACGACTTATACATAATAGCTGTAAATAAACGTGTGTGTGGAGAAAGAACATGTCTACCTGTCTGTGTCTGGGCTGTACCCTACAGCGGGTATTTTGCTAGTTGTATATAAAACTAACATGTTCAAAAGATATCATCTATACCTGTTTTTAACAAGAACATGAATTAGAGGCATAATATGTGTTGTAAATGTCCTCAGGAGAATGCAGTTTAGTGCTGGTAATATTCTGTGCCGCCTTCGCCACCCTCTGCAGTGCTTCATAATCCTAAACTGAGAAGGTTCCATACTAGGGTATGATGCAGTCATTAAGGAAGGACTCCCCTGTGCATCTTTAGGGGTTCTTGACAACAGATAGAGAAACAGGTAGAGATACTGTAAAGTGTAATTAATATACTTTTTTTTATAATAATATTTTTCCTTTTGTTTTTTTTTCTTAAACAGAATGTGGTTTATCAAAATACTTTAAGATACGTTTATAAATAAACAAAAGCATGTTATTGTTAAATACAATTAGTTCATTATCTCACAAAAAAAGCCTCAAGGCTCTCATACAGTTGTCTCTGAAAATACAAATCTGAAAATAATTTGTCTTAATGGTAAACAGTAGGTAGCAAATATAGATGAATAATACATTGCTTAAAAAGAGCAGCTTAGTCTAATGTGAAAAAACAATGTTTATTAAGTGCATTTGTTGCTGGGATTTCTCTGCAATACAAAAAAAAAAAAAAGATTTTCAAAGCATAAGAACATTAAAATATTTTTCTTTGTATTCATAACAAAGAATTCCATATTTCTAGGTCATACTACATTATCAGGACTCATTTTTTCAAAATTTGCAAAAAATTAACATCAGAAATGATTTTCCATTTTTACCTAAATTAGGGCATTTGATCTATTGTCTTTAAAATCAGCACTTAACTCAAGCATATGGTTGGCTTTTTAATTGAAAAGTTTGCTTATTGTACTGATCTAAAGTTGCCCTTTTAGTCCTTGCCCTTCTAGCTTTGTTAGTTAATTTCTTTTAACTCCACCTTAGCCATGTCTCTTTAATAGCACAAATCATTGTTCCCAAATGCAATTCTGCTAACTGTGTGCAGGCTAAAATCTAAGGAATCAACGTAGACATCAGCATTAATGTTTGCAAAGCATCATCTATTGGTATGTATTTTGTAATGCATGGTGTAATAAAATGCATTGCATTTGTCATTCCAACAGATTTTTCATCACAAACATTTGTAGTAATGCATTTTATTATTACAAATGTTTGTGATGTGCCATCTGTTGGAATGACAGAGACATAGCAACCGGACGGATACACATCTTTGGAAAACATCAATGGCTGAGTCTTCATTCAGTTTGGAGGCCTACAACTTGGACATACAGGTGTGGATGGTGTAGGGCTGGTTATATGCTGGTCTGCCTTTGTCAAAGGTTGTGTGAAAACACAAAAAAGAGACAACACTCTTGCAAAGGTTTGGGGTTTTGCCTTCCCCGTATACCGAAAGGTCCACTCTTCTTGTATAGACTCTTGCATTCATACAAATGAATTACAGCCAGGACACCGTACTAGTGAAACAGGCGGATTTATATAAGGGACGGACAGGAAATTATGTACAACGGGTATGACTGGAAGATCTAGTAAATGTCAGGGTGATGTGGAAACTTGGAACTGGAAGTGACGTCATCAGAATGGGACGGGGGTGTGGTTGTTGTAAACACGGAAGGGAACTCGAGTGTGTGTCTTCTTACAGGTTTGTTTGTTGGTGTGTTTTCCTGCTGAATAAAAGAGAGAGGTGTTAGTACTCTGTTCCAAACCCATTTCCTGTGAATTATCACGTTCCGTTGAGGCAGTCGGCTGCACCCTACTCATGCGTGTGTGACAGTGGATATGTCAGCTGGTGAGAAGATCCACAATAAGATAAACAAGTCAGGATCTCTTAGGAGAAAGGGTAGCAGTGGTGTTCTGGGACATGTAGCATTCCTGTTCTGTTATGATGTATGCTCGCATACAAGATGTGCTATGGGTGCATTCACAAGAGGGGGCACAGGCAGGCTTTAGCTCAAGTTAGCTGATTCTTTAAAAAAAAAAAACATGAAAGCAGCTTTCAAGAAACAGGTACCACTGATGAAGATTTGTTTTTCAGCAAGAAAATGACTCCAAGCAAAAAGCCAAAGCTGTACTGGAATGACGTAAAAACAGCAATGCTAATGCACTGGAGTGGCCAAATCTGCATCCAGATCTCAATACACTTGAACATTTGTGGGTAGACTTGAAAATGTCATTCAAACATTATTCCTGTGCAACCTGACTGAGGTGGAGCAGTTTGCAAAGAACAATGGGAAAAATTACAGTACCCAGATGTGCAAAGCTGATAGAGACCTGTGCACACAGACTACAGGCTGTCATGGTGCATTTACTACATACTGACATGAAGGGAATGAATGCTTATGCGATCTATTATTTTGTGTTTTATATTTGTAAATAATTTGTACACCACTTCACAGAGATTTGTTCTCACTTTGACATTAAAGAATCTTTTTCTATTGATTAAGGTCTAAAAGACCTATGCTGTATAATAATTAAATGTGAAAGCTTCCAGGGGGTGACTACTTCTTATAGGCACTTTACTGTATACTGTATTAAGAACTTAAAAAAAAACATACTATCTGATGACCCGAGAATACGAAACTAATGATTTGTATAATTTCATATCCTCTTAATGTCTGCTCTCATGACAAGTTGATAAGTCAAAAAGTGGTAATTCATGGTGCTGTTTATGGAAGATGCAGCACTTATTTTGCTGCCTAATTTAGTGGTTATAGCTGATCTCAGCAGGACATAACATTTTAAGAAATTATTATTTATGTTTTTCATACTGTACATACAACCACTGTTGTGTGTATGTAAAAGAAAAAATCCGATATGTCTGGCACATGACTCTCCCTATTAAAATTATTGATTCTAGAAATATAAAATATTGCAAAGGATGCTTTATTTTAAATAATTTTTAATTACCATATCAAATGCAGTGCATCTACTTTTTAAAATTATGTATTTTCAGCTGGGGGCCGAAAAAACAGCAAACTAACATCTGTTTAAAAATGTTCTTTGCTTGATCTCAGGGTAGAGTTATGGGGTGAGCCTAGGAAAATAATTAATTTCCAATGCAAGTCAAAGAAAGTGTTTATTGTTTCAAGTTTACTGCAAGAATATGAAACACACAAAAAATTATTTTATTGAAAAAGTTATAAAGTACAATGCCATTTAATTAATTTCTTTGGGACAGTGAATTCCAGGCTGCATTATGGTGCAAAATACAGCCAAGGCATATTGAAAAATCCACATTTTGTAAGTGAAATTACTGAGTTAAGATAAAAGAAAAGTTAAAAGGAAGATGGGTTTTGAGGAAACAGGTAACATTCAGCATAGTGTACTATTCCTATTATGCACTATTTCTGGCAATTGAAATTACAAAGACTTTAAATATCCTTCTTCAATAGAGTGTGAGGCTGCTGGATTATTCTACAGCAGCTTCCATCAAGTTCATAAAATGTGCAGTGAATGAACAATGAAAGTGAAACTAAGAAAAATAAACACAATTTGACTCACTTGTCTTGCCTGTTTCGAATCTGTAATATGCTGCAGACGCCATTTGGTCAATGACCTAACACTCTAATAAAGACCACACCTACAGATAGTAGTTTGAGGTAAGGTAATTATCCTCATTAATGGCACTTCAGAGCGGCAAAATGTTGCATGTTGATAAGCACATGCAAATAAGATATTCACTTTATTTGGCACATATGACAATAATTACATTATAAAACTATAATTAAATTAGCTAACATAGCTGAAATACCCAGTGTTGCCTAGGAGGAAAATAAAGCGTTTTTTTTTAATTGTTTGAGAAAAATATAATTTACAAAAAAACACAACTTTAAAAATAAAAATAAATTAACAAACAATGAAGACTCACTAATGTGTTTGTCTTACAGTCTTGTATGTATGCTATCATCCATTGATGCCCGGAACCAGGCTACTCTATTTAATTTCAAAAGCAACAGGGGCACGGTGCTGCTTAAACATAAAGAATGCTGGCAGTCGCCTGCTATATACTAACTGTGTAAGGATCCTAGAAAGGATTGAAATCGTAAGAACTACTCTGGGCATCTCTCTGCTATGAGGATTCGTGTTGCCGAAGTGCTCGCATTGTTTGTGCATTAGCAGCTATGCGACTGTCTTTCTTAGGAGGTTTCCTTTTGCCGGTGTGCTGGCCTCGCTTGTGTATCCTCGGAGCTGGAGCCCTCACCCTGACTCTGCGTCTCACTTCCGGGCCAGACAAACGCACGCACTTGCAAAAGAACTCTATTTAATTTCAAAAGCAACAGTGGCGCGGTGGTGGTCGAACATAAAGAATGCTGGCAGTCACCTCCATTTCGCCCTCTGGTGGTCGTTCCAAGTGTCAACTGGATGATAACATGCATACAAGGCCACAAGATCAACCCCCACCCTACCCAGAAGGGGGTGGGTTAGGGTTGATTTCACCCTACAGTATTTTTAGTCAAACAATGAGAAACGTATACCAAGTTTCATGAAAATCGCTCCAGCTGTTCGGAAGTGATACTGGAACATACATACAGTACATACACACACACATGCATTGACTTATATATATACAGACTATAGTTCATTCATGGATAACAAATTGTTCAGGTTCAAATACAACAAAATATATGCAAACCATAATCAACACTAACAGGATGATTAATCTTTATTAAGAAGTCCTCATATGGAATGTAATGTTCATTTTCCTTCAGAGACAGTTGGACTCATTTCAGTCAAAAAGGTCCATTCATCTGTCCATACAACACTGTTATTTGTGGATCATCCAGCTGCAAACCAGTGGTGAGCACTTGTGTTTGTGTTAGTGAGCAGGATATTCTTCTTTTCTAATCTACTATCGATCTTAATATTGACAGGGGTCTCACTTACCAAGGTGATAGAGGCTAGCCAGTCCCTGGATGATTTCGTTTTCTTTGCAAGTCTTTACTTTTGAAGAGATTTTGTTAGTATGGCTTAGTACTCCTCAGGTACATTTTACAATATTTTCCAAACTTCTTTTCAAGGTTTTTAATAATTTAATTATTTTCTCAAAGGACAAATTTGGTTATATTTATTTGGTGATGGGCTATTTACTAAATATTTGGGCTGAGTTTAGTGTGTGGGTCATAACATTTTTATACCTGTGGCACCAAAGATTTTTGTATGTTTTTGGTTTTTTTCCCCAGATATACCTCTATACACAACCTGCAGAATGATCTGACAAATAGGACTGTGAAAATGCGATAATTCAAATTATTATACACATAACACTATAAAGTATGTTCTTGTCATGTGTATATTGGTATTGACAAAGAGCAGGGGACAGTGATTTATTGTGTGAATGTTGTTTATGTTTTCATATACAATATGTGTCCGAATGCATTACTTACTGAAGGTCAGTTTTGCATGATTTGTAGTTATAGTCTATTGGAATAACAGATTACAGATTACTAATCATGCTGTAAGAACAGCCTGACAAAGTAACTACATATTTAGGATCTACAGTTGTCCCTTATGATATGTACTGTATATGTTTCATTATTATCCCTTGATTTGCATATCAAAATCAGTAGAGTGGCATTAACAATTGAAAATAAAGTTTTCTAAGGTGTTACACTCAGATGCAACCTTCATTGTGTAGGATCAAAACCGCAGCATTCATGTTCAGATGACAATTTCCACATTGACAATTGTATCTGTGGCAGATGAGAGACAGCTTATGGATTACCCTTTGCAAAAAGCAAACACAAGTGTATGTGCCTCCATAATAATGAACTTATCTCTGAATCATAATTTGTCCATTTCAGTCCTGGTGAAAATTGTTTAGCAAACTTTACCGAACAATTTGTAAGGCAATTGTTGAAAATAGCATAAGTCTGATAATTGGTCTCCTAAGCATTTGGTACTAGAAAATAAGTCATTTATGCACTCTGTTCATATTCAAAGCAATCAATAATGTAAGCTTTTGAGCAAATTATACCGTCTGTATCTTTAATTTATAATTACAGCTTGCTCCATTGGGAAGCTGATGCATTTTCAGTAAAGTTCTTACTGTAATTATAACCAGGTGCCTGTAATTTGTATAGGTTAAGAAGATCATATTGCATAAAACGTGAAGGGCTCATTTCCTGAGGGCTTTCAGCTTAGAACCAATAAGCTCATATACTCCGTTGCTTCTCAGTGTGAACGCATACAGTCTCTAGGCTGGGTGCGCCCTTCATCAATTTTAATTCATTGCTTTCATTACGGTTTCAATTCCCTTTGCTTCAGTCGTTCAAGATGTGTTGCTGTGAAGTAATTCTAATTCTGTTTGGCATATGTCTTGTAAGGGCATTTAATAAATGAGTTGTGCTGACAATAAATACAGACTTGCTCACATTAAGCTGGCAATATCAATAAAAAGAGGAACAATTATCCTTTTTTTATTTTACATGGTTCTTCTCCTTTAATTCAAACTCTGAATTTTGACCCTGTAAAACACTTCCTCAGCAGATGAAAGTCACTTTTTAACCGTCTCTTACCATGTCATCATAAAGCTAAAACGACTTTTGGGCAAAAGTAAAAGTACTGTAAATGTATCATGCTGCATATCGACTTATTCGACAACATAAAAAATTACCTTGTGAAAAAAATTTGGAATTCTTGATGTTTTAGGTCTAATTTAACCTTTTGTATGCTAATTGGTACCATGAAACACCACAATACACTATAAAGAAATATGCAGGTTTATAGAAACCTTATATTTATATTTTGAAGCAGAATGATTCTACTTATCTATAATGACTAATTACAGAGTCACACAAAGGTGCATCCTCTATTGTTTTGTTTGTATATTGTTCATTCTATTTTAGTTTTTTTCTCATGAATCTAATGAAAACAAACAATAATTTTCATTATCTCTCTCTCTAATAAAAGGCAAAGCCCTCACTGACTCACTCACTCACTCACTCACTGACTCATCACTAATTCTCCAACTTCCCGTGTGGGTGGAAGGCTGAAATTTGGCAGGTTCATTCCTTACAGCTTACTTACAAAAGTTGGGCAGGTTTCATTTCGAAATTCTACGCGTAATGGTCATAACTGGAAGCTGTTTTTCTCCATTTACTGTAATGGAGTTGAGCGCGAAAGGCGTGGGGGCGTAGTTTCGTGTGACATCATCACGCCTCCCACGTAATCACGCAGTACCTAGAAAACCAGGAAGAGCTCCAAAAAGCGCTGAAGAAAACATGCATTATATAATTGAGAAGGCAGCGAAACAATAAGAAGCGAGCAACTGACATATACAACCATATTCATTAGTGCTGCTACTTCGGAAAAAAGCACGGTGGAAACCTAAAGTTTAAATTAAGTTCATAGACAGGCTGCTGCTGGTGTTTGTAATTTAGTGCCTGCCCATATAAGGCCGTCCAATAGAAACACTGCCGCTAAATATTCAAGGGTGAAGGACTGTGCTTATGCAGAGGAAGATGAGATGGCCAGGGTGGTGTTTGGCACAAACTCAGCGAAACTGCGAGAGAAACGTTTAAGTGCCGGGTCTTAGCTGACATTACATACAGCCGTGGACATCACACGAGATGGCACCAGCACAGCTGGGAACCTTCGATGCATGAACACCAAGCGGCTCACGTGAACTGACGCAGTGCACAGACAAAAAGCAACAGTTCCAAAGAGTGCTGAACAAAAACCGAATTACACAATTGAGAAGGCAGCAAAAAAATATGAAGCGTCTGATACATACAAGCATATTCATAAGTGCAGCTACTGCGGAAACAAAGCACACGGTGCAAAAAGTGAATGTCCCGCTAAAGGAAGACAGTGTAAAAAAAAAAACCCGTGCATGCAGTGTGTCACATCTCAGATAAAGAGGAAGACGAGCTGTTTATTGATGCAGTAAGAAACGAATCGATGAATGAAACCTCTTATCTTTACAACGATTGACAAACACGGAATGTAATTTGAACACAACACATCGTACAAATACGACCCTGATTGAAACAAATAATGATAATCAAATCCTTGATGACAGCAACACTCAATAACACTCACAAAACAATTACTGTATATTGACAATCATGTTACATTATTTTTAAAATGTTCCCTTTTCTTTAACACACTACTTCTCCGCTGCGAATATATATATACCCCGATCTACATACTCTCAAATAGACAAGCCACACGCCATGGCGCAATTGTAGAGGCTTCGCCGACATCCGAGGTTCGATTCCCAAGAGGGGATGTACTGATTCATTTTAACCTCACATCTCCTTGGTTTGGGACGTATGAAAAAATATGCGGTTAACGCAGAATCATGTTACGTTATTTTTAAAATCTTTCCTTTTCTTAGCACAAGCACAGCTGAGAAGCTTCGATGCATGTACTCCATAACAAAAAATAACGCATTTAATCACACTTTCAATTCCAAGCAAAGGGGAACTTTTGTCAATGCATGATTTCCTGGTACATCGATTACACTGATGCACACATCACAGCTACAAAAATGTTAGAGTCAGAATGATGTGCGTTCCTACGACTGATCGGAGGAAAATTTCATTTCAAAAAACTACCCGAGTGAAGCCTTGATAAAAGCATGGTTTTGTGCACACTGAAAAGCAAGCAAAATTAGATGCATTACAGAAAGCGGACTTTGTGGCTCTTACTGGGGATCATTGGACTTCCGTGACCGTTAGTAATTCTAATTACATCTAATTACAAAATGTTCAATGATCACACTGTTTTAGCCTAATGTACAAAATAATTTTGGCTAAGGTTACTCAGAGTTTAAAGATTAAGTTGGTCAAATTACCTTTTATGTTTCTGACTTATTTTTTTAAGAAGAAAAACTGCACTTTATGTTGAAATTTTGGTTATTATTATTTAAAGACAATACCATTCTGAAAATGTACTTAAAGTACTTAAACTACCACTTTATTTTTAAGTCTGCCCAATTTTAACCAGGGATGATATTTTTGTTTCTGTTTTGAATTCAAATGCAGTTTAAAAGCATTTTTTTTT
>JANRMT010062814.1:104727490-104760020 GCA_026402145.1 Polypterus bichir lapradei | reverse complement strand
GCAATAGGCTGAGAGAGGCTGGACTGAGGGCTTGCAGGCCTGTTGTAAGGCAGGTCCTTACCAGACATCACCAGCAACAACGCCGCCTATGGGCACAAACCCACCTTCGCTGAACCAGACAGGAGTGGCAAAAAGTGCGTGAGTTTCTGCATGACAGCAATGTCAGTGTTCTGCCATGGCCAGCGAAGAGCCCAGATCTCAATCCCATTGAGCACGTCTGGGACCTGTTGGATCGCAGGGTGAGGGCTAAGGCCATTCCCCCCAGAAATGTCCAGGAACTTGCAGGTGCCTTGGTGGAAGAGTGGGGTAACATCTCACAGCAAGAACTGACAAATCTGGTTCAGTCCATGAGGAGGAGATGCACTGCAGTACTTCAAACAGCTGGTGGCCACACCAGATACTGACTGGTACTTTTGATTTTGAGCCTCCCTTTATTCAGGGACACATTGTGAAACATTTTTAGTTTATGTCTTATGGTGTTGACTCTTTTAGTGTTCATACAAATATTTACACATTAAGTCTACTGAAAGTAAAAACAGTTGAAAGTCAGAGGACGTTTCTTTTTTTGCTGAGTATATATATGTATATGCAGTATATATATATTGTTATATAAAAAGGATGCAGACAGACAAACATATAATATGGAATAGGCTGGCCTTTTTCTGGTTATTTACAGTTATTTATCTTGGCACAGATAAATTGTTTTATAAGACAAAGTCGTTAAAGAGGGTAGCATATGTTGTTAATGGGTGTCAAAGTTTTTTTTTTTTTATAAAAATCAAATAATACTTCTTATGCAGTTGACAAATTTGAGTTTGTTAAGTACTTTGAACTATTAGTAACAGCTAGGTCCTGTTTGTTTTCAATATTTTTGACCACTGATATTCACACTTGTTTTGCGTTTGACACACATCTTTTGTCGTTCTGACTTTTAGTACCTCACAGTGCTTGGTGTTTCTGTTTAACCTAATTCTTCATTTTTGATCAGCTTATCTTCTATATGGCTACCATGCTAAAATGGGTCTTTTCCTCTATAATTATAAAAAAAATGTTGAAAAGCCTTGGAGTTATTCATGACAAAAGAAATTAATGTTTAAGCAAAGAATTCACAGGTCCAATCTCAGTCAAGAGAAGCGACAAGCTGACCTGCCAACTCCTTTGGTACCTTGTAAATTCAGACTCCACTAAGAGACAAAGGTCTATCATCTTGTTATTACGTAGATGTGCCTTAAGTGGCAGCTACTTGGTATATTAGTCTCTTCATTCACTGTTTTTTACTACAGTAGGTTGTACAATGTGTAGTTTCCAATATTTATACTTTTTAAATGGAATAATCTAGCATCCTTGCAATTGCACTTTAATGTTGCAGACATTAAGTGCTATATATAATACATTTTCACTGCTTGCTAAAGTTGTGCACAGTTTTCTTAACGTTTTGAAAACAGTAATTTTAAGGACTGTATTTAAATTTTTTTCACTATTTTTATTTTCTTTGCAGAGGACCTGTATTAACATTGTATGCAGTCTTGAAAGGCATTTAATTATAATGTAAAATATCTTAATTGAGAATGAAATACTGTACACATGCCAAAAATAAGATATTTCTTCGTTGTTTTTTTGTCTGTTTCTTTTTTCTTTATCAGATTGATGACAACGCAAGTCAAAATTACACCCTCGCCTCTGAAGAGTTCAGCACAATGAAAACTCTCACACTTGGAAGACTTGCAGGTGATTGATCTGCTTCTGATTGTCCAATTTACTTGAATAAGGACTTTTTACTTTCATCAGAAACATGTTCCCTTGACTTATTTTTTACTGTGCAAATATAACCCTTGATGTTTCCCAATACCTCAAACTCAAGATTCTTGATTCAATATGTGTTATCTTCAAAGCTGAAATTATAGCAGAGCTTATACTATTAACATAAGTATATGAGGGTCTTATTTTCATGTGTATTGTTGGATGAAAGTAAGATCAACCTGTTTCAAACATTTCTTTAGCCACTAAGTGCTAGAAGGTTATATGCCATTATTCCAGCAGTTGTGACAATAGAATAGAACATGTTCTTTAACAGAAACAATATTTTATAGCACATATTACTGATAAGTTAAAAATTGTTTTGAAGTTAAAAAAGTTAATTTACATTAAAAATTAATCAATAATAATTAACAACAAAATTAATAATAATTAATCAATAATGATTATATTCAGCAATTTTCCATTTTGGAGGTCATGAAGTAGTGCTTATTTGTGAAACATATACTCTGTTATCTGGACTTGGTACTGCCTGTGTCAAGTCTAAATGTCATCCTTGTGTCTGTCTATGTTTTTCGTCTGGCATTCCAGTTTTTGTCTCCATCCTTCGGTTAATTGGTGTTTCTAAATTAGACCAGTGTGGGTTAGTGAGTAATTGTGCAATGTGGTGTAGAGACCTTTCAAAAGAATGTGGGGAATTCTGCAGTATTGAGCAGGGCTAATAATGGATGGAGAATGGTTTTCTACATTATTTCTACATAACTGTTATTAAATATGCCTCAAAATCCTATATTAGATAAAACGAAAAATATGCAAACAAGTAATGCATCATTTTGACACTAACTTTATTTAAAGTTATATAACAGCCAATGCCCTGTTTGAAAATACATTTTCCTTTTAGTCCCACCTTTAAAGCAGCACATAGTGAAAATAAGACATTTTCTAAGATCCTGACTGAATGAATGCTGTGGAGGAATTTTGGCCTATTTTTACTAGTATACTTTGTTTGATTTATGGATTTCCAGGCATGAAGTGTTTGTTTCAAGTTCTGTCGCATTGTCTCAGTGGTGTTTGGGCCTGAACTAAGGCATTCTAAAACTTTTTTTACTTTATAGTTAACCATTGTGATGCAGCATTGTTTGTGTGTTTTGGAATATTATCTTTCTGGATGACCTGCCTCAACTTTACCTTCAGCTCTTAGAAAGATGCCCAGACATTCTTGTGATAATTATCTGGTACTGTTTTGTTAATAATGGCACATCATCAAAGAGCAAATGAATAAGAATGGGCATACATTCCTGAGACCAATACACAGGAGATACTAAATTAAGTTTTGTCAGAATGTTCTCTTGTTTCCTTCACTTACATCATCAGTGAACAATATAAAACTGGTAATATGGACAAATAATAAAAATACTGCGGTGGGCTGGCGCCCTGCCCGGAGTTTGTTTCCTGCCTTGTGCCCTGTGTTGGCTGGGTTTGGCTCCAGCAGACCCCCGTGACCCTGTAGTTAGGATATAGCAGGTTGGATAATGGATGGATAATACAAATAAAGGGAAAATATTGACAACTAAAACCTGACAGTATGAGGTGGTTATGTTGGAATTTATATCACCCTGCTTTAAAAAGGGCAGCATCATGTTTTGTTATGATAACACAAATACGCTGGACAGAAAGGTCATTCAGTGGATTGTGACATCTGACAGATGAAAAAATCATAATATGAAAACTACCACTAGTTTAAGAAGTGTACACCAGACACTGTCATGATAATGATTGAGACCTACCAATTTAAAAATGAACTGTTTTTATATCTCTAATTTGGTTAGAAATGCCATGTTGGCTTTTCCCAGCAGGTTCATCATCAATTTTTACTCCCAAATGAAAATTTGCTGTGATTGTAAGTTACGACTATGAATCTTCATGTCCTTGTTATATAACAACAGAGACACACCATTGAGTGCTGCAGCCTCACTGACTCAAAGTTCAGTTTGGAGTCTAGACAAGGTTGATCTCAGCTTACAAATTTATATGAATGTCCAGGTGAATTTTCTACAGATGCTCAAGATGTATATTTTTATCTGTTAATTAATCAATCTAAATTGGCTTGGTGAGAATATGTCTAGTGTAGAACTAATTTTCAATCGTATATTGACATTTTCTGGGACAGACTACAAGCAGGCTGAGGCAAATGGATGAATGTACACAACATGAATTTCATCAGCTAGACCGAAATGTAGTTTTGGAATTTTTAGCTCAACAATTCCAGGTCACATCTCTGCAGTAGTACAGTGAATATAGTATATAGAAATATAACAAAGTAAGTTTTTATTCTGGGCCAGTTCTAAATACAAATTCCAAAGACAATAACTTTGGAACTTATGATCAAGTAAGTAAATATGTGAAACTTGTACAAAAAGTAGAAGTTTTACTTCTTCTCAGAATCAATATAACCCTAACACCAAAACACATACACTCACACACCAAATAGATGAAGAAGCTCACAGGTTGTCACTACTGTACTTACGAAAAAGTTTGAAAAAAGTTGACGTTGGAAAAGCTTTGCTTCAACATTTAAAACAAGGCTATCTCTATGATGTAAAGCACGAATGATATGGTGATAAAAAAAACTGGAGTCTTTCTTTCTATTATATTCTCAGATAGACCAGGTCTGGATTCTCAGGTCATGACTGCAGGAGCACGGGGTTTTATTGGATGCCTATCTTCAGTCCAGATTAATCAAATGACACCATTAAAGGAGGTTCTTTATCAAAGTGGCAGCACACGGGTTTCAGTGTCAGGCCGATTGCGCCAGTCAAGCTGTGGTTCTACCAGTCTGGATGATCTGAAAACGATTTCAACAGTCCACTCCGTATCAGGTAATATTCCTATGCACGTCTGCTGTCTCACTCATAATTATAACTTAAGAATTTATTTTAGCTATTGTGTTTACCTTATTAATAACTTTCTCCAAAAACTTTTCAATAATTTTTTATGAAAAAACAAGCAATTTGAATGGAGTCATCTCTCCATTCATTATTTGTACCCTCTTAGTCCAGTTCACGGATGCAGGGACTGAAGCTTATCATAGCTACCTAACAAGTATATATTTTGGATTTGAAACAGGAAACAACCCAGGCAAAGGACTCCCTTCTAGTCTTGGGAAACTGTAAAGCAATAGACCTAACCATTGTATAAATATAAAAAAAATTGTCAATCAATCAGTCTTTGGTTTATGTGACAACATTTATCATCAGAGTTAATTTTACACCACAAATAAGATCATGATACAATAACACGTTTGCAGAACTACTGAATGTAATACAAAAGTTAAGAACTTTAGAATTTAAGATTCTGTTATCAGTAGTGTTTTATAGGGAAGACTTCCAAGTCCCAGAGTCTCACCATTACTTAAAGACTGAGCATCTAAACCTCCATTTAAGAAATTACTCAGTGCATAAGCCTTACATGCTTTTAAAATAACTTATTACATTCTGAGCTCTTTTGTGAGTTACTTATCTAATCAGGCAGTGCAGAATGCAGTCTCCTATGGAGCCCTGACTTTCTGCCAGCAGTTACCTTGTGCCCCTTGCATTAAAGACAGACTCTAGCTTCCCAAGATTCTATACAGGATAAACAGTTTCAGATATTAAATCAAAGGATAATCAATAGATCTGTTATTTTTAAAGCCCATCATATATCAAATGTAAGTAATACCATTAAAATATTTGATTGGCATTTATACCATGTAACAGTTCCATATCCCTTAAATATTTATTTTAAAGGCATAGTTTGACTTGCCTGTTATTTCTTTGCTGGAATAGTATATAACGTTCAGATTGGTTCTTGAGTCAATGGCTATACATATCCTTCTTGTATTTCTAAAACTCTAGTACCTTAAAATGTTGATTGTAACACTGTATTAATGCCAATTGTGACATTTTTGAAACATTATCGTAAGGGAGGCCACTTATGCTTCTATTTTCCATTTAACCTTCCATAGATTTTTTATCTCAAAAAAATTTAATTTTTCTACTAATGCAAATAGCATGATATTCCATGTGAAAGGCACTACATGAAACATTTAAATTTTCCACTGATTTCCATAGTTGCTTTGAACATCTGTTCCAAATTTTATTTAGTTGAATTACTTCTGCACCCTCATTGTTTTCAGTTTTACAGCCTACAGAAATGATCATTTCTTAAATTATGTCATATTTAAACACTTAATTTAAGGGGCATTTATTTATTAATATCAACTCACATAATAAGCAAAATAAAAGCACTTAAAGAAAAAGGATTAGTACCAGTGTGACCATAATAATAGAGATATCTGTATTTTTAATTACATTTTAATGAGATTGTGCTTATTTCATACACTGCAATGGCAGGGGATTCTTTAATCTGTAGCTCTTATTCGTCACATGGTTTAATGTTTTTCATGGAATTTGCATTGTGTCATGAGTCATGTTTCCTAGTATACACTGATTAAAAGTGCTGACTTTAATTTATTTGTTGTCTTTGCTCATCATCTCAAGCAACTTGTCAAGCTGCAGTGTAAAATAATAGTAGAAAAGAGAAAACAGCTCTTGTTACTTTAATCACACAGAAATAGAGAAAAATAATGTGCTTAAACAGCATTTCTGGAAAAGAGACTCATCATTTCTTTTTGCAATTTTAGATCATGCAGGAAAAGTTGATAATGGAAAGAAGCCACTTGCTAATGCAGTAGAAAGTGACCCATTTCTCATTGGAGGTAAGTGTACAGCACATGAGCCCCTTGTGTCTGCATTTTCAGAACAATTATGGAATAAAGAATTAAGCTTTGAGAACATTTATGAAGTGTATAAAAGAGTTATCTGTTATGGGCTGGCGCCCTGCCCAAGATTTGTTCCTGCCTTGCGCCCTGTGCTGGCAGGGATTGGCTCCAGCAGACCCCTGTGACCCTGTGTTAGGATGTAACGGGTTGGATGATGGATGGATGGATAAAAGAGTTATTAAATATTACTTGCAAAATAATGGCAAAATGTTTGGTTTGGTAATTTTCTTTCCCAGAGAATCAATAGTTGAATGTTAAAATAAGCACAGTGTCACTCCATAACATGCAATAAGTTATACTGAGTATGAGTAAGGTGCAAAAAATGCATGTTTGAAATGCTTTTAAAGTGTTGGTATGTTAAGAAATTTGTGCTAGAAGATTATAAAGTAATTTATAAATGTTGAGGATAACATAATTATATTCTTTAGTCTAATAAACTTAAATCTTTCATACCAATGTGAATTCCCTCAGAATATTACAGTTTTAGCTACAGAACTATGGAGATCCTAAAGGGATTGGAAGAAATTAGTTTACATGTTCCTCAAAAAACATTAACAAGTAGATGGAAACAAAAACTCAAAGAGTACATATTAATATTGTGTGTGTTGTAGATACTATTGGAGAGAGGAATACAGTAATCCCTCGCTATATCGCGCTTCGACTTTCGCGGCTTCACTCTATCGCGGATTTTATATGAAAGCATAACTAAATATATAACGCGGATTTTTCGCTGCTTCGCGGGTTCTGCGGACAATGTGTCTTTTTACTTCCTGTATATGCTTCCTCAGTTGGTTTGCCCAGTTGATTTCATACAAGGGACGCTATTGGCGGATGGCTGAGAAGCTAACCAATCAGAGCACGCAGTTAAGTTCTCCTGACTGAGAAGCTAACCAATCAGAGCACGCAGTTGAGCTCCTGCGTGCTGAATGCAGTGTTAACCAGGAAGTCTCCTCTCGCTCAACGTGTTTCGCTGTGTAAAGAGTTGTGCTCTTTAGTGTTTATCTTTGTGCATAGTCAAACCCTTCATTATGGCTCCAAAACAATCTGCTACTGCTTCAGGGGCCGTGCCCAAGCGCAAGAAGAAGATGTTAACGATTGCCGAAAAGGTAAACGTTTTGGATTTGTTGAAGGCTACGATTCTTTTTATTTAAAAAGTAGGAAAGGAATATAAGATCTACGGCTGCAGCGTCCTTTTAACCAGGGTGCAAAACGAGTTGTAAGTGGATGTAATAAGGCAGTAGTCTGGATGGAATCTGCTTTAGGGATTTGGATTGAAGACTGCCAGAAGAAGAACAACGGCAGTGCTACACAATCGCCTGAAGTGGCTCCTTTACAAGGGCTGTAACGCTCTCCTTTGTTGTGCAGTAAAATTAAACTCATTGTTATCAGACAAGTCATCGTGTCATTGTTGGTGAGTAACCATAATTAATTTTTTCTTACAGTGCTTAGTACATGTATGTACGTTTAGTGTCACTGTACACACATTTACTGTATACTATTTTTCTTGCATTGTACGTATTTATTGCTGGTGACCTGTCTATCGTAATGGCTGTAACATATGTGATATCGGAGACACTCAATATCTTTAAAATAATATTTAGGTTTTACTGTATATAAACAGTGTGTTTATATACATAATTTCAATGAATCTTACCTTATATCTAAGAGAATACAAAGGGATTATGCTGTATAACTCTGCGGGGAATATTTATAAACAGTGCGGGAGAGTTTATAAGGGCTTAAAATATATAAAAATAACCATACAAACATATGGTTTCTACTTCGCGGATTTTCACCTATCGCGGGGGGGGTCTGGAACACAACCCCCGCGATCGAGGAGGGATTACTGTACTTTATTTCTTAGTGTAATTCCCACCTGACAGCATAAAGGCTGTTTCAAAGAAGAGTGTTTTGTATTAATAGCTAGGGAGTGATTTATATTTTGACTACAGTCTTAAGAAAGAATAGAGTCTTTGTTGTAAACTACTGACACCGTAATTTGACCTTTCACAGCATTTCACCTTTTTATCTTCATCATCAGCATTTTTTTTATACTCTTTAGATTTATGTCTTTACTGCTCTACACATCCCTCAAATGTACTAGGGACTCTGATTATTACAAATCTTTGAATTTTATACTGTGCTGGGGGTTTATGGCACTAAAGTCTGTATACAACTAAACTCAAAATATTACTTCCTGGGCCATTACTCTATTATTGGACAAAGTGAATTTTGTAGTCTCTCATATTACTTGAACTGCACAACTTTCATCATTTTTTTACCTGTAAAGGTATGTTCCTTTATTATTTATTGTTGCTTTTTTCCTTTAATAAAAATAATAAAAACATGTAGGTGACCATCCATCAATCTTTTTTTACATTATAGAGCAAAAAACATTACAAAACAAGTCCCAAGAGCAATGAGCCATAAGTGTTAACTACTACTTCACATTGAAATTCTATATTATTAATAATTAATAATATTAATTATTTAGTTGCCTCTAGTTCTCAGCTACTCAGTCAAACACCTTGGAACACTTATTACTAGGTTTCTGCACATTGATGGTGATTGTGTGTTATAAAACATAGGAAGACAATATTCTTTTTGAAAACCTAAAATAGCATTCCTAAACCTAGTTATTAAACATTTTACACCCATATGGTTATAATAAGTAATGGAGAAACAGTAATAAAGATAATTCAATAAAAAGTCTAGTGTACGATACTGTGTTCATAAGAATTTCTTATGAAAGAATTGAAAGCATTTCAGTTTTTTTGTTCAGTGCCTCCCGTTTCACCAGAGCAAGAAAACTCCCACATATGAAATACCATTAAACATCTTTTTTTATTATTATTATTACATTTTTATTGTCCAGAATAAGACAAGGTAATGTAATATACATTTAAAAGCACATAAAGCATTTGCCCAAGAAAGAAAACAATAGAATATAATAATATAATAAGCAGAAACAATAATAATGAAAAGCACCCATCCACCAGTGAAACTGCACCCTCCCATCTGCTCTGAAAAGCGACAAACTGAAAGTATGTTTCTCAAATCAGGAGTCACATGGGAAATGCAGATCTAGGTAACATGTGGTACCTTTTAGCAATATAAACAAAAATAAAAACAGAGGCAGAAAAGGAAAGTGAAATAAGCATGATTTGTGGACCAACCACTACCCACTCCTTAACTAACTGAGTTTCAATAGTCCAAGTCTAAGTAGTGGAGCTGGGCAAGTGGTTCATCCAGGCAGCTTAAAGTTCTAAATGTAACAGATTATGGAAAAAAGATTCCCTGATGAGGGGATGGCACAGTTCAGTATGTTTCCAGCATGAAGCTAGTGTTCCTTTCAACAGAGTCAATATTATAATCCACTGCTGGAGAGAAAAGAAAGATAAGGAGGAAAAATGCAGTAGCAACAACACATGAGGAGACAGGGGGATATGGTATGAAAGAATTAAAGAGAGGGAGTGATCAACATAGGACCAAAGTGAAGTGTTTTGTCTTGGTAGAGTAATATATTGCTCTACTTTCCCCTTTTGTATTATTAATATGTAGCCTTTCTCAGAATGCCTCAAATCTCCCAGACTTACCACTGTTTATAAGGTATTGTACCATATAACTTCTCCCCACCTTCCCTTCTACATTTATAACCTCAAGCAGTTCGGTGTAGTAAAAGACAAGCAGGAGTTAAGTTACAGCTTAAATAATGTATTATTGATAATATTCATAAATAATAACAATGTTCAAAGTACATTTGAATATTGGTAACCATACCACCTGATAAATGCTGATGTGTAGTTTCAGGCAGCACACAGACTTGTTACATACTTAAAATGTCTCTAGTTAAGTCCTCATTTTTGGTCAGCTTTCTTCAGAACAGGCCACATGCCTGTCTCAATATGGCTGCCGAGCTATGCTCTTTATTGTGTTGTCCTTTTCAGTTCATGGTGTGTAAGATGCTCCTACATCAGTTGGTAAGGCGGGTTGGGGGGGGTGGTTAAAGCAAGCAAATTTATAGATTCTCTGTCTAAACTCTACAGCAAATAGGGTGTCATAGTACTTAAAGGCTTCTGATACTAGCCAATTCCAAACAGCCATACTTCACACCAATGGGGCACAGAATACCTTTGCACCTGCCCCAAAAACCATTTGTTAAGGAGAAACTTGCCAGCTAGTTAGTTGGCCTCCATGCGTGGGTTGACTGAGAGAGTCCTGCAGAGAATCACTTGCCAAACTTGTCTGAGGCACTTTCCTCAACCCAGTCAAAAAATTAAAAAAAGACTTAGTCCTGAAAGGAGGAAGAGGTACTTAACCATACAAATAAAGACATACAAAATATTTATCAACTTATATGCAAAATTTCACACAACAACAAGAAATCATGGGGTGACAGTCCCAGAACATCTGGAGAAAGTTACCCAAAGCACAGAGGGAGCAAAGGTAGCATAGAGAATTAGGGGCTAGGCCTATTAGGTGATTGATTTGTGGAGTAGTATATAAACGATGTACAATTTTAAATTGTGTGTGGTGGTGATCAGGATTTTTTCAGTATTTTTTTAATGTACAATGGTTGGCTTTATGGAGATCACAGAGACAAAACATTTGGGAGAGATTTCAGAGATAATAAACAGTGCATGTACAAGGCATATCAGTTTTGATTTAGATGAGAGGAAGGAGGTCAAAAGTGAAAAAGGCAAGGGTAGATATGGGGGAACTTAATGGCATTTCACATGTCCTAAATACTAACTGTAGCTGAAATAAGAAGAATGAATTAGAAGGAATTGAATATCCGAGCCTAAGAGATTGGAATGTCTAGATTCCTCCATCACTAAAGATATCATGCAGTATGCAAATACCCTATGCAGCCTATTGGGGAAAGGTGATAGGGCAACCTCCAATATTATTAATGTTTTAAAATAACTAAGTGAGACTATGCCTAAAAGTTTTTTAACTCAGTGCCACACATGAAGGGCATAAGATACAATGGGACCAAATGTGGTGGGCAATGCTTTAATCTTATAAGAAGTAAATTAGACAGTGGAAAGGGACTAGGAAACAGTGTAATTGACTTCTAATGGAGGCCACATTGGAGGATATGTGGGTAAATTAATCCAATTTCAGATTTGTCTGCGGGTGAATGCCAAGTAATACAATTCTAGGTCTGCAGGAGAGAGACCCCTCCATCTGACCTTGAATGAATCAGTATAGTATGTATGACTGAGGGATTTTTTCCATTCCACAGAAATGATAACATAGACCTCAGTCCAATATCTGGGTGAGAGAGGCAGAGGAATCATGACACTAACAAAATTAAAACAGGGAATGGACAATCATCTTTATAATTGGAAGCCTGGCTTAAAAGGGTCAAGGAAGGTGTGACCAAGGGAAATATAATCTTTACCATCCCTAAAGACAAGCAAAAGTTTTGAGGGGTTAGGTCTTGGAGAGAGGCAGATACATCTAAGTCCAGTTATTGAAACAAATAAGTCCAAGGAAAGGAGACAAAGATGGCAAAGGGATGATGTAGAGGATTATGAGGGGAAGAGAAGATTTACTCTAATTAATATTATAACCAGACAGATTGTTAGAACTATTAAGGACATGCCTTAGGTACCATTAACTAAAAAGAATAATATATCATATGCATGCAAGGAGATCTTATGAGAAGAATTATTAATATAAATTGGGGAAATGTTTTTGGAGGAGTGAATAGCAACAGCAAGAGGTTCAAGAGAGAGGTTGAATAAAAGTGGGAATAGGGTGCATCCCTTTCTGGTTCCTTTGCTAGTACGAAAGTGGCGGATATAATTAGGAATAAAGACAGAGAAGAGTACATGGTTTTAGTAATATTGATAAAACAAGGGCCAAAGTCCATTATTTCTAACATCCTCTAGAGAAGTGGCAAGATCATTCTGACAAATGTCTTCTCCACATTCAAAGACAGCAGTCCTCGGGGGTGAGACATAGAAGGAGACCTTTTGATGCTGTTTGATGTCTAGTTAAGCAAGACATTAAGAATCTTTGCCCCCTAGACATGAAAATCCCCATTTTAGGCCATTTTTTGGATCATGTTTTATGCAGAAAATTACACCCTTATGATAAAGACTAAATCAATCGGTGTCTTCAGCAGAAATTATCTGATGGATTTAAAATTGTGTATACCACATGAACTGATCCTTGGGGTTCTCCCCTAATGGGATACATGTGGCCAAAATTTCTCCTTTTCACAAAACTTTGGAAAAATTGGGATTAGTAATATGAGCATGTGGAGTGTCATTTAATGCTATTTCAAGGTTGCTGATGATTTATGATTATATTTTTGATAGTTGATTCTATACTGGAGGACCTAGCCCTCTCAAGTATCCCTGAAGGTTAAAACTGGTAAATTTCAAGCATAAGTATGTGGAGTTTGTGTGGTGTGTTAGACTATTTCAAGGTCAGCTATCATGAATATAATGTTATTTTTGATTCTTTACTAATTTTCTAGTTCTCTATGGACCTCTGTCAGAGGCTGGAAAATTACAAATTTCTGTTACAATCAGGGATTTTTGGACTTTAAACATTTAAGTTGAAGCCCACATTTTAATATTTCATATATATGATGCAGCCACTCTTGTTTTATATACTCATCAAGTAAATAATTACAATTCTTATGAACATCCCGAGTTAGAGCAACTTACACTAATTCACATTTTTTCCTTAATTATAATTAAAATAGTCAGATACTTTGCTGTCTTTTCATAAATGATACCTGTTTATGAAAAGTTGGCCACTTCAGGAAAATTAACCTAAGATGGATCCATTGATATATTAGGTTAATTTTTACAAAATTAGTCTATCACCATGTGATGTACTATTGTTCTAGTGGATGCTGTGCAGTATGTGCCTTGACATTTTGGCTGTAACAATCTTATTTTCCTTTAGATCCTTAAACCCCTATTTTTATAATTAGTTGTTTCTGGACTGATGACCAAATGATTCCCTACAGATAACACTTTTAAAAAGCAGATGGCATCAGTCACTATATTAGTCAAAAATGAATGTAGGCTCGTGTAGTAATGCTGAATGTTTATACTTGAATTTTGTGTTAGTGACTAAATAAGCAGACTTTTACTTAACTTCATATGAGCTTGTGTAGTACTGTAAATAATTACAATAAAAATAACTGATGGTAACATAAAACACATCAAATCCTCTCTATTAAACTGTTATTTTATCTATGTTGTTTAATCTTACATATAAACAACTTTGGGTTTTAATAAAGCAGTATATGTTTGAATCTTGAAACAGTAAATTTGTGCTCAGACACATTTGATATATAGAATATAATATTTTAAGATAAGCACAAAAACTCATAGGTGCAAAGTAGCATGCTACCAGAACTGCTTTGTCTTTTTTTCTCCGCAAAAAAAAACCAACCAATTCATTTTGCTTGCCAGTGAATAACTAAATGTCACAATGTTTTATGATTTGTTGAACTGAAAAAATGTCACTTGTATTAAAGGTTGGATGATAAAATACTGTAATATCCTGTTTGATAAAATATTTGATATTGCATCATTAAGATGAATGTTGTCATAAGTGACATCAGACATATTACAGATAGGACCAAGGTAAAGGATCCAAATAATATTTTTTACAGTTATACATGAGAAATCTCCTCTTGTAGCAAGAAAAATGGAAAAGAATTTTAGAGTTTAATCAAGGTTTATTTTACTCGCTTTCTTACCTAATAGGCACACTCATACAGTATAGTATAAACGTTTTTGGAAGATTTGGCCAAAAAGCAACATTTATTTATGAATGCATGTAAAATAATAAAGAATCAAAATCACATTTAAGTGACTTTGCTCATTTGTAGTATTCTGTTGGATGTGTATTTGTAATTTCTACTAAGAAGATATTAATGTTTTTTGACTTTTGACTCTATTTATCTTCTTGTTGTTGTGTATGCAACTAAAGATGCAATCAAGATCATTTTATAAAGAAAGGATAGGGAAACTGAAAAATGAAAAGGTCATTCACTTAATTTTTTTTATTTCAAAAAGAAGCAAAATCAGTTGAATTATTTCAGATTTTTTAACTTGACTGTCAGGTCAGGCACAAAGAAGAACCGAATGAATAAAACTTAAAACATCATTAGAATGGATGTTTTCAAGTACATGCTTTCAGTTGTGGAAAAAGCATCTTCTTTAAACATGAACATAAAAACTAGAATTGCAGCAGCAAGTGTGAAGTGCAAAAAACTCTGAAGAAGTAGTTGATAAGCACATAATGACTAACTTACTCAAGATTAAAATTAATGATACATGCAGTTCTGTTGTATGGAAGCAAAAACTGATCCCTCAGTAAAAGGCAGGAACATTGGCTGTGTGAAAATGAAATGAGGGTCAATGAAATATTCTAGATAGAAAATAAAATGATATGGAAGAGCCTAGGAATTTTAGAAAAGGCCGACTATAGACTATAATGGTTTAGACGTGTCCTCAGGCAAGCAAAGGATCACATCAGAAAGCTTAAGCTGAAGCCAGCAGGCAAAATATTGCACAAATGGATAATAAAAAGATGGTTAGAGATAGCAGAGCAGGATATGAATTGGATGAATGTCCACACCAGGGAAGCAAAAAGTAGCCAAACTATTGGAGAAAGGTGAGAAAAGAAAAGAGAGATTCAGTGGTCACAGGAGACAAAGGAGAAATGGTTTTAGTTTAAGCTTCATTAAAACAAACTCGGTGTAGGATAGGCCCTGGCTTCATTTCTACACTGACAAGGATAGTGTGATTTTTGAAAATGGGTTAGAGAAATGAAAGACAGTTCTTTTGTTTATGATCATGGTTGATGTACTTTTTTAGCACAAAATGTGCTCACTTTTAAGCTGAGGAAATATTACAATAACAAATTTATTATCTTCTCTCTGATTCCACATTCTTCTGCCAATACGAGAGTTTAAGCAAGTTGTGAGAATATAAAATGAAAAGGGAACTTACTGTATCTGGTAGGTTAAATATATTAATTTTAACTGATTATAGTTTTATAAGGTCATTATTGTAACATGTACAGGGTATAGTGAAATTCTTAATTACATGGGCTAATCAACATACAAAATGTTGCCATTCACTGGCACTGTTTTTAGTGAGTATAACTATTTTACTTTGAAATTAATTTATTTCATATCTGAGAAATCTCAGAACGTATTTGTTATAACAGAAAGGTAAATCTGAAAAGCACTCAATTGTAATCTTCATTTTGATAAGAATTTGTTTAAAAATGTAGTGACTGAGGGTGGTCTCACTTGGGGTTCATCAATCTCTGTAGATTCTGGTTAGGCTACCTTCACATTTTAATGTGTGAAATCTATATGTTTTCCTTGCCCCCACAAGACTTTTCTGCTGGGGTTTTCTCCCTTATCTTGAATGATTTTCTCTTTTTTCTCACATTTAGTCATTGAATAATTTTTTTGTGCCAGCATTTTTCAACTCTTATTCAATATTATCATTATGATTTTGATGTCATTACATCAATATTTGTTGTGATTGCTGCCATTTTGTGCTTTATTTTTATTACCATGGCTATGTGGTGTATAGTAAAGTTTACTCTTCATCCAAGTATATAGATATTCCTAAATGAATTACAAGCTTTAGAATACCGATTATTTAAGGACGTTTTTGCTTGCTTTTTAAGGTATGATTTTTGGTAGATTTTGTTCTTTTCAGATTTTGCGCCTTTGTCTGTGTCCTTAATTATTCTTTTAATTCTCCCCACTATTTCCTCAAATATTTTGGGGCCCAAAGCTTATTATACTTATTACACTGTTTACTGTTCTAAATAAGCACTCTACCATTAACATTGGTGTCAATGCCTTCTGCTGCTGTTTCCACATTACCCTAAATTAGAATAAGCATGTTCAGAAAACAGAAAGATGAATAAATGCAAACCATTAAATCATAATCAGGTATTAAAAGCATCTCTACTCAGAAATGCATATTACATATACACTCCTTTAAAGAGTCACTTGTGTTTTGGTTTCCTTCAGACAGAGTACTATTTCACTTTTCACATATGCAGGATGTCCCCAGATTGAGAATAATGATGAAGTCTAGCGTGTTGAGTAAATTTCCAGGTCAACAACTAATGTAATTGCTAAGAACCTCCAGCTATGCTTATGCATAGAAAAAAGTGGTAAAATTTCCAGGTTCAGTCCAGCAAAATGACATCATGCTACCTACGGTGACATTACTGTCCTCTTCCAGACTAGCGTGAGCCATGCCAACACAGAGAACAACTCCTACTGTCTCCCTCTTCTCTGACATTCTGATAGCAGGGTATTTCCTATCTTGACCCTCAGGTGTTTTGCTACCCTCTTTAATGCCCACCCACTAATAACACATATCTATGCACTATTAGACTTCAATGAGCCTCATTTCCCTTCACCTTGCATTTGGACCTTGTTGGTAACAACTATAAATATATCATTTTAGCCCTGCCATTCTCATGTTTGATCAAATCAGCCTTGGCTGATTAGTATATTTTATTAAAAAAGTAGGACTACATTTAAAAGTCTCAAGGTGATCATCATACTTCCCTCTTTGCTAGAATTGTTCATACTAGTGGCCTTCAAATACTGATTAGAAGGCTCTGTTAGATAGAAAATTAGCGTAAACACATATGCACATAAGCTTCTTTCTAATTTAAACCCAATTGCTGCTGTTTCAGGTGCACTGTTTATGTTGAGACTGATGAACTGTTCACTAAGTCATTTTCATGATTCTTTTTCAATCAGTGTTGGAGTACATTTCAACTACATAGTTTAAAACATCTTCCAAAGAGGCACTGAGTAAAAATGCAATCTCTTATAGAAGATTCAGAGAGTTGATTAAATAAATATTGAAAAAATACATTACGAAAAGAAAATATCAAATCTTTCTGTGTTTTTCTGGCCACATGTGTTAAACCAGAAGACCACAGCCACTATGAATAATTGTATTATAGTCCATCCATTAGCTGTCTTACCATTTTAACCAGTCTGTTGTCATTAGGAAAAGGTGCCTATGAACTCTGCAGCACTAAGCTCAAGTTGGATCTCCATTTACATCTGTAATGTGTGTTCTTTTAGCCACTAAAGCTTTTTGTACACTGAAAGCCTATCAAAAGGGGCAAAGTCCAGTTGGCTTGATCTGAGGAACAGAAATCCAAAGTCTAGATGGAATTTTTACAATAGCAGTCCAATGTTAAAAAATCAAGACAAACAGTCAATGAGCAACAGGGTGCAGAAGAGACTCTTTTATCACATTATTCAGATATGAGAGAAAACAAGCAGCCCCAGGATTGACAAAGTTGCCCTAGATACCCCCTTTTCCCTTTCTTTCTCTCAGTATCTAGAATACCCCAAAGAGATCTTGGTTGTATAGAAGGTCTTGTATGTGAATTTCAGCTCTGTCTTGTTTTTTACATTTGAAACAGACTTGTTTATAGATTAAAAATGATCCCTGTTCAATGTGCATTAAGCAAATTGTTTTTCTTCCTTGTTTAATTGTGCTTAGGTTCTTTTTTAAATTGGGAATGAAATAAGTGTCAAAACCAGCTATATAGCTGTTACTTGTAACCTCCTAACTGTAACACTGTCAGTGCTGCAACCCCAGAGACAGGCTGCTTAGTGATTGGGGGTGTCTTTACTTTCAAACCTTTATTTCAGCCCAGTTTACCACCTTTAGATGACTTCATAAAGGCCTCTCCTTAACAGACCCTTAATGGAGCACATTTAGACAAGGAATTAGTAAATTAACTTTTTGGCACTGTAGTAGCATTTACATAGAGAGAAACTGGCTTTAAGGTTTCATTCCCAGACTGTATTTATTTGCATTAAAACCAATGAAAGCATCTACAAAGTGATATATAGAATCTTACAACCTTGGTGGGTTAAAACTTCATGCAATCTCAGTAGCAACAGCAAGACACAAGAAATATGGCTTATTTGGCATTCTTTTCTTATCTCTGCTAGCAGGGTATGCTGGCATTTTCTAGGTAAATGAAATGTTTGTGCAAAAACAAAATGAAGTAAATGTTTCAAAACATCATTATCTCACATCCTCATAAGCACCAAACTCATCCCACACCCAGCTCAAGATTAGCTCCCTGCAACACAAAGCTCATATACAACCTTAGCATGCAGAACATTCCAAAATCCTGCTCTGCATTCCAGATCTCCAAGCATACACTGTACTCCTCTTCAAATTGAACAACCTCAGGCAAAAAGGCCTATCACCTGACATGTGAAAAGTTTAAAGTGTCCCCTATACACTAGTATAAGCCAAAATAATTTCATTGTCTTATTGTGACAAGGAAGGACACCAGACATTGCAATGGTTTGGGGCAGCCACCCGTATAATGTGTTCCTGGCTGCAAAAGTAAAAGGTTTGGTAGCAAGTAATGTTTACAAGACAGCGTCCAAAACAGAACTGAATTCCAGAGGAAGGGAGTGAGACTTTATAGGAATTCTGGGGGAAGTGATGTCATCCTCAGGGCCGGGACTGGAAGTGATGTCGTCCTCGGGGCCGGGGACGGATGTGGCGAGTCCCGAGTCAAGGCAGTAGCTCCTGGTGGGATTTCCCGGGAAAGGTCTGCAGGGAACTTGGAAAGAGTGTTATTGCACCCCGCCACCCCCTGGGCAGATGTGTTACCATCATTTTCCAAGCCCTTCAGCTACCCCCTATTCACATGTGTGTGACATTATATATAAACGTCTATGCGTGGAAGTGTGTGTGTCTGTCAGTCTAGCCTGGAAGTGAGAGGTGAAGTCGGGGTAAGGGCTTCGCCTCCGAGGAAACAAAAAACTTGCTTAGCCGCTAATAACACAAGCGGGGCCAGCACGTCAGTAAAATGAAACCTCCGAAGACAAAGTCGCTTAGCCGCTAACATCGGCAAAATGATATCCCTTTATTTTTCCTCCTACCGCTAATGCACATGCGATGTAAGCACATTGGCAAAACAAATCCTTCTAGGAGAGAGATGCCCAGAGTAGTTCCTTTCAATTACATGACATCTCTACATTCCAGTTTTTCTTCTGACGATGGTTTCTAGGACCCCAGGCTTTTTACAGCACGGGCTTACACGACTAGTTTTTAATAAAGTGCAAGGTAAATTATGTGAACACACATAGCTTGTTGGTATTAATTTGGTTCTGTTTTAGTAATTCTCATCTGTTTGATTTTGTTAGACTTGTTTTACATTTATTAATAATTAATCTTAATAAACACCATTGTATTTAAGTGTAAAAGTGTTATTTTAAGCATCTGGTTTCCCTCCATATTGTACAGTTGAACAGTGGATAAAGTTGCCACCTGCTAACACAAGCTGGTCTGTCCTCTGTGTGGAGATTGCATGTTCTCCTCATATTAATACTGACTTTGACCAATATATGAGCTTGCACTCAAAAAACATGGTGCTGATAGCTAAAGGTGTACATGTACTTGGGTACAAATGTGCCCTTAAATTGACTTTAATCCATTGGAAAGCCTTTTTGTCCCTTTGCAGCCATTCTTGGTAGGATAAAACCTGGGAATGTGGATACAGAGAATGGGTGGATGAATAATGTTTTCATGTTCAAAATACTACTACTGAATCATAAATCAGGTGTTTAGTTCTAGACTAGAAAATATGTAGCTTTCCCTCTGTGGTTAGATTTTCTTTTAACTGTAAACTTGTTTTTAATTTGGGTATTAGTATATTTAAGACTTTAAGCTTTATACATAATGTGGGCATATTTTTCCATCATGCCCATCATTACAATGGATATTCATCATCTGCAGCTCTTTCTTTCTTTAAAATCACTTACTTTGTTTTCTCTTGTTGCAGGTATTATTATTTTGGTGATTATCATCGTTGTCTGTGTCATGGCAACAACAGCTTGCTTCATCCATCAGTATAGAAGTCACCAGTCTACAAATGTCAAGGAACGTCATGATAGTGGATTAAATCACTGCATGGGCAACAACATTGACCTCCAGAGTGCTGTCAGTGACAGAAAAATGGAGTACTTCATCTGATCCCTGTTTCTTTATTAATTTTCTGTGTGTCTGTCTGCCCCTCGTAACAAGCAAAGTCCAGGGAGAAAAGTCTCAGCTTTTCACCCAAACAAGATATTCAGGGATTACCCCTGTTTATTTTCTTTTGGAGGGTATATTTAAAGAGTGGCGGAGCATACCACATGTCCACTGGGTTAATTCTGTTATTAGAGGTGGACAGAGGTAAAAACAGGCTGGAGAAGTTAGAGTAAATAAAAGTAAAGTGAATCTCAGCTTGGGGCTACAAAGCCTTCACATTTGTTCGATGGTTCACATACAAATGAGTGCATCAAATTGGCACAAATAGTGGTCTTTATGAGAACCCAGTCTCAATTTGTTATGCTTAAATGAGGAAATAAAGTAAAATGTATGATGCAGACAATGGAGGAAGTCTGTTTTGCCATTGGTAACCAACAGTGTTATCCGTTTCTGTGCTTCCACAAGAATGGCCCCTTCACTCTATTTTAAACCTGCTTTAACCCCTGGATTGGGAAATGTATGCGCAAGCATCACAGCAGATGATATGCAAGGTTTCTTCACGTTATCATATGGTGTGCTACAGCTTCACCAAACCAAAGCCAACTTTATTGACAAAGCTCTTGGCATGAATCTAATCATGGAGGACATGAATTTGTTTGTTTTTCAAATGTATTTCTTGATTTTTGTGAGCCTGTTGTGATTGAATGTTTTTATTTGCTCTGTCACTAACAGTAATGTAAGGCAAGAAGGCAGGCTTCAGAGTTTCATGGCTTGGCGAAAAAGATGTCTGCCTCTGTCTTGCTTCTTAACCACGAACTTCATTTCAATTTTTTCTTATTAAGCAGAGTTACACTTAGGAGTCCAGTGCACTCTACAATAATTGCAGAAAAGAACTATGGCTAAAAGACATGAATATTTTCATTTTCCTGCAATAAAACAGTAGCGGGAAGGCAAGTCATCCACAGTTCTCTGTAATTGAATTTGACAGGCTTAACAGCGTTTTATCATTTTTTTTATGTGGAGTTATGAGGAAGAAAAATGAAACCAGTCTCAGTAATGTCCATTCATTAGTCACCATCACATCATTCTGTAGTCATCTTTAAAAGGTAATTGGTTTGGATATATTTTCTATATATTCTTTTCTTTTAATTATTTTATATTTATGTAACCTCAAGTCTCTGAAAGTAAGGCAAGGCATAAAAGGCTGACTAGAATAAGTATAAAACTGAGGAAACCTAGTCAATTAATTTGCAAATATACTGTTATAGAAAGAAACAGAACAAAGTAATATATAAGTAATGTATACAATCTGCGGTGGGCTGGCGCCCTGCCTGGGGGTTATTTCCTGCCTTGCGCCCTGTGTTGGCTGGGATTGGCTCCAGCAGATCCCCGTGACCCTGTAGTTAGGATATAGCGGGTTGGATAATGGATGGATGGATGGATGGATGTATACGATTCAAGCTCCTGGGTGATATTTAGGGGCTACAAAGCTCAGAGCTTATAGGGTAAGGGTTGTTGCACATTGATATTATAATCAATCCCTTATTCAAATGCTTATTTGAGTTTGAAATTTGACTCTTTGTTTAGCTGGACCTTATGGGTAGTGTGACCAAGTGGCTGAAGCTGCTCGACTATAAATTCCAAGACTTATAGGTCAATCCCCACCACTGACTCACTTGACTATTAAGCTGACCTATACTTATTACTTTCATCTAGGCCAGGGGTCGGCAACCTACAGCACGATTTTCAGTGGCACTTGAATTTAAATATATTAAAAAAATTATTTTAATTACAGCGCATGTGTTCACACCCTCACCTATGTTTTGCGTATGCGACTCACATGTAAATGGAAACCATGTGTTCAGTGCAGGCCATGGTACGTTAAAACAAACCTCTTGTTATTATATTTTAATTACAGCTCATGTGTTCGCATTCCGTGTCCCCGCCTATATTTTGCGCATATGACTCAAATGTAAAAGGAAACCATGTGTTCAGTGCAGGCTGTGATATGTTAAAACAAACCTCTTGTTATTATTAAGTAATATACTGCCCTAAAATTATTCATAAAAGACAAAAACTTGATGTTCACTCTTTTCAAGACACTTGGACGAATGAATATGTATTTGTCCAAAAAAAGGATCGTGCTATGTGTGCATTATGCTGTGAAAGTGTTGTGCATCGTACTTCAAGTGTCAAAGACATTATCAAACTAAACATCAGTCCATGTTTAAAAACGTTCTCATTGACGTTGAGAAAAGTAAAGCTATAAAAAGGGCTGTTTCTGGCTTTAAGAAACAAACTACTTATTTTAGTCAAATAATTGTAACCAAAAATAAAGCCACCGAATGTAGTTATACAATTGCTTCACATTAATTGATTAATAGTAAAGAATGATTAATCATATTAGAATTCTTGATCATTTTTTCTTATTCAAACCATATATTTTGTATTGAAAAAACTTGTAATTTTTAATAAATGTGTTGAAAATTAAAATTTGACAAAGCATTGTTTTCACATATGATCCTATGTATTTTAAAATACTGAATAACCAATAATATAAGATCCTGTTATAATGGGCTTCAAAAGTATATAAAAGCCTATTATAACCGGACCAATTTTGATACTACATATAACAAAATTAGTAGAATTATGTCGTCGGAATAACATTGTAACATAGGTTCGGCACGACACAGCTGAAAGGTTGCCAACTCCTGTTCTAGGCAATGAACAAACATCATTTATTTTCTATAGTGTCTTTCCATAGTGAATGCTATAATAAGGTGTTTAGCAAGTACACTATCAAAGTACAATTACTTACAGTTTGAGGACAGGCAGATTAGGTGGTTTGCTCAGAATGATACATTGACAACTTATCTAACAACCTTGTGATAGTAAGGCCAACCTGAAAATCTAGGCCTTGCTGCTTTGTTAGGTACTTCTTGTCCTAGCATTGTTACAGTGACCTGAGAGAATATTTATGAGAAAATTGTATTATTTAATTGGCAATTAGTTTCTATTTGTTTAGGGAAGGAGGTTAAAAACCAAAAGAGAAGATAAGGTCAGGATATTATGAACATTAAAAGGGATAAGATAAGAATTGTGGTTGAGGTAATATGAAATATGTATTGTATTCAAAATATGATTCTTATTTTATTTAATTAAATTTCCGACAAAGGATATGGAGGAATACTTTGGCCAACATGAAATTAATAAATATGCAAATAAATATATTGTTAAATGTGACACTAAATAAATAACAGCAAAATTATTTGTGTACAAATAATTAAATGTTGTATGAAATATTTGTATTTTGTTGATTATTTGTTCATGCATGTGATTATTTAATTATTCCAGTGACACTGAAGGTAGCATGACATAAGCCCTGAAAAGAAAACTAATTTTTACCCATCAACATTCTTGGTCTTGGTGGTTGGTTGAGCTGTTCTAAGAGATCCATCTGTAAGGGGCTGCAGTTTAAAGCAGTTGAGCTATGAGTCAGCACAAGCAAAGTGCATGCTCAAGGTTGTGACTGTGAGCCTAAGTGGTGAACATGAGAACAAGAAGAAGTTTCTGTGAATTGCTTCACAAACTGGCTACTTTAATCCAAGAAGTGAGAATATGAAGTGTCTGCTGTAAAGGTGGCACTTAAACATAAACCATCTGTCATCAGAGATTCACCAGTCAAAAATATGATGGGTGAAAATGATAGTTTTCATTTCAAGGTGTATTTTCATGTCACTGAAATAAATAAATGATGGAATCAATACATTTTTAAAGAAATAAACAACAAAATTTCATTACACATTAAACATTTATACTCTTATTTTATTTATTGTCATATTTCATAATTTATTTATTTGCATATTTATTATGTTCAAAATATTCTTTGATAAAAGAGGTCTCCATATCCCCTCTTTGGTATAAAACTTGGCATCCTTTAGGACTTGATAGAGCCTGATAGTTACAGGTAGCACTTCATCTGACCCTTCGCATGTGCAGCACAGATACATCAATAATAAGTGACATGAATGGCAAAAAACTTAACATGGACAAAGTGGCGGTTGTGTAAATGCACTGATGGAGGACCGCTTATAATACACAGCAACATATTCACAATCAGAGAGGAAACCCAATGCATAGTGCATGTCTTGAGCTCATTCAGTATTGGTACTTGCCGGTGAATCTGCTGTCTTTGGAGATGTCACAGTAAGGAAGGTTGTGGAATTTAAGAAGTGTAGTCAGTTTAGCATAGTAAATAATTGATTCATTTGGATTTATTGTCATCATGGTGCAAATATGTTTAATTTTATGAACAACAGTATACAGAACAACATAAATACCTACAACAGTACAGTCATCAAGGTAGATGTCACTGGTCACAAACAGTAATGTACATAAAACAGCATAAAACAAAAAATCAAAGATAATATACACAAATGGTAAAAGTGGATAATTTCTCAGAAGCTTTGATGTGTTGATCTTTCTACATAAGGCACAGAGCAATAGGCAGTTTCTTCACTATTTCCATGTACAGTAAATAGTGCAGAGTGGACTGTTGCCTCATTTCCCATGGCTATCTTTTACTGTACTGGTCTTGATTTTAATGTCGAGCATAGACAGCAGACTTTTTCTCGAGCTGAGGCTTACAATTAGAGGCAGTTAAAAGTAGCAATGTGATTTACAACTGGTTTGATGCAACAGTAGGAAAAAACTTGAGTAACTTTAAGCAAGTTATTATAACCGTCTCATGCTTCAAGTACAAAAATACAAAAACAAGTATTTTATGTCTGTACAGCACCCTGGAATGGTGTTCACTTTGGTGAAGTGTTGCAAAAAAAATAATGTTTGGTGCAGACAGAGGACACAAAATGATCATGTAATTTTTCTTCCCCACCACATTCCCTTTGTTGGGATTTGGCTGCCTTGATGAATCTCCATCTACTGTATCCATGCCTATCTTTCACATCCTCATCCCTCTAACCTTTTTACCTTATAACACTTCCCCACACAGTCCCTCACTTGAGCCAACTTTCTCCCTTTGACATGTCTTCTCTAGACTCCCTCATAGAAAACCATTTCTTCTAACCACATATTTCTCACTAATCATTACTGTTCTATCTATCTCCAATCCTCCCTGTTCCTCAATCCATAAGATTCCCAGGGCCTACTACAGCATTCTAATTTCAGTACTTTCAGCTTTCTTTTCTGTTTACTTCCTATTGCCCATGTGTCTGCACTGAACATTAACTGTGGCCTTTTAAATGTTAAACAGATCTCACACCTCTTTCCATTTTTTCCCTCTCTGCCTTCATTCTCTCACCATCTTGCATGTACCTTTTTATTCATATTTGGTAAATCTGAGTTCCAGCTAACAATTTGTATTTAGAGAATGCTCCATCTCCTTGTAGTTTTATAGTGGATGTATTGAATTTGACTTGTACAAGGTCTGCATAGACATCAATGATTCACTGTTTCTGGTTCAGTGCAGATTCCCCTGCAGTTTAGAAACAAAACAGCTACTTCTACTATTAAACCACAAAGAACTTGAATGCAGCCAAAGTTTCATTTTATAGGTGACTTCTGAAATTAGAGACTTGGTGCAAAGGAATAAAATGTCCAACTATGCAAAATAATTGAAAAATGACCATTAGTTAAATTGGTTGAAAACCTTCTGCCATTGAGTAAACTGGGCATCCCAGGGTCAGATGTTTTACAGTTTAGCACATAAGTAGCAGTTAATAAAATCTTGGATTCACAGTGTAGAGGTGGCTAGGAATACCTTTAGCTGGCAGGTTATTTTCTGCTGTTTGATAATGAATTGTTTTTATATCCTTTAGCTGTGGTGTTTTTGCTTGCTTCTACTGACTATGGGCTTCATTATAATGCTTAGTGCAGTGAGACTAGTCACAGACTCTGGAATTCTTATTACAAGTGAAACAGTGTTTTAACTATTTGAAAATAAGTCAGTGTCTACCAGTGATTTAGCAATGCAATACATTACATTGGCTGTTGATTATTTTTTTTTATATAGTTTATTTTTTTGTTACGTGCATTTCCTCACATCCCATTGACAACTTGACAAAAGCACTGTGCACATTTGAGCAGTACTGGTGCACATGCATGTTGGTTTCTTCTTGGTTAATCAAATATTGTATTATGATTAATATTAACACAAAAAATGAAGGCATCAATTTTTCTCTTTATAGTTTTGTAAGTTGAGATTGTTTTCAATTTTTGCCACCACACGCATTCATTTCATGGCCTTGCGGGACATATCTTGGCATTCAGTAAGCCACAAAAATAGAATGTAAAATGTATTGTGGATGGTATGAAATATCATGAAAACAAATATAAATATGGATGGAATGTTCTGAGTCAGCATATAACATGGCCCTTCCTACAAGAGAATTGCCTGTGGCAAGTGGAAGAATTGATGACTGCAATGCCTGTGGGCCAGTATTTGATTTCTTCTAGTGCACTTAAGCATTTAATTCTTTTACTGAAAAAGCAAATAAATATACTAGAAGGATTTAGTGCTTCCTGAAAGCCAGAATATATGCTGCACAAATCATGGCTTAAGCCAATAACCCATACAGAAACTATTCAGCTTAGTACATGAATTTGTCTTGCTTTGTACACTTTTCTCCAATTCAATACCTGTATTTATTTTCAGAGGAAAACTCTCATTTTAGCCTTCTTTTTTGTTCACATGTGCTTACTACAATATATACTCCATTTTTAAATAGCAAAAACATTTACTTGCTTAGATAGTATTAAAATTGAGCTGCCAAGCTTATTTTTTACAGACTAGAAATTGAAGCTGCTTAGATGATCAAGTGCTCTTACTTTGTACCATTCAGCAGACAGAGCACATTCAGTGTAAAAACAAAATGATAAAAATTGTAAAAGCTGTGTTACTGATTCTAACGTTCACAATAAATGTGAGAATAATGCTTCAGAATACACGATTAAGAAAGATAAGTACAATCTTTAATTTTATCAATCATCATATTTCAACCAGGTGTTGCTTTTATTGTTGTAGCTGTGTGACTAGTTTCAAAATGCAGTCTTCTGGACAGTTCATAACACTACATCAATGTAATTCATAATTAGAATTTCTTAATTATATGTGACTGTTAAATAAAAAGCTTAGAGCATATTTCTAACCACCCATACTGTTTTCCTTAGCAATACTCATTTGCATCACCATTCTTTTAAGTCATTGATATTTTAAGCAAGCCATGATAAGTGTGACAATATATTTTTTTTAATATCAAATTGTTATTTTTTTAATGCAAAGCTTATTTCCATTATGCAAAGAAAATGCTATTTACAACAGACTTTGATAACTGTACTTGCTCCAACGTTCTCTCTTTTGGAACTTTTGCTGTACATTAGGACTTTGCAATTTAGATTCATTGCCCCATTTCTTTACTTTTTTTTTTGTTTCTCAACATAACTGTCCTGTCATCTTTTCCAGCACATTCTATGGAGCATATAGCCCAAATTATGTGGATATATCTTTAAAGAAAAGACAAAAACATATAGTGGTCACACAAGCATTCTATATGACTTAGCTGAGACAAATGTTGAAATAAACTACAAAAGCCTACACAACATATTTTCACTGCACTCCTTTTTTGTGGAAAACAGAAATGTAGATGAAAAAAACACATAATAATGTGAATAATTAAGTAAATTAAGAGAAAAGCCTGCACAAAAAGAAAAATGTACAAAACAGCTACGTCAAACCCCTACCAAATTACATGCAGTGCCCGCCATTAGTCCTATGCCACTCTGCCTAGACTTAAAGTGTTCATTACACAGACAGCGTTTTAGAGTTACAGTGTTTCATTATTTTTAGTCATTGTTGCGCATTCATTAGTTTACTATGACTTTTTCAAATAGCATCATGGTAATGAAATTAGTTTAATGAGAAATAACCAAGTAAAACAGATTATGTCAAGATTGTCTTATCTACAACAGCTTTGCCAAAAAGCACACTTAAAGAGCAGATTAAAATCTGCTTTTGTTAAATAAAATGATGTATCTATTTTTTCCTAAATGAAAGATGATAAAATTGTATCTGTTGCCAAAGTATTCACCCATTACATTGGGTTAAATGGTTAATAACATGAAAAGCGAATTGAGATCTGTTAGATGAATTCTTATAAAACAATAAAAGAAAAACCCTGGCATCACACAGATGCCATGTGTCTTCCAGTTAAATTTATTTAACAAAACCTGATACTTTGGTCTATAAGCATAGTTTTCATTACTACTACTTTGTGGACAAACTATTTATATTAATATTTATCACACAATTAGTCAACCAAATAAAAAAAAGCAGACCCCAGTTAAGAGAAAAAAAGAGTAATGATTTAGACTATTATTAGTGCTAAGTTAGATTTCATGGGTCTCCAGTGTATTGCCACATGGGTAGGCGACTTGTTCTTTCTTATTTACATTTTTCTGTTTTTTTTTTTTTAATTTTTATTTAACACTTCCTTGATATAAGCATTGCACCAGCTTTCACCTGTCCCTGGTATACTTCACAAAATTTTAACAGTTGTCATCAACCCTCATTTCTTTTCATCGTAACCTGAACTAACTTCTACCTTGTCTTTTTATGTCTATTCAGACTGAAATGTTTCAGTTTCTTAATCTTTTGTCATAGGTCACACCCTACAGCCTTTGACTAAGTCTAAGCTCATTGTCTTTCTTAAGAATACCAAAATGAAAATTTCATGATTTCACCTAACTCATGGTGAAGCAAACTCTGCAGGGTTCGATAATCATTAGTGCAGGCTCCAACCTTTTATAAATACACCATACACGATGTACATTCTTATGATCTGTGCAATATCACCTAAATTCTGTCCTCTCTCAATGCAACCAAATTGTTACAACTTTTCCAAGTCATTTATATAAATTCAAAAGAGCAGCCTCCCTAGTACCACTCTAACCTGTTACAGAAAAATCTTTGCATGTAATCAATTTTTGTCTTTATTTAGGCCAGTCCTTCACCCTTCAATTTGAATTTCTACAGTTTTCTGTTTGATGATCAGTCTCACTTTGGGTACCTGATCAACATTTTTGGAAGTCAGAGCTAGGCTAGCTAGCTTTAAAGATGATATTATTACAAAACTAAACTGTTTTTTTTCTATTATATATGATCATCATATGAGTTATCTGTCTGAGCCTGTGCTTAATACAGTATCTTGAAATGCACCCCTAGAGGATAGCTACATTTCAATATTTTTTATAATTGCTCCCCTCAATTTACTTTTAATTTTGTATATATATGGTTAAAATTTCCAATTTTAGCAGTTTATGTTTTACAGTGAACCTTCTTTTATTTCAGGAGTTGACCTTGACTGTTTGAGTGCTAATATTTTACAAATTAGTGTTCTTTTTTATAAATGCGTACAGCTCTTATATCTCTGTGAAAGGAAATAGGTAAATTTAAGACAGACTCATACTGTTCAAATATATACTACACATATATTTTAGTGTAGTTATGAATTTTGGCTATAATAATATAATTTTGTTACTATTTATCATGTTTTTAATTGTTCTTTAATGCTGTATTTCTTTTTTACTGCATTGCCATTTTGTGCTGTCTTTCTATGGTTGCAGCCATTTTGTATTTGTACAGCTCAGCAGGTGACCACCATTGCATTGCATATGGCAACACGGTGATAAGTCATATAAAAAAGGCTAAAATGCATACTTTTGTATGTAAAATTTTGGATAACAAAAACTCTTCACTAATAATCGCATTATTATATCACTTAGGGGAAATTATTTTTAATTATTGCTAGGATGCGTTTTTCTCTCTTTTGATTTTGCTCTGCATTTTGGTTTTGTTTGCTTGTTATTCCAAAACTCTTAGCTCTGAGCCCTGCCTGGTTCCTAGCATTTCTTTTTCTAAGTCCCTTAAAAATGTCTTCATTTCTGTTTGTTTTGATAAATCTTGGTCTGACCATTTTCACCTCAGGTTATAATACTGTAGGTGTGTGTGTAATTAATTAGTCATGTTACATTTTTCACACAAATAAATAAATACATACATACATCCTTCGTCACATTTTCAGATCATGTTTAATTCAAATTTAGGTTCATGGCAAGACAAATTAATAAACTATCTTGTATGGAATACCAGATTCTATCAGAGCACAATTATACAGTATTCATTCAGTCACAGTGAAATAACTTAAAGTCCAAGTTAATTTATTCTGCATGTCTATGGGGTTTAAGAAGAAAATTAGAATACCAGGAGAGATGACACAACCAATCTCTGTTCTTGCTGATATCGCCCAATTGATTGTCATTTTTATTTTTAAGATGTTCATGTTTCAAAATACTGGCACTCTGTTACTTATCTTGTGTTGCTGAAGTAAATTTTTGTGTAGTTTGAAGAGAGTAATTATACACAAATCATAAGAAGATCAGTAAATCTATCATTATAGCTCTTCTATACACTTAAAAAGAAATAAAATCATGAAATCATATTTTCTTTACTATGTTTTTCCTCTGACAGGTTTATGCTGTCGGGTTCATTCCTGACTTTAATTTTTTTCCTTTGAATGTAGATATGAACATTCATGCATAGTTTGTAATGGAGTCAAGTCCTTTGTTTGGTTCTACTTCAATAGTATCTGGCTTCATACAACCCCATATTAGATAGGATTGGAAAACAGATGGCTAGAAGAATAGAAGTTGAACTTCTGGGGACTCATGTCGGCAGTGCGATTTGGAAGAAATTAGAGAAACAAAAGTATTAGGAATGCTAACACTAATTCTCAGATGGTGTAAAACTGCTCATTTCAAAATACCATTTAAAGGCATTAAGATGTTTTACATTCTATGCAGCTATACTGTATTTCAGTTCAATAGGGGATAAACATGACAGGTAGAAGGATGAAACAGAAATTGCCTCTGAATACAGATTCAACATGCCACTAAATTGACTAATTACAGTATGTGATGTACAATTCATACCTCAAAGCCTCAATGGCTTGATTTGCTTTTAATTTTGTGAACAATGCGTTGACCTGTAAAAAACATTTATATGTCTGTGCTGCTATAAGGTATCAAATCTCTCATGAAAGCGTCTACAAGCTCTTCATGTTAGAGTCTGTGAACTTCACTGCATGTCATGGGGCAGTAGAGTTTGCACTGCTGAGATGGAAATGATCCCTTCATAATATGACTGTGATACTAAGGACAAGTTAGAATAGCCAGATGTGTACAAGCAGGTTAATCTGGTCCAAAACATACACAACAATATAGTAGACTATATTATTTATATTAGTGGCTTCAAACAAGGGATTAAATTACCATTATAATGCAATACAATACACATCCCTGTGTCATATACCTAGTTATAAAGGCATTTAGGGCCACTAGAATGCAGGTTCTGCATTTCTGATTGTTCTTTTACCTTGGCATGACTTGTATTCCTACCTAATCCTGAAATGCATTACCAAATTATGAACTGGCTTTTTTTTTATTTGCTGTTAATAAATTGGCATGTTAATTTTGCTAGTATTAAACATTTTTTGTTTTGTCAAAATGCTACATATATTTTCACCCATAACTGGAAATTGTTTTCTCTTAACATATTATCCTAGGACAGTACTGTAATGTTTGTTTCTTTATTCCATAATGCATTATCTTAAAACCAACCTTTTCAATCCTAAATATCTAACTTAGTCTCCTAAAATGTGAACCACTCTTTTATGAAGGCTGTAGGAGGACCACGTACTATATTTATAATTAATTACCATGGAAAAACTGAAAATATCCAGTAATGTGAATTATGTGAATTTCCCCTTGGGATTAATAAAGTATCTATCTATCTATCTATCTATCTATCTATCTATCTATCTATCTATCTATCTATCTA
>JANRMT010062814.1:104693269-104727480 GCA_026402145.1 Polypterus bichir lapradei | reverse complement strand
CTATCTATCTATCTATCTATCTATCTATCTATCTATCTATCTATCTAACCAATGCAAGGATGTTAGCACTGGTGTTATGTGATTCTGTTTTGTTTTTTTAGCATCCTTGCCCCTATATTATGGAAATGCACTGACATGTTTAGGTACAGCAGAATTGATTGGCATAACAATTAAAATGCTCAGTGTATGAATGATGGTTATCATCATCATCCACTGGTCAATGCCAGAGTGCTGTGGAATGCTGTATTTTAAGCTGAGATGTTAACCTCCACATACTGAAATTTCTTTCTAAAATTTGGCATAAACCACAACAGGACAGCATTTTGATCGTAATGAAGAGCTCAGGTGTAATAATCCTAAAGCATAACCGAAAAAACTTCTATTAGTGTCAAAGCTTAAGCCTAGAGGCTACACTTTCAGATATGGATCTTTGTTAAATGCATTGAATGCAACCGCCTGATAACATCTTCACTTTTTCTGTTTGGCAACAGTGTCCACAAGTCAATTATTAATTATAATGGTTTGAAATCATCCTTCAATATGGCATTCTTTTTGACAAACCCACAGATTTAAAGTGAATTAATGAAGGAAATGTTTTATCTATAATATTCTTTGGATGTGTAACTTATGTAAGTCACAGGTGTTTCTAATGAACTGTATAGGTTTACAGTTTCCGGTGTACTGATGTGTTGCCAGAGCATCAGAATGAGATAACTTTTTCATATGAGGAGTTTTATACAAAAATATCACATCAATTATTATTTAATAATGTTTATAATTGTATTATTTTTGTAAGATATTATTAGGGAAGATACGTTTGCAAAAAACTTAAATAAATAAAAAATGAAATTGTTATTGTCATCTTTTTGAATGTTTTATATTGTTTGCAAAATGTTGATAGAAAATTGCAGGAACCTTATGATAAAGTATCACAATTCTTGGTGGCAGTTGTGAGATACATTCATTGCAGTCAACACACCAGCAAGTGATTCTCCAGAACAGAAGTGCAAGACAAAGATGAAACACTTCACTTGCAGATATCAAATGCAGTATCAAACCCCTCTTGAGATGACAGATTGGTTGAAGATTTGCAATACATTCGCCATCCAACAGTTGTGTTCTTTCCAGATATTAAATGCATTGCCTTTCAAGTTGGGTACTTACAGCTGATGGATGATCACTTCAGCTGGAAGGTCCTGGAAGAGCACCGTCCATGACATGGTCAAGGAAGGAGACCAGGAGCACAGAGAGTCTAAAATAGCCTTTCAAAACCTCTGGAACTGTCTCTACCAATCAAATTCCCTCTGGGGGATTTCAAAGGGATTGCTGTTGCTCCCAGAACCCTAACCCTACTGGTAGTCTTTGTCAAATACTTAGTAAATACAAGGAAGGCAGTGAGGTGCTGCATTAGTGAATACTGCCTGATTTAAATAATGTATCCGCATAATTTATGACAGGCATTGATAAATTAGAAATACACACAGCTCCATCAATAAAAAGAGCAGATGGCAGCCAAGCCCATCAACATACAGTATCACTTGTAAATCTTTTTTTAAGTATGTCTTGCACAGACATTTTGTCAATCAGCTTACAATGCAGAAGTCTATAAACATATTTTATCTTTCATTTAATAAACGCTTTGTTCATAGAATGTGATTTTAATTACAGTAATGAGTCAAATGACTCCTTGAATGGAGTAGTGGACATATCTGTCACTTTTCTTAATGACATTTTCTCCACATTTGGATTTTTAAATTGATTCTGCCTGCCCACTTGGGTAATGGAAGTGGAGGAGACATCTGTGAACTATTTTTCTCTATTAGGCCAAGCAAGCACCTGCTCATATAAAACATCTTACAACAACACAGAGACGAGTCTGTACAGTCCATGGGGGAAGCCTATACCTCAGTTTTATTAAAACATGTTTCTTGGCTGCAAGAATGTACAGACAGCTTTATTGATGAAGGGAGAAGGCAGTCTTTTCAATTGATTTGGGAACTAATGGTAATCTTCATGGCATTTACTTAAGCTAAGGTGATGTTGCCAGGTTTTCTTTTACTTTTTAATAAAAGGGAAGTAGTTTGCTGTCATTATCTTTACACCCAAATTAATTAGTCTGCAGAGAATCAGTTTAAACTACTCATGATCTACTCTGCAGGTAGAACATTATATTTTAGTCACTTTACACATTGAAATTTTTCATTTGTAATGCAAAATCTGCTACACACATTGGCTGTCCTTTCAAATTTCAAAATTTTATTGCTAAACTAAGACCATTATGTTAACAAGGAGACTGGCCTTGGAATACCCTAACAAAAGAAATAAAGATAAACTTATAATTAGTTTATTACACCAAATTAAGAGCTCCAGTAGCAGATAATTAATTGTAAGCAAATAATTAAGAATTAACTGACAAACTAATTACATTGAAAACAATAATGAATCAATATTCAACACATAAATGAATAATTATATTCTTAATTAAGTTTGAAAACTAATAAACAAATGTAAAATAAAGCAAGGTTACACAGATGAGGTTCTGGAGTCCATGGTGAAGTTCTCTCATAAGAAAAAACAAAACAAAATGACTGCAAGGCCTAAGTAGTGGCCTAATTAGCCTTGATTTTGTGCTTCAGAGGACTCAGCTCCATCTTTCTTGGACAATGGTTCCATACTGAACTTCAAGGCATTCTTCTTAAATAGCACAGGAACTGGAAGGAGCTGGGCTCCCAGATGTTATAATCACAACTTTCATACATTTTTTGTGCAAATTCCTGTTGGGTTTCTGACAAACTGTATATGTTTTGTAAAAGTTTTGAGACAAAAGGACTGGATTCTGATGTTTCATTATTTGTAGAATACACCTTGACAAAGTTTAATATTTAATAAAGTCTCTTCATAACGCTATTTTGTTTTCCATATGGGCACTGACATTTTAGCCGATTGTTTCAGTCATTTCATTGTTGATGCCTTCCCAGTATCCTTCAGGGTACACTTGTTTATGATGTCATTTTAGCAACAATATTAAGATCAACTCAGACATTTCCAGAATATCTGAGCTTCTAAAATAACACTTGTTTCAATACATTAATGAGAGTTTTTATTTTGTCCTTTCTGGTTTTCAAATTTGAACACATATTGGTTTTGACAAAAGATCTCTTTGATTCCCAGTTTTCTTTGACTTACAAACCTCCTGGTCATTTTCATTTTTCTTTAACTGTTTCTTCTGAGACAGTTCACTGGTGTTGTGGTAGAAGTCATGTCACATTTTTCTTTCTCTGCTCTAAAGGTGAAAAGGGAAATTAGGGCTGTCAACAATAATTTCCCATCACTCTCAAATCCATTATTCCTGAATAGGACCTTCAAGACCCCATAAGTGCACAGTAATCTAAAAAATACAATTCATAAATATAATACAACAGTGTGGAAAGGAAAATAAAGTTTATCCAAAATTTTACATCCAAATACTATAAAGCTAATGCATAATCCCTAAAACAGTATTATAAAACTTACAAACAAGAGTGCTTTAATTTTTATACAAAGTCTCCAAAATTGCAACACTTGATCAAAATATTTAGCAAGATGCAAAAAGAGTAAAGGAGGCTGAAAGCACAGCTTTAAGAAGGCTAGTTAATGCCATGGCAAGGAGATTGTGGCAATTGTTGTTTTGTTGCACCTGAGAGGACTGATTCTGGTGGTGACACCACTCCTACAAAGTCAAAACAGTAAGGAACAAGAGGGATCGGGAACAAATTATAAATACAAATCAAGGCATAAATTAGATAATAGTAAAGTAGCAAAGGAAAATGAAAGTAAAACAAGGAAAACCATAAAGCATCTACAGTCCTGGCACCCATTTACTAAATCAAGAGTCAATGAACCTCAAGCTTGGTGTTCCAGTTCTGCTTAGTATGACATCATTTTGTATTACAGATACCACAACTAGATACTCTCAGTGTACAGGAATTGCATAAACCTCTGGCAGTATCAGAATTACTAGATGCTATAAACTCACTTTAGAGTGGGAAAGCAGCAGGCCTGGATGGCTACCCTGACTAATTTTATAAACAAATCTCAATTAAGCTAGTTCCTTTTTTATTAGCAACATTTACAGAAGCTAGAGACAATAAAATTATACTACAAACTCTTCACTAAGCATTAATTACCGTCTTTCCTATGCAAAATAAAGACTTATTACAATATGCACCATACAGACCAATTTCACTTCTGAATAATGATGTTAAGATACTCTCTAAAGTCCTAGCTAGAAGGACTGAGACAGTGCTTTCTTTGGTAATATCACAAGACTAAACTGAATTTATTAAAGGCAGACACAGCTTCCAATCTTCAACGCCTGTTTAATGTAATTTATGCACCCACAAAGTCTAACACCCCAGAGATGATATTATCGTTGGATGCATAAAAAAATGATATGGTTGAATGGAACTACCTTTTCACTAAATTGGAGAAATTTGGGTTTGGCCCAAACATTTGCCCATGGATCAAACTACTGTATATCAGTCCAGAAGCTTCAATTTGTATTAACAACATTAATTCAGACTACTTCAAACTAGATCATGGTAGTAGACAAGAATGCCCCTTGCCACCACTGCTTTTTGCAATCACCATTGAGCCACTGGCAGTTCACTGTTGAAATGCTTATGAGATAAAAGGGAATTATCAGAGGACTTGAAAAGAAAATTTCTCTGTATGCATCTGATATGGTACTGTATATATCAGATACACAAAATACTGTGCCTGCAGTCCTAACAACACTAACAGAATTTCAAAAGATTTCTGGTCTCAGAATTCATCTGAATAAAAGTGTGCTCTTTCCAGTGAATTCTCAAGCACACAATATTAGACTGGACACCTTCCCTTTTATCATCACAGATCAGTTTAAATACCTAGGGGTAAACATCACAGGTAAACATAAAGCTCTTTATCAACAAAATTGTGCTGTCTGCATGGAAAACATTAAGCAAGACTTGCATAGATAGTCTACCCTTCATCTCATGTTAGCTGGAAGAATTAACATTGTCCTTCCTAAGCTTTCTTTTCTACTTCAAAACATTCCAATATACATCAATAAATATTTTTTTAAGAAATTAGATACCCCAATAAGTACAAGTCATTGCCAATATGCTAACAACCCAATTGTGCTTCAGTCGCTCTGATTATGGAACCAATGTAGGAAGAATTTTAAGATAGAGAAGCTTTTATCTGTGGCACCTCTGCACGAGAACCACCTTTTTCCACACTCTCAAATATACAGTTTTTAATATCTGGAAAATATTTGGGATTAAATCCCTTAGATATCTGTACATAGACAACATCTTCACATCTTACGAACTACACTCTAAATTTAACTTTCCAGCAACACATTTCTTTCACTACCTTCAAATTACAAACTTTGTTAAACAAATCGTGCCCAATTTTCCTCACCTCCCACCTACCTTTATTCCGGAAAAAATATTGATTAGTCTTAAGGACTCAGACAGCATCTCCATAATATATAAAAACATTTTGAGTACAGTGGGAAAAAGATCTCTACTCAACATCTCAGAAAAGAAGGGGAAGGTAGCAATGCATAGAATTGACTCAAGCTCCATATGTGCAAAGCACACAATCATTCAACTTAAAAATCATATATTGAGCACATCTGTCTCATTTAAAATTGTCCAAAATGTTTCTAGGGCAAGATCCAACTTGCGAATGCTTTAATGAAGCTCTAGCCTTATTGGGTCACATGTTTTGGGGGTGCACCAAATTAACATAATTTTGGACCAAAATCTTTAAATGCCTTTCAGACAGCCTTGGTGTCACAATCTCTCCTAACGCATTAACAGCTATGTTTGGTGTACTCCCAGATGGGCTTAAAGTGGAGAAGGACAAACAAACTGTAATTGCCTTTACTACACTAGAAAAAATAAATACTACACTACAGTTTGTGTTCTGAATAAGCACATTCACTGCCATACCAAACAGTTATGATGAAAATGAGGATACTCTTCAAATACCTCTCTACAAAACTGAACTTGTGTCGATTAGGACAGATTAAACTTTTTAAGCTTAGGGAAAGAAAGATTCTCATTTCTCCTTGGTGCTCTTTCATCCCACTTTAAACTTCAAGTGATTATGGTGTCAATGGATTTAAACAATTCCACCCCGTAGATAGTGAAACCATTTATAACCAGGGTTTTGCAGTGTCTCCTAAAGACCACAAACATTTCCACCAGTTTTAGAGTATTCAGGCTAAGATTGTTGAGGATGCAAAAACTGGCAGCTTCCTTTAACATGCCACCTTATATCATTTATGGTCATTGATAAACTTCAGCTCTTTTACTGATTTGTCACTAGAAGTGCAGTCATTGCTACAGATAGAGAAAAGAAGAAGAAACAGAATACCCCTGTGAGGGAATCCTGTGCTCAGAGTCAGGGACCCTGACTGTTATTTGCCCAGCTTCACTGTGTAATATCTGTTTATTGAGAAAGTCAGAGATCCAGAAACATGTGGCACAGTCCAGGCTCATACTGAGAGGTTTGCCATGGAGAAGCTCTGGTATGATGGTGTTAAATGAAAAACTAAAATCCACAAATAAGATCCTGGCAAAAGTACCTGGAGAGTCAAAATGCTAGAAGATATAGTGGAGGGCCATGGTTGCCACTTCTTCAACTGACGAGACATCAGTCATTTAAAAGACAAGTTGGTGTGAGTAAGCTGTTGGGCTGAAAACGATAAGGCCGCTGATTCACATCCCACCTCCAATTCAACTTCAGACCTTGACCAAGTCAGTCAGCTTGCCTCTGCAAAAGTAAAAAATATATTGGAACCGCTGAACTTCTTAAGTGCTTTTGGAGCTTATTTGCTAATTAAAAGTTTCTCAATATCACAAAGAAAGTTTGTAAATCTTTCATTAAGGTAAAATTGCTACAGTGGATATAAATCAGATGTGCAGAATTGTTTTTAATGAAAATGACCTCCAGATGGGTTACGGCTGTCTATAAATGCTCAATTCATTTTTATTTAGCACATTTCCCATTCACAAGACCAGGCACTGTGCACATTTACGTACAATATAGTTAAAACACAAAACACAATGCAATTAAACTGAAAACCGTAATCTAATATGCAAAGCGAGAGAAAATGCCCCTGTGGTAACCCTCAGCACCCAGAAACAATAACAAGAAGGAAAAAAGAAATTAAAAATGGTGCCTGTATTAAAAAACAATCTCAAGCGAGGGTTGAATACAGGGATTGTAGCTCCCAACAGACATCATCGTTAATTAGTTCATCACTGTGATTTATGCTTTAAATGGTTATGCAGATATATTTTTTTTGTTTGTTTTTTATATTTGCATATTTCTACATTGCATTTATTAGAAATTAGAAAGCCTTTATTGTCATTGTACCGGTACAATTAAATTGTTAAGAGTTATACCTGTAAAGCATGCTAATACAACAAAACAACTACAAATATAAAGGCAGACTCTGTAGAATTGTGCTTTACCTGTTCCTTTGCAAGTTCTGTCCACCCTCAGGTTTTAGCCACAGAAGCTTTTTAATGTGAACTTGCTGACCAATCAGGTATTTCACAATCATCACTGACTCGTACCATGCCAGATATATGGGACGGTATTACCCGATTGTCATCCAAATATATAAGATTTCCTTACACTGTGGTTGAACTAGGAAACATCCAGTTTTCCAAATGTAATCAGAGGAGTCAACTTCACGTACATTGCTATTGCAATGACGCTGGACAAATTACATCAGCTAGGATGAATCACCAAAAGAATGAGCTGGCATTGCATCATCTATACCAGGAGAGCTTGTAAAAAATGGCAACTTCACACAGTAACAGGTGCTTTTTCCAAAGCGTGTGGCAAAAGACAAGCAGTACTTTTAAGGATTGCAAGACACCTCAAAGAGCCATGTAAAGAGCACAGAATCTATCCACTGTGGCACATTGTTATTTAAACTTTCTTCCTTTATAGTCTTGTTCTTTCTCACAGCCTCCACTCCTTCACAGATTTCCTTCACTATTAGGTGGATGAAAGATGGCTTAAAAGTATACCTGGAAAACTGATCCTCCTCCTCTCTTTGCCAGTTGAACGAGCGATTAAAAACTGTGAGGATGTGTACTGTTATTTATGGACTGTAAACATTACATGGGAAGTGCTTTAATGATTTTAATGTTTTAAATAAATTTGATGGTAAAGGGGCTTGTTAAGTCTGCTCTTTGAGTCATTGCGTGTGCCTGTTTCTGTTTCCCAGGTGAAGAATAAGAAAGGGGACAATTGTGTCAATAAAACAAAAACATTACAAATGATAACAAAGAAATGTAGTATCTTGGGTTGCCCAAAAGTCCACTGGGATGCATAGTCAGGACTTTATTGCCTGGTGATGTATCATTTATTGCACTAATTTTATTACATAATATTCAGATATGATGATGAAAAGAGTAGCTAACATACCCTGTTGCATACTGGTGGTCTATCACCTTGAGCACTGTCTTGTTGGAATATGTTGAGCCATCTAACCCTTGCACCATATCTCTGGAACAATCCACTTAGCCACAGATAAAGAGACAGAAGGCTTTAGATTCCCATTGTACTGGAGAGTCTTGTTTGATGCTGTAGATGTGTTACTTGTGATGAGGCGGGTTCTGCTTCACACTCCCACTTTACTTTTGGAATCCCTTGAACCCGACACTGTCGGTAATGTAACCAGATGAGCTGGACAATGACAACAGCAAATGAAGCAAGGGGAAGGTGCAAAGTGCAGAAGTGCTTTTATTTAAAACAGTCCAAACCAAAACAGTGTCCAAATAAAGTGCAGTGCTCCATAAATGTTTCAATAAATAAATAATCCATAAAACCATTGTAAAATATGGCTGTTAAAATTCAAATAAATAATTCATTTAACACAAGGTTAAAAACACTGAAGGGAAGCAGTGTCTTTAAAGACACAGTGCTTTCTTCTTTAACTGGTGGCTTCCCATCCGGGCCCCGCACCAGGGGAGTCACCCTACCTGCAGCTGATCTTTTCCTTCTGGTTTGGTCGCCTTTCAGTCCCAGGCTCTGTAGGGCTCTCGCCAGACTGAGACTCGGGTTTCCGAGACACCTCACCACTCATGGATAAAGAGCAGAACAAACAAAACTCTGCTGCCTCTATGGGCCTGCTTCAGCAGATGTCTTGAACCCGGGTCAATCTAGTGCAGTAGCTTTTTCAGTTGCTCACCACAAAATGCCAGACAACATATTCCCTTCCTCCTCCTCCTCCTCCTCCTCCATTTCTCACTCTCTCTCTCTAATATGAGTATTGCTTCTTTTTCTCAGTGAGTTTCTGATTGTGGATTGCCTGTAAAATGCATGCTGAGTTTACTTTCAGTCAAGCCATGGAATCATTTTCGACATCACAGGCAGCCCTGCAATTGCTTCAGAGACACAAGGCTAGAACTCATTGTAGTGGCTTCCTGTACCCCTGAGCCTTTAGTTGTATTACTTTCAATAAATCAAAAAAGGAGACAAACAGTTTTTTAGTAGTTTTATATAAAAACTCTGAAGTGAAACAACCAACAGTGAAACTGAGGAACTGTTAAGTTTTATATTAGAATTTTGAAGCTTTTGGAAAAAAGAAAAAAGTCACTGGTTTAAACCTATGCTGCCTGTTGGTACAAGTCTATAGTATGACAAACAAGTTTCCTTACCCATCATTCATTTCCCTCTCAAGGCATACTTCAGTACAGCAGGTGTGATGAATCAAGTTAATTTAGTTACAGATCATACTGAGTCAGCTGTTGTGGGTTACATACTGTCTTCTACTGCTTAATTACTTCAATGTTTAATCTCCCTATCTTCTTACAGGCTGGTTATGGGTAATTTTGCCTCTTGTAAATCTCCTTCTACCATTAGACTCCAGTTTTTGTAAGCTGATAACAGCCCTTTGGCTTTGTCACACAGGCAGTATTTCCAACTGCAACACCTTGCAGAAAAGATGGATAAATGATGGGTGGAATGAGTCAGCGATGGGAAGGCTGCCATAGCTGAATGTAATAATGTGGAGTTCAGCAGACAGTTTTGGAATTCTAACTGCTGAGGTTTAGTTCCCGGTACTTATTTTCATTTTTCCTTATTCACAGAGATGGACTTTGCCAAGTGTACCTTCCTGAGAGGCCTCACTTTGTCAACTCTATTTTGAAGGCCTGGTGACATTAAAGAATGGTCCAACAGCACCCCAGCCTAAAAGTGATGGCATTCTCTAAAGCTGGCATTACAGGCCAAGAGTCTCTTACAAACCTGTACTCAACAGTGGGGATGACTGTTGTGCATATTGCCTAAATTAATGCCAAAAAGGAAGTGAAGACATGAAAAGCTCTGGCCATAATTAAATTTAATAAAACGTAATTCAATTTTGAAAGAAAACAATATCTGAAAATAATAAATAATGAATTAAGAAAAATGAAAATATATAGCAACATTCAAAATACTCAATTCAAAATACAACATACAAATACATAAAAGAATAAAATCCAAAAATCAAAGGATCTGTAATTAAAGACATTTAAAAATTGAAATAAATATCCAAAGACGAAGCCAAAATTCACATTCCAGCATTATTATCTGTAATTACAAAGTAAAAAAAAAAGAAAAATTAAAACTAAATGGTCAGATTATGGATGTGCTGATTCATGGGATGAAAGAGCAATCCCCTTGGTACATGCTTTTTGCTGATGACATTGTGTTGTGTAACACCAGAAAAGAGGAAGTGGACAGGAAGTTGGAAGAATTGAGATTGGCTTTGGGAGATAGAGGGTTGAAGATAAATCGGAAGAAGACAGAATATCTGAGGTTTAATGATGATCAGGATTCATAAGTTAGCCTACAGGGAGAGCTATTTAAAAGAGTAGATAAATTTAAATATCTATGATCAGTGGTAGCCGAAGATGGAAAACTAGATGCAGAGATAAGCCATGATTACAGTGTGGATTAAACAATTAGAAGAAAGTATCAGGAGTATTATGTGATCAAAGAATTAAGGTGAATGTTAAAGGTAAGGTTTTTAACACAGTCATAGTACCAGCAATGATGTATGGCGCTGAGACATGGGAAGTGAAGGGAGTGCAGGAGAAGTTACATGTGGCAGAAATAAGAATGTTCAGATGGATGTGTGGAGTTATGAAAAATGACAGAATAAGAAATGACACAATCAGATATCTAAGAAAGTATAGGATAGTAGGTTGAAGTGGAATGGACATGTGATGAGGCCAGACTATGAATATGTTGGCAAAAGAGTGATGGGAATGAAAGTATAGGGGAAGAAAAAGTGAGGGAGGCCAAAGTGGAGGTGGATGGATAAAATAAAAGAAGATCTGAAGAAAAATGACTTGACTGGTAAGGAGGTGTATGATTGTGGCATTAGGAGAAGGTTGAACAAGCACATTGGCCCCACAGAAGTGGAAAAAGACAAAGAGGAAATAGAAGAAGAAGAGTAAATATGGCTGAACGTATCTGTACAGATGACATGACAAAAGCCCCTGTTGGCGCTGAGCTCATATTAAAAACTTGCAGCCCAAGGAGATTCCCAGGACTGAGTTTGGGAACCACTGTACTAGGAGATATAAGCCTCATTATCTATAGCCAGTACCCCAGAAAAGTGAGTCACCTAGGTAATAATACCTTAACTGGGAAGGGAGGTGTAGTTAGATGATCTAGGACCCTTCAGGGGTCCTCAATTTTAGAATTGGAGGGCTGCACTGGCTGCAGATTTTTGTTACAGTCCAATTTCTTAATAATTGCTGATAGCAGAACGTGCCATTTAATTCTATGGTTTTCATGACACCACATCAGATCATTATTAGGTTGTAGATTTTTCCCATCCAAATTACTTGTGGACAGGAACGTATAAGTAATTCTTAGTCTTTCACATTTTTCCATTCATTTCATTCCAAGTGTTTTAAGAAAAACTACACACAGGTGTAAATGGAACCAAATAAGGTGCTGGCTCCTTTGTTGTTTGTACCTCATTGTTAATTGGCAGCTGGTTAAGAAAATGAGAGGCAATTAAAAGCAGAGAATGCAGCTGTTTAAGACTAAAAGCGGCAATTAAAGGTTAGGGGCCTTGAAGAGCAAGTTAACTAACATGGAGCAGAAAATGTTGAAATTAGTGCTTTACCAGTAATAACTGGCTTTTATTGATAAAACCTTGCTGGAAGAAAATCCAACAGTCACTACAGATAGCAAGAACTGAATTTCATGACTCCTGATCTACAGTGTAGTGTATCTAGAACTACCAGGGGAAAATGTTGCTGGTGATGAATAGTATTTAGGGTGACATTTGATCCATGATGGAGCATCTATGGCCAGTTCTTTGCTGGGAAACAAGTGCAAATGTCAGCTGGTGGAGAGAAGAATGGCCTAGAGGTAGGTAGTGAGCTATTTATACTGTAGCTTTGTTCTCAACCTAATGGTTTATAAGTACCAATTACAAAAAACATTTTTTAAAAATTTTATCTTTAAGCCATTCCATCTATATCCAGCACAATTTACACTGTTTCTGTAATACCAACTTTTGTTCAGGTATTTCTGGTGCTAAACAAGGAGCAATAGCCTGGTTTCAGTAAGACACCATAATTGCATTACCCTCTGTCTACAAAAAAGAAAATGAAAAAGATAATAAAAGCTTTCCTGATGGGAAATTGTCAGTAAATAATTTCATTTTAATTAATATTTAGAAACTGAAACTAAACTGTGTGTGTGCCTTGAGGTGCTAACCACTGAGAGATAGCTCCACTTGTCATTCAGGTTGTGCTCCGCTCCGAGATATAATTAAAGTAAAAATGTGTACATTAATAAAAAAAAAAAGGAAAACTGCCAACTTGATGAACTGCTTACTCACTAACGCTCCACAGAGCAACTGCCTGGGAGACGGTGATGTGCACTCCATGCACTGTTCATTTATTCCGAAGGACTCATTATGATAGAGTCAATGTAGGTTGATCACTCAAGAAAGGTTTAATTAACTTGAGTTTTTTTTTTTTTTTTTAATGATGTACACTAGACTCGTGTGTTTGAAAAGTACTGTATTGCAATATTACATATCCATCCATTTTCAAACCTGTTTTTTCTATTAAGAATCCTGGGTTAGCTGGTGTCAGTTATTAATAAAATAGAAAACAGAAACTCAGATGCTGTATCTATCAATTATCTGAACTTGCTGCCTTAAATTCCAAGGTGGCAGCATCAGAAACAAGTCAGGAACCAACCCTGGGAGGGTAGGGGCATACTCTATATGCCCATTGTCATTTATGATAGGCCAGTATTAAATATGTGGGAGGAAATCAGAACACCTGAAGAAGGGGAGGTCCCCGCACTGACCAGAGCTGGAAGTGAACACAGATCACCAGAGGTGTGAAGTGGTAGTACTAACCACTTTAGACCCTAGCACTGTGCCATGGTGTGCCACCCTTTATATGTCTGTGAAGATTCTTAGTTCTTCAGGGTGGTATAACTTCAAGAGTTAAATTTATTCTGGTCACCTCAACATCAATTTCTCTTTTAAAAAAACATTTTCTGCTTATCTAAGCAGGTTCCAGAGTTCTTTTTGGAAATTGCATATCTGCAGAGTATTTAAGGTGTTAATGATTAATCAAGTCCATGATCAAGCTCGTAATTGATGAATCACATCATGGATGAAACTCATTTGTGATGAAATAACTGGGAAGCCCCAAGATGACACTACTGTAAGCTGAGGACTGATGGTGTCTAAATCCATCTTCTTTGCATAAATTGCCTCTTTTACAACTCTTTTGAACCAGTGATCTTCTCTGCCTAGCGTGTGAACGTCCTTCTCTTTAAAGGAACGCCTGCAGCCACCGGCTAAACATATGGCACAACATCAGCAAGCAGATACATCACAACAGGATTCTGTAGTCTTCACTCACATAAAGGCAGTAAGCTATTCCTTTGAAGATAAGGATGTTCACATTCTAGACAGAGAAGATTGTTGGTTCGAAAGAGATGTGAAAAAGGCAATTTACATGAAGAAAGAACGGCAGAGGCAGATTGAGACACTATTTGTCCCCAGCTTGCAATTGCATCATCTCAGGGCTTCCCCGGGTATGTCACCATGAATGAACTTCATCCATTATGTGACTGATCAATTACAAGCTTGATCATTAACCCCTTAAATACTTGGATTTCATTTCGACCAAGAACTGAGGAATCTGCTAAGATAAGCAGCAGAGAAGTTGAAATCCAGGTGACCAGAATAATTTACTCGTGCTCCACCACCCTTTACACACTAATAATATACAAATGAATGTCTGAAAGCCATAAAATGTTAAAATACACACTTTACTATACTTTATTAAAATTAATAATTCATATATAATATTGTGATATTTATGATTTGTAAAAAATATATATTTTCTTTTTATTTAAAGAGTACTATGGGTAGAAGTCTCTATTGTTTTCGGAATATGTTGAAGTGATAGTTTGCTTCAAGGGGGCACTGGCTGAAGGGAACTCTTTTTGTTGCTCTGTGTCCTTCCACTCTTTATACCTCCCTGCCACAGGAGGTCTACAGGCCTTGATGAGATTTGCAGTCCCCCTCCCCGTTATTTCTTCAACATGATCTAGACTTCACAAGGGGACCCATTTATTTCTTCAACATAATTTGGACTTCATAGCTATCAAGAGAAGTGGTGCTTAATGCAATGTACCAGGGAGACTTGGGGGTTTGGAATTATCTGTTATTTACCTCTGAACCATTTTGGCACTGAAACTGAGGTCTGCAACCTGGTATCAAAACCAAAGTCAAAATTTTAGTACCATTCCAACTCTAACCAGGACTCTTCCTAGAGTTCACTGCCTGGCCAAACTGAATAACTGGGAAGGAAGTTCCTTGGTCAGAGAGGTGACCTACAACCCAATGGTCACACTATTAGAACTTGAGAAGTCTTCTGTCAGAAGAATGACCATCTCAGCAGCACTACATCAATCAGGTGTATATGGTTGAGTAGCTAGACAGAAAACACTCTTGGGGAAAAAGGCTTATAACAATTTAAAGGTCTACAAAATGGATATAATTAAGAGGAGAATGTAGCCAAATACAGAGAGGTTCTTGAAGAGCTTGGGGATCTGCCATTAACAATGGGATAAACTGCTCAAATCCAGCAGCCTCATGTATAAATGGTGTGTATACACAAAAATTTTGCGTACGCCCGTTTCCACGTTCACATTGTGATGTATAAAAACTAAACTTGGCGTAAAGCCATGCACATTCTCACACCAGCTCAATCCATTGTGTATGTAAGTTTTCGGGTCGGTTTTGTAAACTGGCAGCACCCAGCGTCAAAGCTGAGCTACCATTCTTATGTGATTTCTCTTTATTTTTTAGATTCACATCCCTTACATGGCTTTATCAAATACACTGAAATTAACAGCATATCGATTGTAATCAACCTGTAACAAAATAATGGTCCACGGAATGGCCAAACTATTCCAAATACCATAGCTGCTTTAGTGTTGTTACTCTCAGTGCACCACTCAGAGTATTTCAACCCAATGTATCTGAGTGTGGAATCACAGTTCTACAGCAGCTGATCTAAAAGAGGATTGTTATTGGGATATAGCATCTACCACACGTTGCCTCTGCCATGCGCAGTCTATTTGAACTGTTCCCATATGGCAAACATTTCAGAGCCTTTCCTTAGAGACCTCATAGTTCATAAACAGTTTCATCCCAAGAGCTATAAATGCAATCAATCAATCCATCAAGTGCTCCTGGTAGAATTGTTTGTACTTAAAAGTACAATTACCTCACTGTAAACTTGCACTACAGTTGTAATATTGTACAACATGAGCCACTTTATGGACTATTTGCACTATATGTACATGTACATTGTACTTATGCTTTCATATTGTATGTTTCATTTTTTAATCTTATTATTATTATTTATTTGATCATTTTATAGGCAAATAAGGTTATGAAGGACTTGCATATTGAAAGCAATTCAATTCAATAGAAAACAAGCGCGTATTTACATATGATGATGACTGGCTTCTAAGTCAATTTAGATTTCAAAGCACCATCTTCTTGGAGCTCTTGATATTTTTAAGCTGAAATGCAGTAAATTATGTATATTAAATTATAAAGATTAATTTTCAACTTCATTTAAATAATGTATACTGTTAATAATTAAACGTGTGGGCACAGTGGCGCAGCTGTAGGAATGAGCTGGCGCCCCGTTCAGGGATTGTTCCTTTCTCACACTGTATGCCTACTGGGACTGGCAGATAGATGAATGGAATAATTAAACATGTACTATGAAGATATTTTAATGTTCGTTAAAATTTTGAAGAATCTGTGTTCTAAGCTTACAGATGGCTTGACATTTATTACAGAGCTTATTGTGTGCCGATTGGTTATAGGAAGAAAGGACAGGAATTGGGGGTTAGTACGTTTTGAAGAGACGGTACTGCTGTAGTAAATTATATCATCGAGGGTCACGCATGGGGCGGCAGTTCGTCACTACCACTGCACAACTGTTCCCCCATGTTTAATACATGCTTTAATTCTTATCATCATGAAAATGATATCAAGTATACATCTTAGTATTTAAACTGTTCAGAGAGCTGTAATATCATGAATGTAATGTATTATGTGTCCTGTAAGAGAGAGCCTGTTTAAGAAGCACATACTGATTCACACTCATAGAGTACATAGAAGAACACATAGAATACGAAGCATTTCATGTGCTACTTTAGTTACGATGGGATCTGAGAAACTAGTAAATTAAACGATAGTAAGATGGCGTTTATGACGTTCTGCTTTAATGACAAAATAAACTATGTGATTAAAGTGGAAACTTCAAGATTACAGTTGACATTTCGACCTTTTTTTCCACTGTGTCCCTATTTTTTTTTTCTTTTCTCTGTACCCTAATACGCTTTCATATGACACTCAGACGGTGAGCTACAACTCGCCTTTTCACTGTGACTTTGATATCTGACCACTTCTTTTTTATTTCAGCCACTGTGTGACTTTCTGAACTTGAACTTTCGAGTTTCTCCGCCACTCTTATGTCACTTGAGCAACTTCCTTGTGTTGTTTATACCACTACTTAAACCAACAAATAGTACATTTTTCCTTGCTTCCACTTGGTATTCGCTGAAATTCTTCTTTTTTTCCCTGTGTTTTTGCCATTGTCTTTTCACAGAACGCTGAACTTAAGGGGCTATTTATATTGATTTACATATTCAAAGAGGTGTAATTCTGGGAGGAGTCAGGGTTGGGCGGCAGGTGTATGCACATGCGTTACATTTCACTCTGAAGTTGTGTAATGTGTAAGTTGATGTACACACAGATTTATGCAACTGGATTTTTTTTTGTGCATACGCACATTTATATTTTTGTCCATACACCATGTTTTAGTGTGAATTCTACTCACAATGTTATGAGGCCACAGGTGTGCAAAGCTTGCAGATATTTACACAGGAAGACTTTAGGCTGTAATTGCTCCCAAAAGAGCTTCGACAAAGTACTGGAATAAGAGTCTGAATACTTGTATTAATTCAATTTTTTTTTTATTTTAAATAAAGCTGCAAACCTTTCTGAAAACATTTTTTCAGTTTTTTCAAGGGTTATTGATTGTGGATTGATAGGCAAAAATGGCACATTTATCAGTTTAATATTAAATCTACAGCACAATAAAGTGTACAGATAGTGATGGGGTCTGAATATAGGAATGAGGGTTTTTGTAGAGCAATTGCACCACAGAGCAATTGGCTACCCACAACAACAACTATTGTGTGAAGTGTGGAGGTGAGCTACTGATTTGTTGACACAAAAATACAGTAACAGAGAGAAGGAACACTGCCGCACTTTGTTTTTCAACTATTAAAGTGTAAATGTGCCCAAGATCTTTCGCCAGTATAGACAGGAAAATTAAACCTGCATAATTAGGTCCTGGTGGGACTGTAATTTTTTTCTTTTTTTGTTTATTGTTATTGTGATTTCTCCCTTTTGATGTTTGTGCCTCATTTGTTGAAAATAAAAGCATCAATTTTCCTCTTTTTAAGCCACATTATCTCTGGGTCAGTGTGACTACCAGACGTCATCCTATCACACAGCAGGTTAATAAATGTAGCTTCAATAATGAGTTCAGAGCTGCTCTAATATGTTTTATTTCCGCTTCTTGCTCAGAGTTGTAGTTATTTCAAACAGCATGCAGCTGCTGGAGATTAAAAGGCTGCATTATGCCTCATTCCATGCATGGAACCAAAACTCAAGTAGCCTTATCACCAATCTACTTCTCTGTGCAAGTAAGCATTCATTAAACGTACATTATGTAGTCACCAAGATGCCATACAGGCATACAGGATTTAAGGAGAAAAAAAAACGAAAAGGCTAAGAGAAGGTTGAATTTCTGTTTTTTAGTGATGGCATCAGTTAACAAGTCAAGGAGCCACACAAAGTGGAAAGCTGCCCTGTTTTGAAAAAGACGAATATGAACACCTGATGCTGTTTATATTTGACATCCATGACTGAGGCAGAGCAAAGCAACAGCGAACAATTTAAAAAATAACTTTGGTCGATTAATATATGTTATAGTGGCATTTAACCTTCATTGAAAAAGAAGCTGTCTGCATGGCTGGGCTGCACTTTTTGTGTTTTTGTGTAGTTTTGTTTATATCAGTTGTTGTGCTTGTACTGTGGTAAAATGGAGAATTTCTTTTTAAGTGTGAAGATGCTTTTAAGGGCCTGTAGGAAATTGGAGCCACATGAGGATGAGGATATTACATTTGCCTCAGGTACAAATTTCTATTTAAACATGGAAAAAAGGATCTGATAAGAACACAGCTGCCATATGGTCACCTCGACTCAAATGGACAGCCCCCTAGTTTTATGTCTTCTAAATATTTGTGTTCAATTAACAGTTTCTTCGACATTTGTAATATTTTCAAAGGCAAGTTTGGTCTTAAATTAATGCTAATGTTCTAGTGAATATTTTACAGTTATTTTAAAAAGGTTATGTGTCTGTTATAAATTCTCCAAATGTGCATATAAAAGAAGCAGGCCATACCATGTAGGTACTGTATGTGTTCTTGGGGTGAAGGGAGTTTCATGATCTACAAAGTGCCTTTGTCTGTATGTTTCTTGGTACCAATCTGACATGGTGCTCTCTCTCAAAATTTTATACAGCCACACTGAACAAACTGAAGTTTTGATCTCTGATTTAAAGCATTGGTTTCAAGCCCTCATATTATATCAAAGGAATATGTTTGACACTGCTGAAGTATTCAGCAAGTCACGTCTGTGCATTTTTAGTTGGGATATCACAGGAAACAATACTTGGAAGGCATGTCTGTACCAAAATGGTGAAATATATAACTGTACAGGCTTTGCACAGCATGAGTAGTACCAACTGAAAGTCGGTACAGCACTATTGCATGAATGGAAGTGGACGTATTACTTTGGAAAGCAATATAATGCATGTGAAAAGTATGAGCAAAAACAACATATGAAAATGGGTCACAGTGCTACTACACCACATCTGAAAAAGAAAACCAGCAAAAGTCATGTTTGAAAAAAGCTTTATGCTCAAGACAGGAGAACTTCAGGGCATGGTTGCTGGATTTGTGCTAATCATTAATAAAACAAAAATAGGCAAACCACCCACACATAGTCTTTTGGCATTGCCACTTTTATCCCATTATGGACATGTGAGTTTTAATTGCTCAACTTGCAGATGCTGAGATTAATTACTTTTCAACACCATGTCCACAGTCCTGAAAAAGAAATGGACGCTTTGCATTTATTCTCTGATTGGACATCTACCAATGTCTGTTCAAGACAACTATCCATTTTATAACTGTCCCACATATCCAGAATCACACACTTATATAGGACTGTGGAATGTGCAAGGAAAGTTGACCTGCGTCAAGTGTTCACAACAGTTGTTGCAAGTAAATATCGTGAGGTTTCAAGTAAAGTAGCTTTTGCACACCACCGAGGAATATGTTGTCCCATTTATTAATAACAAAAAAAAATGTATTTAATGTTTTGATGCTTCAAAGCACATCTCTCTGCTAATACAACCCTCAGTTAACAGAAATGTATTACAGAGACACGCAGTTTAAGCAATGTAGGCAAAACTTCATAATGAATGTGAATCTACAAATGCTAAATGTGTGTCAGTTGCTTTGGATTTTAAAGTAAAACTAATATTCATGAGTATAACCTAACAAGTGATAAATATAGTGAAAACATACTGTATACTGTATGTCATGTATTTGAATGGTAGATTTGACAAACGTAATGCCTTCTCTCAGTTAAAATTAATGGACTACAAGTAACATCAGTGCATTTATTTTTGAATTCTGGATTTGTACACATGCTGGAGAATAACAAAGTCTGATCACTCATGAAAGATACTTTAAACACAGAAAAACAAAGGCTATTTGTACAAAAGTTCTGAAATAATGGATTAATGTAAAACAGACAAGTCTGATTTCATTCAGGAAGCCTCAATGTTTGGGCAAATGTAAGAAAGGGACAGATTTAGACAACTAAACAACTAATGTTTCAGGTGAGGGCAGCACGGTGGCGCAGTGGTAGCGCTGCTGCCTCGCAGTAAGAAGACCTGGGTTCACTTCTGGAGTTTGCATTTTCTCCCCGTGTCTGTGTGGGTTTCCTCTGGGCGCTCCGGTTTCCTCCCACAGTCCAAAGATATGCAGGTTAGGTGCATTGGGGATCCTAAATTGTCCCTAGTGTGCGCTTGGTGTGTGGGTTTGTGTGTGCCCTGCGGTGGGTTGGTACCCTGCCCGGGGATTGTTCCTGCCTTGCGCCCTGTGTTGGCTAGGATTGGCTCCAGCAGACCCCCGTGACCCTGTGTTAGGATATAGCAGGTTGGATAATGACTAACTGACTGTTTCAGGTGTTTGTGACATTTGAATCAATTTGTAGGTTTGGAACATTTGTTATTGTAAATTTATATTTGCATCATTAGGTGATAAAAAACAGATTTTAAAAAAGTATGTTGTTATAAAAACAGCTTTAAAGAATTTGTTTAAATGAATGCCCTGATATATCTTGAATTTCACAAATTCAAAAATATTTGTATTTTAATTTTTAGTATTTTATGCATTATCATTCAATTACAGGAGAGAAAATGTCACAGAATAAAATTAGAATGTGCCTGTTGTAAGAGAAATCAGGGAGTCCATGATGAGATCATTCTTTATAAGCCCTATGTAGAAATAACCCCAATTATAACAATTTGCTGTTACACTTGGAAAAATCCCAAAGTCTAGCTCACATTAAAATTTAAGTCTTAATTTGAGATTTTTGAATGCCAATAATAGTTTACTTAAAGCTGGATAAAGACTTGATTGATTTACTGCTATTTTAAATCTGCTGTTACTATTAGTTTATATATTTTGTACTCTTTTACAGAAAAAGACACAATACTGTAAATTTGAATAATGGAGGTTCTTTAAATTAAAAATCCAGAGAAAAGGATTTCTGTCTTTGCAGTAGTACTGAATAAGTTTTGAGTATCATGAAATTTCACTGGTATGTAATTCGAATGTAAAAATTCTTGTATCATTCCTAATTTCTAGTATTCTTAAACATTTCATATAACTTTTATTCATTTAAAGCTACTGTGCATAAATTTGAATTTGATATTAATCAATTATTGTAAGATTTTACTGATTATTTGTCTGAAATCATTGTAAATAGGGCAGGGAGTTTAGGACAAGCCAGGTTTAGAATTGCGCATGAAGGAACAAACAGTAGTGTAAAAATAAAAATGCATAGTAATGTAAATTCTAACACAGCATATGTAAATGTAAATGACTAACACACTAAAAATAGCTTGCCTTAATGCTAGAAGTCTCAAAAATAAAACATGTGAGTTAGGAGTTGTGTAGAGGAGCAAAATTATAACGTTATAGCAATATCAGAAACCTGCCTAAATTACAAAGATGTCAACAATTATAACAGAGCGATACATATTTTTTTAGGAAGAATAGCCAGAACAGAAAGGTGAGGGGTATGCGGTTTATGTCAAACAGAATTTAAAAAAAAAAAAAAAAGTCCTCTTCAGTTGGACGATGAGCCCCACCTTAGGGAGGACATCTGGCTTGACTTTGTCTGGATAGCATTAGGGAAACAGGTCTTATTTTAGGAGTGTGTTATACTGTACACTGTCCAATGTAGACAGTAATTTCAATGTACATCTTTTTAGTAATATTAAAAAGGAAAGTTTACAGGGGTATATTATAGTCTTGGTGCACTTTAATTATCCTAATATTAATTGGGATAACCTTGCAAATGGTGGAGCACAAGAGCAAGGTTTTTTTTGCAGTAATCAATGACTGTTTTTTAAAACCATATGTTTTAAAAAGCACCAAGTGAAGGGAAGCCCATCTGGATTTAGTATTTTGTAAAAATCAGGATAGAATTGAGGGTGTAGAGGTGATTGAATCATTAGTGTCAAGTGACCATAATATAATACAGTACTCAGTGTTTTGGAAGAGTGTGGATAAACTGACAAAAATTGTTAAGTTTAACTTAACTACTCAACATTTACCCTGCCAAAGTTTAAGGAGGGTGAACCAGAATACGCTTATAAGTGTGGAGACAGTCAAGGAGTAGTAGAACAGGTTTAAAAAACATTTTACATGTAATGCAGGACAGGTACCTACCTAAATTTGGAATTAGTATAAATTAAAAAAAATCCACAGTGGGTTAATACAAAGTTGAAAAAGAAGCTTCGAAGGAAAAAAAGCAGCTGTATAAGGCGTCCAGTAGCTCCAACGTGAATTGCATTGCTACTGCACCACATCTGAAAAAAAACCCAGCAAAAATCATGTTTGAAAAAAACTTTATGCTCAAGACAGGAGAACTTCAGGGCATGGTTGCTGGATTTGTGCTAATCATTAATAAAAAAAATAGGCGAACCACACACACATAGTCTTTTGGCATTGCCACTTTTATCCCATTATGGACAAGTGAGTTGTAATTGCTCAAGAGAGCTCATGAGAACATGAGGGCAACCATTAAGAAAGATATTAGGGAGGCTAAAAGTCCGTCAGAGAGGAATATAGCAGATAAGGCAAAAGATGATCCAAAGAGATTCTTTCAGTATTTTAGTAGTAAAAGAACAGTCAAGGAGGAGATGAAGTGCATCAGGAATAGTAAAGGAGAATTAAAAAAAAAAAATACAGAGAGTGAAATAGCAGATGCTCTAAACTTGCATTTTTCTGAAGTCTTCACATGTGAGGAAGTAGATAATCTCCCTGCGGTAAAAGGAACTATTAAGGAGGTATTGAGCGGTTAGGAAATTGTTGAGGGAGAAATACTGTTTCAATGAAATGGGCTGAAATCAAACAAATCACCAGGGGCCTCATGTATAAATGGTGCGTACGCACAGAAATGTTATGTAAGAACGTTTCCACGTTCAAATCGCGATGTATAAAACCTAAACTTGGCGCAAAGCCACACACATTTCAACGGTACTTCATACCCTGTCGTACGCAAATTCTCCACTTGGTTTTGCAGACTGGCTGCACCCAGCATCAAAGCAGTGCTACTGTTCCTGTGTGGTTACCCTTTCTTTCTTAGATGCACATTCCTGGTGCGGCTTTATAAATACACTGAAACTAACTGCATATCGTTTATTAGTGTAATGCATCTGATTGTAATTAACCTGTAACAATATAATGATCCAGGGAATAGCCATAGTATTCCAAATTCCATAACTGCTTTAGCGTTGTTACTTTCACTGCACCTTCTTTAAATGCTTTCAGATGCTCCTGTTAGGGGTTGCCACAGTTTAAGAACCACGTAGTGATTCACACACAGAGCACAAAGAAGATCAAATACAAAACAAAGCATTTAACATGTTAGTTTACTTACGATGGGATTTGAGAAACTAGTAAATCAATTTTAAGATGAAGTTTATGATGTTCTACTTTAATGACAAAATAAACTACGTGATTAAAGTGGAAATTTCGAGATTAAAGTTGACATATTCTGCTTTTTTCCCCACTGTGTGCCTATTTTTTTTCTCTGTACCCTAATAACTTTGATACGACACTCAGACCTTGGGCTACTACTCGCCTTTTCATAGCGACTTGGTATGTGGCAACTTCTTTTTTATTTCGGGTACTGTGCGACTTTGTGGACTTGAGCTTTCGAGTTTCTCCAACACTCTGTCACTCGATCAACTTCCTTTTGTTGATTATACCACTGTTTAAACCAACAAATAGTTTTTCCTTGCCTCCACTTGGTATTCGCTGAAATTCTTATATTTTCCACCGTGCTTTTCCCATTGTCTTTTCACAGAAGGCTGAGCTTAAGGGCTATTTATATTGATTTGCATATTCATAGAGGCGTAATTCTGGGAGGAGTTAGGACGGGACAGAAGGCACGTGCACGAGCATTACTTTTCATGCTGACCGGGATTTATGTAGCGGAAGACAGATTCCTGTATCTAGATTTTTATGTGCGTAAGCACATTTCGGCTTTTGTGCTTACGTCATGTTATAGTGCGAATTCTACGCACGGTGTTATGCAGGCCCCAGGACTGGATAATATTTACCCTCTCATTCTCAAGGTGGACAATGAGTACATATATAATCCTTTGATGCATACTAAGTCACTGTGACTTTTAGGAAGTCACTGAACATTAGGGAAGGACTGGAGAATGGCAAATAATATCCTGTTATATAAAAAGGGTGATGGAGCAGATCCAAAGCAACTATAGACCAGTAAGCTTAATGTGCACCACAGGTTAACGGAAGGAATTAAGGATAAGATTGAGCAGAACAGGGAAAGAACAGGAGTTTTACTGAACAGTCAGCATGGGTTCAGATGAGGTAGATCATGTTTTACTAACATGCCAGAATTCTTTGAGGAAGGATATTATCAAAGTGGAGCATATGATATTATTTATCTGAACTTTCAGAAAACATTTGATAAGGTGCCACATGATCAGTTGGGCATCAACCTAAAAGAAGTGGGATTTCAGGGTGATGTTTGTAGATGGGTGCAAAATTTATTTAGACACTGGAATTCAAGGATGATGGTGTGAGGAACCTTATCAGAACTGGCAGATGTTAAGAGTGGTTTTCAATTAGTATAATTGATCAAAAGGAGTTCATCAAGAACATGGGGACAGAATTGGAAACTTAAAGGTAAATTTTACATTAACATTAGGAAATTTTTTCTTCACGCAAATAACCATAGACATATGAAATAAGCTAGCAAGTAGTGTGATAGACAGTAGAACTTTAGGGACTTTTAAAACTAGACTTGATTGTTTTTTAGAAGAATTAAATAGATAGGACTGGTGAGCTTTTTTTTTTTTTGCTGAATGGTCTGTTCTCGTCTGGATGGTTCTACTTTCCAAGTGCTGGATGGGTATGCCCCTTTTTTTTGCAGATGCACATTTTAACTCCACCTCTGATGTTTACAGTCTGAATATTCATATTTGACAAGTAGTATTTAATAGTTATGCTTTAAATTAGACATTACTGTTCCAAAGTTGGGGGTCACCCAGAATTTTTTTTTGTTTTTGATAGAAATTGATACCTTTTATTACCAAGATACTATTCGATTCATTTAAAAATACATCCAAGGCATGGAAGTGTTTCTAACAGCTAATACTGCTTGGAATTACTGTTGTGTAATGTATTATTCACATATAGCTGCCAAGTGTTCTAATGGTAAACTCCCTTACGCTGCTATAATCCAAAAAACATGAACAAAGAAAAAACAAGGAAAGAACAAAACCAAAAAATAATCGTAACACTACTCTACTGTGAGGCAGGGTGAAAATGATGGCTCTGGAGTAAATAATATGCTATTGTTTTGTTTTATTTTCCGTCCTATAGAAAGTTCACGTAGGGCTCATAATTGTCAGTTCTCATAATGAGGCAAACAGCACTTTTCTGTTTAACCTTCCATCTTTATATTAAATCATAGCAACCTTTTGCTAATAGCTAAGGGCAGGGGTGCCCAATGCGTCGATCGTGATCAACCGGTAGATCGCAAAAGTAGTGCAGGTAGATCGCGTTGCATTCCAAAAGAATTTTTTTAAACGTTAGTCTATATATCCTCCCTATGGCATTTGCCACTTGATTGACATACAGGGCGGCCAGTCTGAGATCTCTTTTCTTCTAAGACACTGGTCATCCTGCACACACAATCAAACACGCGAGCTACTGCAAAACTCCAGCTGTGATCTAGTTAGCCTTCCAATTTATATCACTAAAGAAGGGATTTAAAAAAAAATTGTTTGGGGAGGGTATGGGCTGGATGTGGAATTGGAAGAGGATTTTTTTTCTCACAAGGTCACAATTGAAGTGCGTTTGTCTGATCTGTCAATCTATCATTGCTATTCCAAAGAAGGAAAATGTGGAAAGGCACTTTCGAACAGTTCATAAAAACTACGAAACTGACGTCCTTCCAAAAAGCAATCTGAGAAAGAGAAAGGAGAGGGAACTAAAACTGTTTATTTATTATTATTATTTTTTTTTTAATGTAGGTAGATCATTTTAACCTGGTCATTTTAAAAGTAGCTCGCAAGCCGAAAAAGTGTGGGCACCCCCTGGCTAAGGGCATGAGTTTCTAATTCTCCTCTATTCATACAATACAAGTATAAACCCTGTGAAATGCAATGTGGATATTCTTTATTACATGGATACTTCAGATAGATATTTGTTGCCAATTCTGTTTTCAGTCATCTTGGCTCATCTTGACTAGTGACAGGAAAAGACACAGCAGCTTGTCTCTGCTGTTGTAATCTGACACCCAGCTACATGACTGTATCAATAAATCTGTCGTCTGCTCACAACAAGCCCTCTGATATAAATTAATGTCTCTACATTTTGTTATCAGCAAGGTCCTAGTAATTGCCTGACAGTGTCACGATTTGCTATACATCTATCTTCACAAAAATCAAAATCTTTTATCACCAAGCTCTTAATATGCACCTTGCAGACCTGTTTTCTTTGGACTCCTAGTAAGGACGTGAAAGTCCTGGACTAAGATGTGCAGAATGCTGTGGAAGTGAACTGTCCCAAAATGACAATGTCAATGCTGAAAAATATTCGCAACTGCAATTTTCATGATATCAAGAATGAATCATTTTCTTGTATTTAGATTTTTTTGAACAGATGTGAAAGTAGGAGGGGCATATCATATAATATCATCAACATACCCTGCTCATTCATTTGGTGGAATTTTTAAGTACAATTCATATTATTGCATTGGACAAGTCCACATTACTGCAGGTGTTGTTTTCAAAACTCAGTTAAGAGAGAAACTTGCTTGAGAATTGTAGAGAAAGGGCAACAATAAGTCCTACTGGCCATCACAAGATGCCTCTGTTGAGATCATTGTTCTTAGTGCCGAATGTAAAGTGTCTTTGGAAAGAAGCCCTGAACTTTTTGGCCATATGACCAAAACAGGAGTAAGAGCAGGAGTGCCCAACTGAGTATGCCATATGTCCCACATATATTAACCACACTATGTCAGGAAAGACGTAATTTTGCTACTTTGATTTTTAATGTTTTTAGAAATTGCACCATTGGTGATGTCACAAATTTTTTTTTTTGTTGCAGCACCACACATTGCTATGATGGATTATACATGTGCAATATCTGTGATCATACATACAGTACAATGTCATGGTGTTCATGTTTGAAAGACCAACATGCAAGTGATATCTCAAACAAAAAGAATCAATGGAACAGTAAGGCTAGCTTCTTACGCTTTTTTCTTTTTTTGTTATTTACAAGTTTACCTTCTTGCCTTCAGAAGGAAAGCTGGGTGATGGTCAGTGTAAAGTTTACACATTTTACCCATGTTCAGGTGTATTTTCTCCAGATGTTTGGGGTTTCCTTCTTCCCAAAGTTAATCTGATTTTCAAATGTTAATTGGCATGGTGTTTGTGTGTAGCCTGTGTTCGTCTGGCATCCTATCCAGAGAACTTCATACCTTATGCTCAGTCCTAAAGTAATAAGCGTTGTATCCCGACCATCCTATAAAGAGAGTTCACAATATCCTTATATATAATTTGATACTATCCGTATGTATGGTGTTCGCGTCAATACCCTGTATGTATGGTGTTCGCGTCAATACCTCGACTCTATACAAGTTAGAACCATGCAATGGGACTCTGCCACTGTAGTTAGAACATAACGTGGCAAACACAGACGCAGTATTGCATGATTGGCTAAGAATGTTCGAATGCTTCAGTGACGCCGCTGGACGGCCGAGTATAGTAAGTCGCTGATGGTTCGAGCAGATAACTGTAAGTTCAGTTGCTTTTTGGAACGTTGGTTTGGTGGGGCGTACTTTCCAGGACTAACATTGTCGACAGACTTAAACCATTCGACAGCTCCGGAACCGTAATTTTAGAACGTATCGCCATTTGCTTGGTATGTCGAAATCTATCTTTGGGCAGTTCGGTTTTGGCATCCATCCTTCTGACATCTATTGGCAAACTGAGTAATGACGGCTGGGTATTAACAACGGTCATTGTTTAAATTTTAGCCGATCTCAGATCTAAAATGACTACGGCAACATAATTATTACTCCGACTCTGATTAGAGTCGTAAAATACAGTTTGTTTTGAAAATTTGCTTGCCGGAAAAAATCAAATGAGGTGCGCTGAAGAGCTGAGTTCACGTCTCGCAGCCCAGTTTAAACAGGAAGCTCTTCATTACATCGGCCGAAAAGGTCTATTTTAAGTACAAATCAGTGCCATGATAACAAAATCATTTCAAGGACTTAAAAAAACCAATAATTCTTTGCAGAGAAAGTATGGATTTCACAAATGTAGAATTTGTAGCCCGATTCGATCGGGCTCCCAGTCGCTAGTTTATATATATTTTTTTTTATTCCTCAGTATAGGACTTTACATTTACCTACAATGAACTGTATTCATGTTCAGAGTACTTAATGAGTATTGCCCAAAATATTCTAGGAGTATTTTTCTTGTATTTGTAGTATTTGCTATCATTCCTGATTTGGTGTAATTGGCCAACATCAAATAAGTTTAAATTCTTAATAAGTATAAGAACTGGAGAAGAGACAAAGGCTAAACAATACAATTTAAGCTTGTATAGATTTACTAACTGCGATGACACTACTGTTGTACAGGAACACAAATTAGGAAACGTTTCTGGCAAGTCCAGGGTATCGTAACATTTATGAGGAGAGTAAGTCAAGGGTATTGTAACATTTGTAAGGGGATTAATGCAATTGCCATATTTATGTCCAATAATGCAGCTGATAATGGGATGTAAAACGCTCTTTGTTTATTGAATTATTCATGGACCATAACTACAGTGTAGTACTAAGCACTTTATATATGTGTGCTTTTGGTTGCCCAAATGGTCGCCCAGCGGTTTCTGAAGCAGGGGTATGTGTATAGCCGGTGCCTGAAGATGTTCTTGGAACAGCAGCACCATCATCACCTGGGGTCACCTTTTTTAATATTGTTTGAAACAGAATAAACAGTAATATCGCATCTGCTGCCTGCTTGTTTGTCTTATTAAACATGCAAATTGTTTATATGAATATGGATAATGGTAAGTGGGAAAAAAGCTATTAAAACTCACCCTCACCCACAATAACTGCAACGGCTTGCTGCTCAAATGGTATGAGCCCTGGAATTCTGGTACCTCCTCCAACAGTGCTGACACAAAGACGGTGGGCTGTGACTAGACTTTTCACGTCGACTTTGATATCCAACTACTTCTATTTTTATTTGGGCACTGTGCGACTTTCTGTGCTTGAACTTTCTAGTGCCTCCACCTTGCTGTGCCACTCCTTAAACTTCCTTTTGTTGCTTATGTCACTGCTAATGCTACCAAATAGTATGTTTTTTCTTGACTCCACTTCACTGAGCAGGACCTCCATTTTGCATTCACCGAAATTCTTCATTTTTACATGTGCTCCTGTCATTGTCTTTTAACCAAATATTGAACGGATGAGGCTATTTATATATTGATTTACATATCCAAATGGGCAATTCTGGAAGGAGTTTGGGTGGGACTGTAGCCACATGCATGTGCATTAAAATTCATGTTGATTGGGATTTATAAAGAAAAAGTGCATAGAACTGCTTGTGCACAGTTTTATGCATGTGAATTTGTTTGTGAATATGCACATTTCTAGTTATCTATACACAATGTTTCAGTGTTAATTCTACACAAGGTTTTATACATGAGACCCCAGGTCAACTTATTATTTACAATAGAGTCAAATGGAGTCTTTGAGAATTATTGTAATGCTATCTTAACGAAAAGACAAACATCTGAGTACAGCAGCCTAATACAACAAATGACTAACATGTTTACAACAATTTAAACAATAGTGGTATTCACAGAGCCTTAAAAAAACAGTTGTCTCAAAATAAATCAAAGTTTCCTGAGCAGATTATGTTGTTATGCAAAGGATTATGTCAAACAACACATTTCCCTTTTGGGTTGTTGAAAGAATAAACTGTTCTGAATGAAGGCTGGAACCTCAGTGTACCAGTGGGTGGGTTATAAAATGCAACTCCCATCTGTCAATCATCCTTACCTATGAACTGATGATGTCAAAGGCTTTTTCTGATGTTGCACAGCTGCACAGTATTGCAGCTTCTTGAAATAGCATCTGCTCATTTGCTACAAGGTAATCCCCATCCTGTGAGTAATCCAAACTGAATAAAGCCACTTGATATTTTTTTGTTTATACACACAATTGAACCTCATTAAAGGGGCAGTTTTAATTAAGTACTTAAAATTTAAATATTTAAAACTAATACAATTCTAATTACAAGAATACATTCCAAGACTAATTATCCTAATTAATAATCTGCCTGTCAACAATTTCCAATTACGCACCGGCGGTCACTTCTGCTCCAGAATTTCTTAACAGATGGTAGCACTTGCCGGATCCACTGTAGTGGATGTCGATCTGTTCTGTCTTCTTTGCACGTATTGTTTGATGAATAATGTAACTGTAAATCTCATTAAAATGCAATCAGCACTTCTGTAGTGGAGCAGCAAAGAGAAACTGCAGTTCCCAGCCCTTTGAGATTGGTGCTCAAATTAAATTTGTCAAGATGTTAAGAAGTTGAGGAGCTGAGATTACAGTGGTTTAAGTTAAATAGAGTTTTACAAGAATATATTAGGCATAGAAAGAGCAGTGTATCTTTTTGTGGCCTATTAAAAGCAATTTCTGCCTAATAAATCCTAACAATGCTTTTGCTGCCAGCTTTTATGAACTCTTTTAGTACTGAAGCCCTTTCAAGCGTCTGTTGTGATGATGCATCAGCATTTAACAGTTTCCATTATTAACACAAATTCATCTCAATAAATTGTTCTCTGCTCATTTCTTTGATTGATTTTCCGCCTAATAGCAGGATCTGGGCATCCATATTCATGATAACACGTTGTAAGGTTTCCGTGAAAAGATAATTATAACTTGTTTAGAAGCCATTTTTAATTTTAAGCAGCAAGTACTTTGACTCCAGCTTTGGAATGTCTAACTGCTGCCATTACTGAACAGCAGCTAAGCCAATACTGTACTGAGCTGAACTGTTAAGCACAGTAGTTGTACCTCTTTGGAAATTAACACTGAGAATGTGGTGGTATTCCCGTTATATGAGGAGAGGCTAGTAAAGGCCATTTACCTTTAAGCTGGTTTAAACCAATAATGTTTGAGAAGTCTAAAGCAGTACTCAGGTGAGTCCCTGTGATTACAAGCTGTGATATACTGGTTAGGGGAGGGATGTCAAACTCTGGGCCTGGAGGGCCGCGGTGGCTGCAGGTTTTCATTCTAACCCTTTTCCTAACCAGTGACCAGTTTTCACTGCTAATTATGTTTTCCTTTCATTTTAAGGATTCAGTGCTCTGAATCGATTCTTTTCTTTTCTTCATTAAATGACTGCCAAACAGAAATGAGACATGAAACAAGCCAACAGATGACCAGCTAAATTGGGGCTTCAAACTCCAGCCAGTTTCACTCCAACCACTTTCTTAATGAGAAGCTGATTCTTGCTCTTAATTAAATTAATTATTTAATTCCATGGCTTGTTGCTACTCTCATTCTGTCACAGCAGACATTTCCAAAACTGTTGATTTTCTGTTTTTTCTAAAAACACCGTCAAAATGTTTTGGTGACTTGAGAGATCAACCTTACTGAGACCTTCACCTTTCTTTATTTTCATACATTGTGTGATGGGCACAGGTGAGCTGGTCATAAATGCTAACATTATTCAAAGTTATTGTCTGTTTTTACATGCATTTTTTTTTCTATCAGTATACTGCTGCTGGATTATGTGAATTTCCCCTTGGGATTAATAAAGTATCTATCTATCTATCTATCTATCTATCTATCTATCTATCTATCTATGTGGAGGCTTTTTTTGTGTCTCACTATTATCGGGCTGCAAGTTAAGGAAAAAGAAACAACAAAGGGGCCTGAGTCAAGTTAATTCAAATTAAGGCAAAATAAGTTAATTAGCAGAAAAAACTGGTCATTAATTAAGAAGATGGATAAAATGAAAACCTGCAGCCACTGCGGCCCTCCAGGACCAGAGAACAACAACCGTGGTGTATAGGAAAAGTGACCCCAATCTACATTCTGAACATCTGATTAGATCATGGCCCGAACAGGATCAGTGAAGAGAACAGACATAGTCCAAAACTGGCAGGTGAAATGTGCGATTTTATTTACACAAAGTGCTGTACAAGAAAAACTCAGCAGTGTCTGGTGGGATTTATTTCACAGTCCTTAAGCACTAACATTCCATCAAAAGTAATATAAAACCAAAAAAGAAAGAAGAAAAAAAAAAAATCTATTTACAGTATGTCCAGTGCACTTCCACAGTTCTCTATACAAAAACTACATGCCCCCCTCCCCTGCAAAAATCAAGGCAGTCTCCCTCTTTTATCTCTAGGTCAGGAAAACTCAAAAGGGGGAAAAATAATGTACAAGAAAATGTGTGTATATACAAAAAGAAAAAAAATCGTACCACTCTCAACATCATATATCTCTCTATTATAAAAAAAAAAATCATGGGAGGGAGACTAGTGAGACGAGACGTGATCTTCTTGGAAGACAATTTGAAATCCTGCGAGAGACACATTAACGTCATGCGAGACAAGGCTGTGAGACAACATTTAAAACAAGTTCACATACATCTAACCTAGCAGTTGTTGGAATGCTTTTGGCAGACACACTTCATGTGGTCCCATCTCTTAAAACAACAACAAGCGATAAGCAGAACATGCAGCTTGCCAGCAGCAGCAAGCCAGCAAATGATCCGACCGCTTCTCCTTAGCGTGCGTTCAGCCACAGTGCCCCTCCTCCCCCTCCACAATGCCAGCGGCAGAGACACGAAGTGGCAAAAGGACAGCTGCTATACAAGCTTTTAAATGATTGATGTGCAGCACGAGAAACGGAACACGCAGCGTGCCATCAGCAGCAGCAACAAGCCAGCAGATGATCCGACCGCTTCTCCTTAGCATGCGTTCAGCCACGCCCCCTTCACAACACGAGCAGCGTTATACGTCCTGCGAGAAAGAGATTTAACCACGCCTGGGGCCGGAAATAAAGGAGAAGTATTGATTTTACAAAAGTTTTAAAATAAAAGTGAAATTAATGCAAATGTAACAATTCCTATGAAAATAGCAATTTCTTTAAATTATCTGGTAAACCAAACCCGGGGGTTGGCAAGCGAAGCAAGCAGGAGGCGGAGCCCCCAGTGTGTGTGTATATATATATATCTTGTCACGCTTGGGTCACAGATTTGCACAGAGACACAGGAGGTCATAGAAACAAGAAGGATTTTTATTCAAACACTGCAAACACATGAGCTTAAACGTGCTCCATGACAAGTCAGGGATGACAGTTCCGCTAGGAGCAGAGAGAGAGAGAGAGAGAGAGATAAAAGCAAACAATCAATTCCAAAACCGACAGGCGCTGCGCAAGGCTTTTAAGTTAGCGGAGTATCGCGTGAGGCTTGTATTACGCGTTATAGCGCAAGTGAGAAGGTAAGGAGCAGTGTGAGGGTAGTCTGTGTTTCAGGGGTATTCCCAGGGGCGTCTTTGTCTTCTTGGGGTGCGATCACCCCTCCAGCTCACAATATATATATATATATATATATATATATATATATATATATATATAT
>JANRMT010062814.1:104673891-104693169 GCA_026402145.1 Polypterus bichir lapradei | reverse complement strand
ATATATATATATATATATATATATATATATATATATATATATATATACAGTACAGGCCAAAAGTTTGGACACACCTCCTCATTCAATTTGTTTTCTTTATTTTCATGACCATTTACAGCACTCCATCACTCTCCTTTTTGGTCAAATAGCCCTTACACAGCCTGGAGGTGTGTTTGGGGCCATTGTCCTGTTGAAAAATAAATGATCGTCCAACTAACCTGACTTCTGCACAACACAACTGCTGGTCCCAACCCCATTGATAAAGCATGAAATTCCACTAAATAACCCTGATAAGGCACACCTGTGAAGTGAAAACCATTTCAGGTGACTACCTGTTGAAGCTCATCGAGAGAATGCCAAGAGTGTGCAAAGCAGTAATCAGAGCAAAGGGTGGCTATTTTGAAGAAACTAGAATATAAAACATGATTTCAGTTATTTCACCTTTTTTTTGTTAAGTACATAACTCCACATGTGTTCATTCATAGTTTTGATGCCTTCAGTCATGAAAATAAAGAAAACACATTGAATGAGGAGGTGTGTCCAAACTTTTGGCCTGTACTGTATATGCCGCTCCTGTATTTTTCTTGGTTTAACAGCAACTGTGCCTGTGGCCTTTCATTTCCTGATTACATTTCTTACATTTGAAACTGACAGTTTAAACCTCTAAAATAGCTTTTTGTAGCATTCCCCTAAACAATGATACTGAACAATCTTTGTTTTCAGATCTTTTGAGAGTTTCTTTGTGGATCCCATGCTGACACTCTTCAGAGGAGAGTCAAAGGGAAGCACAACTTGCAAATGACCACCTTAAATACCTTTTCTCATGATTGGACAAACCTGTCTATGAAGTTCAAGACTTAACAAGCTACTCCAACCAATTTGGTGTTGCAAGTAATCAGTATTGAGCAGTTACATGCATTCAAATCAGCAAAATTACAAAGGGACCCATTTTTTTGCTCAGCCAGTTTTTCACATTTGATTTAATTTCATACAACTAAATACTGCTTCACTAAAAATCTTTGTTCGGAAAACACCCCAGTACTCAGATGTTCCTAAGAAATGAAAGACATACCACTGTTATCTTTTTTGTTGAAAGTACAGTAAATTAATTTGCAGGCTGAGAGGTGTTCCCAAACTTTTTCATATGACTGTATGCCTCTTTTAGGTGGGTTGCTATCCTTAAAAGGACAGTTCTCCATTACCCATTACCTGAAATTCTGTTTGCAACACTGCATTTTGCCATTTTTAAAGACAACCATGTTACTGGTGCTGAAGCTCCTCATTTCAATGATGGAATGGCAGCTCTTACTATGGGTAACTAATCCCTGATGCACCTAGCCAGTGCCACTACACAGCCCTCCCTTCAAAATTGCTGACACACTTCTTGAAATGACACACAATTCTTTGAAACAGCAAGGTTGTCTTAGTTTCTGCTGCAGTCATGAGCATGATGAAAGAAAGAACATCCGGAGTGTTTCGCTGTTAGGTGGCACAGCAGTGATGTTTTTTATGCTGCATTGTATGATGATGCATCAAAGATGTTAAGTGTTGCTCTGTTAAAAAATGCACGTCTGTGCAGTGATCTGTCAATTAGAAGTGACCTGGCAAACCTCCTTGTGTGTAGCTGCAGATGTACTGGTCTCGTGGCTGTTTTCCTTCACTGAACAGGCTTGCCATTCTTTTTGGCACCCATACCGCTGCTCTAAAGCTGCTCATCTGCATGATGGAATGCCAACACATCCCTGGCTGATGCAATTTGTCAGTTCTGTTGTAATATACAGTACAAGTAATCCCAACGCTATGTGTTGCTGTCATCAAATTAAAGTCTTAATGGAGCTAATAATCTGATATAGCTTAAATAATAAATGCAGTAAAGTCTACAATTTTTAATATGTTAACTATTAGTACTATTGTATGCACACAAGTGCTATGAGGTATAATGGAAGGAGTAGTTGTTTTTTAAGTAGAAAAGAGTAAAGTAAACTTCTCTGCAGAGGGTAGATGTGAAACAAAGAAAATTCATGAAGTGAAAAAGAAGCTTGAGGAAAGAGTCAGATTTCCCTTCTTTATCTGTGTATGTACATATCCCACTTTCCACAAATTGAGTGAAGACTATATTATATGCACAATACCAGACTTGCGAAAACGAAACATACTCTCTGTTGTTTAATACCCTGCTTGAAATTTATCAAAGTTATAGGAAGTTTGTAAGGCAGATGTTTTACCTTAATGTTGTTAATGAACAATCCTCAAACAGGAAGGTTAAATCCACGTGAAACAAACATATATAAAACACAGGGAAATTATTGTCTTTTATTATTGTCTTTAAACAGAATGTGACCACACTTTTGAGTAATGCATGCCGGTGTGTTGGGATGTGATTCTGTGGACAAGCTAACTCAAAAATATATCACCTAATGAAATGTGGCACATTCAATTGTTTCTTCAACTTTTTATCCATCATGAGGGTATTTTGGGAAACTAAAAACTTCATTTCACTCCTACCGCTTCTAATGCACATTCCCTGATGCACTCAACTTCTTGTGGGGGATAAAAATGACAGAACTTGCAACACAGTATTCCCTCTCAGTTGCCTGAATGCTAAAAGCTTTATTGAAATGAGTTTCCAAATTAGTGTGTAAACGATGTCCTGAGTGTGTGAGGTGCCTAGAAATTATTTAAGAACTGGAACGAAAGCAGTGTCAGAAAAGAATGGCCCACCACTTGCTTTCTCCCTTTAATTAAGAGCTGTTAGAGACAGATCAAATCCTTGAGAGAGCTTTGGAGTTTTAATCTTTGCTATTATTCAGATTAATTGAGAAAGACTAATAGTATTCATTTTCTTTTTGTGCCCAGTGTGAATTCTACAGAAAGAGCAGGTTGACCTAATAGGGATTTGAACATTGCAAGAGCTTACTGATATGTGCACACTGCCCAATTGCACCACAGAAGCTACCCAGATGCACATTTCTTGTTTTGCAGTTCTGGATAAGATATAACAAAAAGATGAATAACGCTATTAAGCAAAACAGAAATATATAAAGCGGCGGCATGGTGGCGCAGTGGGTAGCGCTGCTGCCTCGCAGTTAGGACACCTGGGTTTCCTTCCCGGATCCTCCCTGTGTGAAGTTTGTATGTTTTTCCCGTGTCTGCGTGGGTTTCCTCCCACAGTCCAAAGACATGCAGCTTAGGTGGATTGGCGATCCTAAATTGTCCCTAGTGTGTGCTTGGTGTGTGAGTGTGTGTGTGTGTGCCCTGCGGTGGGCTGGTGCCCTGCCTGGGGTTTGTTTCCTGCCTTGCGCCCTGTGTTGGCTGGGATTGGCTCCAGCAGACCCCCGTGACCCTATAGTTAGGATATAGCGGGTTGAATGATGAATGGAAATGTATAAATTAGTTATCCAACATCTTGCCTGAAGAAGGGGCCTGAGCTGCCTCGATACTGTAATCTTTTTAGTTAGCCAATAAAAGGTGTCATCTTGCTTGACTTTTCACTACATCCATAATGGCTAACATGGTACAACACCCTAGTACTACTAGTTATCCAGAAAAGTGGTCAGAGGTAGATAATCATGCATAAACATGTTAGGCAGGAACAAATGAAGGTAAAGCAAAAAGATCAAAAACCACAAGAATCCCCCAGACTAAAAAATAAAATACTGAAGAAGTGTGACAAAAGGCTTCCATTGAGGCAAGACGCAGATTGTTTGAATGAAGAGCTTCATTTATGCTCCCTCTTACATTTCCCCTGACCCTTCCATCATGTTTCTGCCACTAGATTAAAGTTATACAAGACAAAACACTGATAAAAGGTACTACGGGCAATATTCAGCTAAAAAAAGAGGATAAGGCAGGAGCCCAAGAAAACCAACAGAAGGCAAACTTCAAATCGGAATTAAATTCCAGTTATTGACTGAATGCCTTTTGAGTGCACAGAGCCCAAGGAAACTTCACTTCAGCTGTAAAGGAGCAGTTCTCTTCCAAAACAGTGTATGAATAAATGACATGCCCTCTTTTACTTTGGGAAAAGTGCATCAGAATTGCACTGCACCTCCAGACCTGACTGCACATTTGCACCAAAATCCCTCCTCAAGTAAAACTAAATTCCTTGGTATCTACATCTATCACAAGTCTCTGGGTCAGATAAAGTAGGATTCAGAACAGTCAAATGACACTCTATAAAGCATCAGTGGGCATTGAGGAGATTGACCAGAGCTCACCACTGTAAACTTTCATGGACAAACATATGCACTGATTGCACTGGTCTGCACCTCCAGCTCAAAACAAAAATCTGATTTTTGTAATAGATTTAGGTGTGCTGAAGCCATTTCTGAAATCCCTAATGCAAACAAGGCGGCACGGTGGTGCAGTGGTAGCGCTGCTACCTCGCACTAAGGAGACTTGGGTTCGCTTCCCGGGTCCTCCCTGTGTAGAGTTTGCATGTTCTCCCCGTGTCTGCGTGGATTTCCTCCGGATGCTCCGGTTTCCTCCCACAGTCCAAAGATATGCAGGTTAGGTGCATTGGTGATCCTAATTTGTCCCGTGTATGTGTGGGCTGGGGCTTGTTCCTGCTTTGCGCCCTGTGTTGGCTCCAGCAGACCCCCGTGACTATGTGTTAGGCCGGGGTTATACTTCACGCGACGCATGCTGCAGAGGACGCTACGCAAGCGTTGTAGTGTTTATACTTGCGCACGTACTTTACGTAAATCTGGAGGAATCCACCAGGTTCCAGTGCGAGATATTATCACGGTGAGAACATGTTCGGCTTCTCTGTGTTGTGAATTGCCTAAAACACCTATTAAATTCCGATAACACCTTACCGCAATATCTCTGAAAAGGATGTTTATTGATTAAATCCATAAATCCAGGGATGTGTCCATTCCAGCAAGCATTGGGCACGACTGAGAAACAATCCCTGGACAAGGTCTCCACTCATCGCAAGGTGAATACAAGCACTCGCATACACTAGCGTCATTTTAGCGGCACCATATCCCCAAATCTGCATATCTTTGGAAGGAAACCGGAGCACAGTGTGGAATACAAGCAGGATATACCAGCAACATAACTCCCTGTGAGACAGCAGTGCTATCGCTCCGCCGCCGTGTCACCCCCATGTGTGTAATTATTCCCCCCATGTGTGTAATTATTAACAGTATTCATTATTTAAACAAAATTATATGTAAAATGTAACATACACACTTTAATGCATTTAATCATGAAAGTGATATCAAGTACAAATCTAAAGATTCTAAATGTGCAGAGAGTTGAAATATCATACATTTAATTTTTCTGTGTGGTGATATATTGCTGCTTGCCGCAGCTGTCAGGTCCAAGAAGCTCGCAGCGATTAAAAACTGGGATGACGTTCACAACCGTCTGCTTTAATGATAAAGTCAACAACGAGGTTAAAGTGGGCAATTTGAGATTAAAGCCGAAATTTCCACTTTAATCCCAAAATACACGTTTTCACCGTATCCTTTATTTTTTTTCTCAGTGGCTCAAATACAGCGATATACATTATGTTGCTGTTGTTAAGTTGCAAAAAAAAAAAAAAAAAACACGCCACAAAGATCCCCGTAGGATCTGCATAGAGGATTTCCGTCACATGTAGATAGTAAACAGAGACTCTGACGTCACATTCCGACTTTTAGCACACTGCGCCACCCGACTTTTTGCTGGTACTGCAACTCGCGCACGCGTCGCGTTAATTTTTGAGGACCTGCTCAGAGGACGCGCGAAATGAATGCTGGGGACGCGTGGCAGCCATGATGCAGGCGCGTACGCGTTCTGAGCGTGAAGTATAAATGAGCCCTTAGGATATAGCGGGTTGTACAATGACTGCCTGACTAATGCAAATAATTTCCGTGAGATATCACATTCACTGAAAAATGCTGTTTTTATGGTTGAAAAAAAATTACATTCACTTTATGGCCTAAGTATTTTTCATGCCAGAATATTATTTGAAGTATATTTTGAGTTGACAAATTGCAGTCTCCATCATTCTTGATGTTGATATAACCCAAAATCAGCTATTTGCTATGCATTTTATGTTGTCAAACTGTTTTTTTTCTCTCTTCTTATTCCTTTAAAGTAGCCTGGAACTTATATTTAGAAGGTTGGAAAGATGCCCTTTTATTGTCCAGAAGAAAGAGTGTTGTTGTTTAAACAGTTTTTACAGAAATATGTAAGGTTGGGTTGATCTATTGTCTTGACCAGGTAACAAGTAAGCAAACGGTTATAGAGAACATGGGGTGAACATGGGGAGAAATTCCACAAGGACAATGTTTAAATAGAGAAACATAATAGTGGACTGACTATGTTAGTAGAGGTCTCTTGGATACTCCACCATGGCACACCTTCAGAGGATTGTCAGAGAAAAAAAAACTACCAAGTGAATACTTTTTCTATGTAATGATTATATACTGTGTTTAAAATAATTATAACAGTAATTTATTGTACTGCCAGATTTTTATTCAGCACAATCAAATCTATAAGGAACACTTAAAAGTTTCAATCTGGGAGAATAAAGATTGTACAGACCAGTGTTATCATCCCAAGAAGCCAGTGGGTGAAATATCCACTTCCTTTATAATCAAATGTCAGTAATTGCTCCCTACTATATTTCTGCATCAGCAAACCTGGCAAGGCTTAGCTGTTGTTTTGCCAGCTTCCTATTTTGGGGCCTGTCCCAGCTAGAAGTCTGGCTAAAGTCTGGTGAGCCTCTGGTGGGCTGACCCACCTAAGATTCTGGCCTGCTTGCAAGCTTGTTTTGGAGGCCTCATCCATTTTCACCTTGGAGTAAACTCCAATATTATGACAGCAATGAACAGTTGTACATGTGTGGTTGTGGGTGGGGGTGGGGGTGGGGGGGTAGGGGGGTGTCTGTGTGTGAGTCATTATACCCAACCATAATATCTTATTCATGGGGAATATTAATTATATTAAGGTACCATAGAAAAGAAAAATTCTTGTGATGAATCAACAATATTGTTTATAGGTTACATTTCAGATCGCAGACTAAAGAAATAAAAAATACACTCAATAAAATCAAGTGGTGACCCATCATAAATCTGTCTGTGACCCAATTCGGGTTGTGGCCCATAGTGTAAGAAACAGTACTGTACAGAATCTAGCAAGCTACATAAGAAAAAGAGACCATGTGTAAAAGCATATGCATTTTTCTCATTAAAAAATGTTACCTAGCCACAATGCAGAGGTATTTGATTCTAGCAAGAGAGAATGACCATATGAAATTTTGATGACTGTAACTGCTACACTGCAAGCCATTTCAAGGTGCAGCTAAATGAACAGACAAACACCAGGCCAAGGAAACACAAAGTGGACTCTTCCACCATGTGCACCATTAAATTCTGTGGACCCTGAAGACTAGTCATTGCTTTCAGACCTTAAAACAACAGAAACCAAGCAAAGCCTAAGTAGCAAAACACCATTGTATGTTTGCTACCAGGGCTAACTCTATAGCTAGAATAAAGCAGCAAATATATCAAAATATGTATGTGTGCAGTTGTACTTAATTGAAAAGCTAAACACTTGGTGGCTTCTATTACAGTTGCAGCTGCTCAAGCCCAGGTATGTAGCAGTGTCAAACTGTGTGTAATACCAGTTGTACACAAACACCTTCATGGACAGATGAATTAAAACAGGGAAATATAATTCACAACTTTTTGTCTTTATATGAAAAAGAGAGCAAGTCGGCTTTGATTTATGCTTTGTGTTGCATATTTATTGTCCCATATCTGTATTTACTGTACATGTACATATCCTATTTCTGCAATCCTTGAGGTATGAACACATTTTTGTTAATGCAAGCATGTTTGGATTATTTATTGAAAAGTAATCTATCACGGCGATAGCCAACTAAAAAAAGAAAGTGATGGTATTTATGTGCTTCTTTGCCAGTTTAAGAACTTTGTTCATAGACTGAAATTAATTTTTTCCCTGTAAGCAGAGAATTTATGTTAAATTAAACACAGGATAAGTGTGCTTTTGCATTGTACATTTTAAAAATTAAAAGTGGTAGCATTGACCAAGAGAATTAGCAGGAAAATGCACATATACAGTATTCCTTCCTGATCGGATCTACAGTGTGCCAATCAGATCAACAATGTATTTGCTACATTTTATATTCCATATGCTTCTTCTTAAGGAATCCAAAAATTGCATATGTGTTATGACAAGCAGTGTGTCGTGGATTATTGCGAGCAATAGGAGTAATGGAGCTGATTACAATGGGTAAAATAGTAGTCAAAATACCAGGAAGTCAAAACAGACTGAGCAAAAGGATCAAAGAAAGGCAAGGCAAAGCAAAGTCAAAAATACTGAAAGGAGGTCAAAACCAGAATACCAAAATGTAGCACTAGGGTCTATATGAAAATGAAGCTAAATAGCAGAAAGCAGAAAGTTCTTTCATCCACCCCAGGATAACCTGAAAATACAAATTGTGTAAAGCAGTGTTTCTCAACCTTTAAGTATTTGCAACCCGAGTTTTCATAACAGTTTTAATCGCGCCCCCCTAACGTTTTTTTGAAAGGAGCCCACTAATACCAATTTGTTCTTTTTTAATTAATGATATATCATAGATGCATATTTTATTATACCTACTTAACTTTTATCGACATTTATCTAACTCTATGTTTATTTTTCTAGTATCAGAATGTAGTTTAAGTTAATTTGTTTTGGTTTCAATAGATGTATTTTTCATATTTCTGATTCTTGTTTTCTTTTTTTCTACATCTTCGCACCCCCCTTTTTGTTACTTCGCTTCCCACAGTTTCAGAACCACTGGTGTAAAGTTTATATGCAATGTTTCTTGATGTCAGAAGCTCAATAGTGAAGTTATGTTATCACTAACATAACATGAGCCTCATCCATCCATCCATTTTCCAACCCGCTGAATCCGAACACAGGGTCACAGGGGTCTGCTGGAGCCAATCCCAGCCAACAAAGGGCACAAGGCAGGAACCAATCCCGGGCAGGGTGCCAACCCACCGCAGGACACACACAAACACACCCAGTAGGGACAATTTAGAATCGACAATCCACCTAACCTGCGTGTCTTTGGACTGTGGGAGGAAACCAGAGCGCCCGGAGGAAACCCCCACAGACACGAGGAGAACATGCAAACTCCACGCAGGGAGGACCCGGGAAGCAAACCCAGGTCTCCTAGCTGTGAGGCAGCAGCGCTACCCACTGCACCACCGTGCCGCCCTAAGCCTCATAGTGTCATGTAAATAATGAAAATCAAGACAGTAACTTTTCAAATTCAAAACACAAAGCTGACATTAAAATAAGATTATATACGTAAAAAAGCTTAAATAGCACAGGAACACACACGTAGAAGTGTGTGTATATTACAATATGGCAGGGATAAATATAAAATGTCGTGACAGATATTTAGTGTCTTGTCTTTTCAAAGTTTTTTAGAATGATCCATCAGGGCTACAGCAACTAAAATGATATAGACCTACTAGAGGAATTTGTCTGGTGGTTGTTCAGCATTTATTTATTGTCCCAGTTCATGCCATTGTACGTATCTTAGAGTATCTTTTAGAGCTTAAACACTTCTTCTTTGTCTAAATGGTTTTCCAACAAAGAGAAATACGTATATATAGAAAAAAATTTCTTTCTTTTCCTCTGAAAGAAGTTAATTTTACAAAGAATGTGCTCTTCTCTGTTTTCCTGTCTATTTTTGGAAGTGAAAATGACAAGTATTCCATTTTGTTGTTACTGAGGACAACTCTGCATTCTATCGACTGTTTCTTTTTTTTCCTCTCTATTCCTTACAAATTTTAAAATGACTTGTTTTAAAAGTTTGATTTCATCATTAATTCAGACATACAGTAAATAATAATAAGATCTGTTATAATGTCTGAGGCTTTTAATTTGTCATTTTGATGATCTCTGGTTTCACTTTTGATATCCTCAGGACGGTAAGCTAATAAAATATTTCTTGATTCAGCAGGGACCTCACAAGTTATTCGCATCTTCACACCTGTCTTTACATGCATTATCTCAATTTACACCTGCCATTGGATTGGTATAATAAGATAAGTATGGGTGGCTATCATAATAATAGCTTTCCAACAGTACAGTATTTGGTTTTGATTTATATACAACCCTGAATGTAAACATTTCATAAACTATCCACATCAGTGTTGTTCATTGAATACATGCATTTACTTTTAGCATTCTGATTTACCAAAATATATTGTTTTTGGTTTAATTGAAATACACTGATGTAAGCATTTTTCTTTTATTATTGGCCTGTTCTGTGTAAGACATTTTGCTGTTGTCTGAAATTTATTATAAGGACCAATCAAGAGCTGGACAATGTATACTGCTTGTGTTAGCTTGCTTGTGTGCAGTGGATAATTAAACATCACTTCTCATGGTGCACAAGTATATTAAATAAAGAAATAAGATTCCAAATACTGAGATTTCATTCAACCCCATAAACATTTAAATATATGGCATTTCCACTCTGTTTTTGCTTCACAGCTCTCGACTTGCTCGATTAAGGATATCAAGTATCCATTGAAAGCCTTAGAACATTAAAAGTGTCTCAAAATGTTGAGTTTGCTAAGGCTCCAGCTTGGGGCATACCACATGCTGCCGAGAATGGTTTGAAGAATATACATTTTTTGAGAATGGATGCCACGCTGAGAAGGTCACTTTGGCCATCTTTAGTGCCACAAACCCTGGACAAAAAAATAAAACTACTTTAGAAAAAAAACAAGTCCAAAGTATTGAGTGTCAAGGCTCACAGCATACAAAGAAATGTGCATATCCCACTGTCCTGAAATATAAAAGGCGCAAATTTAGTGAAACTGATGTTAAAACAAACATAAGACTTTTAAATAAACATATAAGAAAATAACTCATCTGTGTTCCCTTCATCCTCATGATTTTATACTCTTACTAACTGGATGTCTACCCATCATTTCACAGGAATTGTTTTTCATTTCTTGAGTACCTCAAAGTTAACCTATGGAACTATTTGAAGTCAGAAAGAAAGAAAAGAAAAAGAAAACAGTATTACCAAGAAGATATAAGACTTATTTGTTAATCCCTGATTCTACTTGAGAAGCATACTTAATTATTTCTTCCAGGTTAATGAAGGATGAACATCTTGTCACTGCTCCCTTGCACTAGCTTAGTTTTGTAATTTTACTCCAAAACACAGAAATGGTTTAATAACAGATCACTTCATTAGGCTAGCAGTCCAATTAAAAACAGAAGCTGGTTGGAACAAAAACCTGCAGCCACTTGGGTTCCCAGGATCAAGATTGAGAACCACCTATCTAAACAAAATTAGTTACAAAGTTTGTAGCAAAATGTCTTAAAGCTAATCAGTATTTGTTTCCTCTAACTATCACTAACATTCATGGTTTGTGGTTTTGTAATCTGTACTAATGTTTGGTACCAAATATAGTATTCTGCCATCTTGAATGAGTGGGGAGTAATGACTCAATATGTCATGTGACCTCTGTGCCTCATGTCTGCAGTCAATATGCCTATTCCTGGTCAGGCATAGTTCCCTGCCTATATAAGATGGAGGCATGCTGCTTTCTGTGTCTACCCATTGGATAAAAAAACTGGTTTGTGAAGAGCTGTGCCTATTATAGTTGGGGAAAAGCTTCTTACTTAAGTTAAAGGTCTCTCGCTTTCATGATTTTATGTTTTCTGTCTGTCATTTTGGTTTTTGTTGTGGATTTTTGACATTGTTGATATGATCAATACCTGTATCATTGATTACACTTTTGTTCAAACCCTTATGTGTGCTAACATCACACAGTTTAACACTAAAAATTATCCACCAAGTGTTAAAGAAATGACACCCTGGTTACAACAGAGATCATGTGGCCACTATTCATTTCATTCTATAAAGAGAGGATCGCTCTGACAGAAGACGTGATTCCAAGGACAGGTACAGAAGAGACTCTGTGGAGAAGTTTAAAGGCCACACCTGGCTAAGAGATCGTTCAGGATTGGTTTTGGAGGAGGTAAGAGATAAATGCTTGGTTTAAAAATGATATAGTTGATTGTGTCATTAATACAATTTTTTTCCTTTATTCCAAGAAGCAAGAATCTGATGCAGGTGATCTATCCAACCATATGTAATCCAAGTTCTAACATTGCATTTTTTGCTAAAATAATTGAAAGTATTCTTTCTGCTCAATTATTTCACAATTTATTGAACCCATTTCAACTGAACTTTAGAACTGAACACAGCACTGCAACCATCCTCAGTGCTGCCTATGACATGTTTTGCCACACCCTTTTATTTGACTGCATTGGGAAGTGGCTCAGGTTGTCTGGTGCTTGTCTGGTTTGATTCCTATTCGAGTTGTTCTCATTATGTCCTCATGGGTAGTAGTAAATTTCATGTTACTCCATTATGTCATGGTGTTTTCCAGGGTTCAGTTCTGGGGCCTATTCTGTTTAGCATTACTGTATATATTACCCCTAGCACAAATGATAAGAAAATATGGTGTGGATTATCATTTTTATGCAGATGACTCTTGAACCTATATTAGTGTAAAACCTACATGTATTTATACTTCTACTCTCGTTGCCAATTGTCATGGATGCAACGTTATTTTCTTCAACTAAACTGTTAAAAGACTGAGGTATTTAATAGGTATTCCTATTAAATATACAAGTAAAAAATTAATTTTCACTGGTCAATGAAGACAGTGATTTCAATGCTCATCTTTTTAGTAATATTAGGAAGGCAGATTTATAGGAGCGTGGGTTTCCTCAGGGTACTCCGGTTTCCTCCCACAGTCCAAGGACATGCAGGTTAGGTGCATTTGCGATCCTAAATTGTCCCTAGTATGTGCTTGGTGTGTGTGTATGTGCACCCTGCTCAGGGTTTGTTTCCTGCCTTGCACCCTGTGTTGGCTGGGATTGGCTCCAGCAGACCCCCGTGACCCTGTAGTTAGGATATAGCGGGTTGGATGGATTTACAGGATATTGTAGTCATGGTGGACTTTAACAACCCAAATATTAACTGGAATAACTTTACAAATAGTGGAACAGAAGAGCATGAATTTTTAGAAGTAATCAGTGACCATTTTTTAACACAGTATGTTAAAGCACCAAGCGCTTTGAAGCCTGTCTAGATTTTGTAATAATCAGGATAGAATTGAGGGTGTGGAGATGATTGAATCTTTAGGGTCAAGTGACCATAATATAATACAGTTCTCTGTGTTTTGGAAGAGTGCAGAAGCTAATACTAAAACTGTTTAACTTTGGCAAATTTTCAGCAGACGTGGAAAAGTCTAAGAAGGATATACTGGGATGTTTTTAAGTGTGGAGACGGTCGAGGAGCAGTGAAACAGGTTTAAAAATGTTTTAGATGTAATGCAAGAGAGGTACATAACTAAATTTGGAATTACTGAGAAATAAAAAAAAAACTCAGCAGTTGGTTAATAAAGAGTTGAAAAAGAAGCTGCATAGGAAAAAAACAGCTACATAAGGTTTATACGATTAATAACTGTGAATTGTAGGGCATATCAGAACATGAGTACAGCCATTAAGAAGGATATTAGGTAGGCTAAAAGGCAGTTAGAGAGGAATATAGCAGATAAGGCGAAAAATTGTATTAATTTTATTTTTAAATAAAAGAACAGTAAATGAGGAGGTGCAGTGCATCAGAAATAGTAAAGGGGAAGTAAAAAATACAAACAGTGAAACAGTGAATGCTCTACACTTGCATTTTTCTGAGGTCTTCTAATGTGAGGAACTATTAAGGAGGTACTGAGCGGTTAGGAAATTGTAGAGAGAGAAGTGCTGCTCAGATTAAATAGGCTGAAATCAAACAAATCACCAGGACTGAATAATATTTATCCTCGAGTCCTTAAGAAGGATACCGAGTATATACATAAACCCTTCACACATTTTTAGGAAGTCACTGTGCACTGGCGAAATTCTGAAGGATTGGAAAATGGCAAATATTGTCCTCTTACATAAAATGGGTGACTGGGCAGATCCAAGCAACTAAAGGCCAGTAACCTTAACATGCATCACCTTACTGGAAGGAATTATTAAGGGTAAGATTGAGGAACACATGGCAAGAACAGGAGTTTTACTGAATAGTCAGCATGGGTTTAGAAGAGGGAGGTCACGTTTAACCAATATGCTGGAATTCTATCAGGAATCAATAAAAGGATATTATCAAAGTGAAGCATGTAACATTATTTATCTGGAATTTCAGAAAGCATTTGATAAGATATTGCATGAGAGTTTGGGCATCAAACTAAAAAAAGTGGGGACTCAGGGTATTGTTTGTAGATGGATGCAAAATTTACTCAGACACAGGAAGCAGAAGGTTATGGTGCGAGCGACCGTATCAGCATTGGCTGATGTTAAGAGTGGTGTTTCACAGGGGTCAGTGCTAGGGCCACTGTTTCTTTTAAGAAATGATTTGGATAGGGATAAAAGTAACAAGCTGGTTAAGTTTGCGAATGATACCAAGCTAGGTGGATTGGCAAATAATCTGGAATCCATTAAATCATTACAGGAGGACTTAGACAGCATGCAGGCTTGAGCAGATTTGTGATCGATGAAATTTAATGTAAAGTTGCTATTAGGTTATACAGCACATTGTGTACAGTACAAGTCCAAGGAGGTTATGCTCAAGATTTATAAAACACTTATAAGACCTCATCCCTAGTACTGTGTATAGTTTTGGTCTCGAGGCTACAAAAAGGACATAGCAGCATTGGAAAGAGTCCAGAGAAGAGCAACTTGGCTGATTCCAGGGAATGAATTATGAGAGAACCATAAACACATGGAGTAAAATACCAAGTAGTGTGGTAGACAGTAGGACTTTAGGGCTTTCAAAACTAGACTAAATGTTATTTTAGAAGAATTAAAAGGATATGACTGGTAGACTTTGGGATGAATAACCTGTTCTTGTCTAGATTGTTCTAATGTTCTAATTTTAGTTTATCTGCTGCTATTAAATGTATAAAATTGATCATTTTAGTTTATCTATTGATAGTATTCAGGTATCACATACCACTAAAGCCCATAGCCTTGGAGTTATTTTTGACATTCTGCTGACATTTGAGGCACACATTAAAAACATTATAAAAAAATTTCCTTCTTTTGCCTTTGTAATATTGAAAGACTATGACCATTCTGTCACAAACTGCATCTGAAAGGCTTATTCATGTCTTTAACACCTCTTCATTAGATTACTCTGGTTTGCAAAAACCTTAGATGTTCCTTTTAGATTCTGGCAACAGAATTGCTCTATCATGCAAAGTTTTTCAGAAATGAAGATTTAAAAAAAAAAAACATAACTGTATTTTGTATTTTAACATAACTGTATTTTGCAAAAACCTTAGATGTTCCTTTTAGGTTCTGGCAACAGAATTGCTCTATCATGCAAAGTTTTTCAGAAATGAACATTTAAAAAAAAAAAAACATAACTGTATTTTAGAGAAAATATGTAATACATTTTTTTTTAACATAGTCATATAAATTGAAAAACTTATTATTATATATTACTATATTAGGGCGGCACGGTGGTGCAGTGGGTAGCACTGCTGCCTCGCAGTTAGGAGACCTGGGTTTGCTTTCCGGGTCCTCCCTACGTGGAGTTTGCATGTTCTCCCCGTGTCTGTGTGGGTTTCCTCCAGGTGCTCTGGTTTCCTCCCACAGTCTAAAGACATGCAGGTTAGGTGCATTGGCGATCCTAAATTGTCCCTAGTGTGTGAGTGTGTGTGCGCCCTGCCTGGGGTTTGTTTCCTGCCTTGCGCCCTGTGTTGGCTGGGATTGGCTCCAGCAGACCCCCGTGACCCTGTAGTTAGGATATAGCGGGTTAGATAATGGTTGGATGGATTACTATATTAAATACTGTACTAAATATAATTGTTACTTACAAAATGTAGTCATCCAGTAGTTCCTCTTACAACAACATCAACATTTATTTATATAGCACATTTTCATAAAAAAAGTAGCTCAAAGTGCTTTACATAATGAAGAAAAGAAAAATACAAGACAAAATAAGAAATTAAAATAAGACAACATTAGTTAACATAGAAAAGGAGTAAGTTCCGATGGCCAGGGTGGACAGAAAAAACAAAAAAAACTCCAGACAGCTGGAGAAAAAAATAAAATCTGCAAGGGTTCCAGCCATGGGACCGCCCAGTCCCCTCTGGGCATTCTACCTAACATAAATAAAATAGTCCTCTTTGTAGTTAGGGTTCTCACGGAGTCACTTGATGTTGATGGTCATACAGACTTCTGGCTTTTAATCCATCCATCATTGTTGGAACATCACAGTGCTTTTGAGAAAAGGACACCGGAAAAGGAAACAGAAGAGAGAGTAGGGGTTAGTACAGATTTTAGAGCCACAATGAATAGTTATTATGAGTTGGATATACTTATAACCTATATACTTATATACTTATAACTATACTTATAATTTATATACTTATATACTTATAACTCTTATAACCCTCCTAATGTGTTTCAAGGTGGAATCACCCATAGTAGTCTGCTAACAGAGTTGCTCCACTTTCCACTGTAATGTTTCCTTTTTTAAGCAATGTCCCGTTGGAACCACTCCCCATCTTCATCAGAGACCGCTAAGGGAAAAAGTCAAAACGAGAGTTTAAGAAATGGATTTTTAAAGACCTGTTGCACCCAAGTGCCATTTTTAATACAATCAACAATTTTTCACTGAATCACATTTCTTGCAGAAACAGTTTGTGGTAGAGAAATTACAATTTTAGAAAAGGATTCACCATACCAAACTGTATAAAGTACATTGATTTTTTTTTTCTCTGCACGGCAGGATTTTGCCACAGAACAGTGTTACTGTAATGCTCTTCTTTGGTTTATCTGCCAATTCCTTTAAGAAGTTCCAATATGTGCAAGACTGTGCTGTTCAGATTCTTACCCAAATATCTTTACATATCACCCTTACACTTTCACAGCCAAACTGGCTCCCTGCCCATGCATGTAATACATACAAATCTCTTATGCTCAAATATAAAACGGTTTATGGCACAACCCCTCATTGCCATTGCCATAACCTTGTCAGTCCCTATGCTCCTTTGAGCTTTCTGCATCTTTTCTGGCTCTTTGACCCTTCAGTAGCAATTCTGCAAAGTCAGGTCCATGGAGGACAGAGCTTTTTTCTGTAGTATTAGAATGCCCTTCCAGTAGCCAAGTGAAATGCCCCAACCTATGACTGCTTTAAGAAGTTACTTAAATCACAATTATTCAATATAGTTGTTAAGGATTTTAATAAAATGTAAGGCTTGTTTTTGTTTTATTTGCACCATCTTTTGCTTTGTCTTTTTTTTCTTTATATTATCCTGCTTTGTTGAATATTTATAACGTTTGTTGAGCATAGTTTTACATTTTGCTATCTGTTACTTTAACTCAGTTATTATGCTCGTTGTGCTTTGGGCTTAAGAAAATAAGTCAGGACTTATCAGGCTATATAATTTTCTTTGCCTAAACTTTTAACTTTCATCCTTTTCATCCTCCCACTTAGAATGTAAGAGTAAATTAACACTTCTACTGTGAATGAACAGTCATTCAGCCCAATATAATCTTGTCAGTCCATATTTTTCTAGTTGAGGTGTTAACGTTCCCATTGTACTTTAGAATACAAAGATGATGCCTGTAATACAAATGGGCATGTAGTCCCTAATCACCAAGCTTGTCCAAAATAACATTAAGTCTAGATCTGAACATCCCGAAAGTTGCACTCTCATCCACATTTTTAGAAGTAATGCTTGGTAGTTAATTCTTCGTATCTGTGATTCTTTGGGTGAAACTTGTACACTTTTAACCTATTCCATTTATCTATTGTTTCCATCTGAAAATGATTCTAATAAATTTAAAAATATTTACAAGAGGACAACATTAAAGTGTTGCTGTACCAGCCTGGTAACCCCGTATAATTGGATTGCAAACACCCAGTAATTGTGGAGACAGTTGTAAGTTCAGGATAGAAATGACAAAGATGGTGGAGCTTCTAGTATTAAGTCATCTCAGGACCAAATGTGACATCAGAGGTATTATAACTGTCAATCATTTGGTCTTCTGAAAAAGAAGAAGAGAGACAGACATTAGGCCACAGCATCAACCCCTGGTTTGAGGGTGCAAGTATAGTCACTCGAGCCCTTCAGCTGCCCCATATGCACACTTGTGTGACACCCTCAACCAGTATCCTTTGATGACTTTAAGCTCTTGTTGAAGAAGTTCTTATAAAGTAACAGCTGGCATCTACCACACCTATTTCTTTCATACATATTAAACATTTCTATCATATCACCTGTTTAATCTTGGCTTTCTTGAACTGAAAAGATTCATCTTATTTAGTATTTGTTCATAGCTCATGCATTACAGTCGTGGGCATCCACAGGAAGTTTTCTGTAAACTATGCACTTAAGCAACATTTGTAGACACCAATAGTACTTATAGGAAAATGAGGTCAATTTAACTAATATCTAATTTCTTGATCCTAAATGGATTTTTTATAATATGCATGTCAATTAGTAGCATCATTCACCAACATACTGATAGAGTCCAAGATTGTGAGGTTGAATAGAGAAAACTATGAGTTACATTTTTTTTGCCTGGACAGGAGTTGTAGTTGACTGAACTTGTTAATAACTCTGTAACTTAATTAATTTTTATGCTCAAGAATCTCAATTTGGTGAACACTCATTATTCACTCTTCAGATAAACATGCATCCCAAATAATTTTCCTCTGCCAGGTTTTCACATTTCTCATTGTGCCAAATGATTTTTCCATTCCTCAAGCTTTTACAGGTAATGTTGAATTAGTAAAAGTGGCTTGTTGAATAGCATGAAAAAGCTCCATTTACTTTGGCAAATTCATTCTGACATTTTACAATGTCAAAACCAATTGAATACTGTAACCATTCTATGTATTTTTACCTAGATTAACTCAGACGTTAGTTATTGATTGGGCTAATAAAATGTCCCTGCACATGGTTTCTAAGAAAGCCTCTTCTACATATAAATATCGAAACATTACCAAGATGTATTTTCCAGCATTTCTGCCAAATTCCCCCTTTCATATTTGCTGTCCAATGGCAGCATCAGAATAACTTAATCAACATTTTGACTCATAGACCTGTATAATTATAGTTCTTACAAGTAAATTATTAATTATCTATACTAATAAAAGGCAAAGCCCTCACTCACTCACTGACTGACTGACTGACTGACTGACTGACTGATTGACTGACTGACTGACTGACT
>JANRMT010062814.1:104652797-104668891 GCA_026402145.1 Polypterus bichir lapradei | reverse complement strand
ATATATATATATATATATATATATATAGATATAGATATAGATATGGGAACAACACTCATATCAATGACAAAACAATTACATTAACAATCATGTTACGTTATTTTTTAAATTTTTCCTTTTCTTTTTCATACCTTCTTTAACACACTACTTCTCCGCTGCGAAGCGCGGGTATTCTGCTAGTATTATATATATATATATATATGTAGATAGATAGATAAAACAAGTCCAACTATCTTAACCTTCAGCCCAAATGCATAGAAATATTTGAGTAATCAAGTTGCACTGAATATTCTCTAATTTTATTGGTTCTAGTACAATGTAGGCTCATGTAAGCCACATACAAGTAATTAAGCAACAACAATATACAATATCTACTTTGGGGAAACTGCGTATGAGGTATAAGGAATTGAGCGATTCCACTTTGTGTCATCTGCTCTTAAGCTGCTTGGACATGAGTAGCACCTGCACTGTGCTGTTTCAGGTCAGATATTCCTCCCTGGGTGACCAAAAAAGCTCCACTGCAAACATATTCGTCGCCAGGGACAGCACTGACCCTCCAACATTCTGTCTCAAACTTGGACGTATACCATCACAGCCTCTCACAATTGACAGGCAGACTTGTATTACCAGACATCACTGCGTGTAGCATCTTGTTTTGGATGTTCTGTTATACTGTGCAATGTGACTTTTGTTTTTTTACTATAAGTATGTGAATGCAGGATAATGCCAAGCATGATGCAAATGCTCAACCTCACTCAGCACGCATTGCATGTCTCTCTGCAACGTTAGCACAACACAAAAATAATACTCATTTATTCTGCTTGTATATCTGATTTGATTTTAGTTGTTTTCATGGTATTCTCTGTACTTAAAAAGTTAGTGTATATGTGAAATGATGTGTATGAAAATATGGGTCAAATCGTGCCCCTTATCTGATTTAATATGGTAGTCTACATTTTATGTTCCAATATGAGACAATCCCACTTTACAAAGGGATTATTATTTATTATTTATCTGGTTTCTACAATGCTACATACTGTATACCCTGCCGTTCTTTCTTATATTCTGCAAGTGCCTTGAGCATGGGAAAGACGCTATATAAATAAAATGTATTATTATTATTATTATTAAAGGGGCAAGTTGTGACTCTACTGGTGTGTGTAGATAAAAACCATTATCAAGAAACACAGGAAATGTTCAAAGGCTATTAATAGACATGGATTAATTTGGTGGTGTTTCATTAAGCGTGAAGCTTTGTCAAATTTGCCAGATTAAATTAACGGATATAAGAATTGTGTTAAAAAATTTATATGCAGAAATTTTTAACACATTGATCGCACAGGTTAACAACAATTAATGAGAAGATCTAGTTAGGATGTGTCTTAGTTTAATAGCTTGTTTATTCAAATAGTCTCTTTTACAATATTAGAAGCGTGGCAGCAATATAATTCTATCTATTTTATGTAGAAATGTGAATAAAAACATGTTTATCTGGTCAAATAGTTTCTTTGCATTATAAATGCCCCTCTTTTGGAAAAGGCTTTTTTGAGTCAGGTAGGACAATGCACTAGGGTACAGTGTTGCCTGCTCACAGAATATACTGATTAAAATATAAAGTTAGTCCAAGTGAGTGTCATAGTCACTTCCTTTAAATAACCTCAAGATTACTTGGATTCCATACAAAGAAGAGTATAATTGCCCCTCAAAAATCCCCCCTCTCAACACCCAAACAAAGTTCAGCTTTTCAAATCAGTAGACACCCATTCTTTTAAATTTGCCATGTCAGTTAGGTAACTGATGTTTTAAATGTTTCATATTATGCAGAAAATTGGTAGATGGTTATACTTGAGAATGTCTGTATGATATTTGGAAAAACTGTTTCAACAATCTTTGGATATAATGGGAATTAATATTTTTTTCCAAATGAAAATATTGGAGAATAGGCCTCTGGAAAATTGTTATATTTCAGCAAATATTAGGAGCAGATAGATTCATGAGGGTGGTGTAAGATCACCTGACTTTGAAAGCAGGTCAGTTGGTAAATCTTTGTGCTTTTTGTTTTACTGAGCGTTGTAATCCAACATTGCTCCTTCTGTTTAAGCATTTAGGAATTCTGTGCCAGCCAAGGTACTGTCACAGAAGCTTGTGTCAGACGTTTGACTATTATCATTCTAAGAATAACATTGACCACCATTCCGCTATCACTACTAGACTGTCTCCTGCTGTGAATTTTGAGAACTAAAGTGTCAAATACCAGAGTCTTCTAGCTATATGCAAAATATATGATACAATTTCCCTATTCAATGTTCGTTCTCTAAATAGCAAATTAGTCTTTATTGCAGTCTTCGTTGTGGAGCATAATATTGATGTTTTGTGTTTGACAGAAACCTGACAACAACCTAATGACTATTTTGAGCTAAATATGTCTGTCACCCCACTATTGTTATCTTGAAAAGCCATGTACAACTGGCCATAGGGGTGATGTAGCAGTTATATATTCTTCTAAGTTTAGAATTGAGCCTGTTTCTGCTCACAATGTTCCATCATTTGAGCACGTAGCAATACTGCTGTCTGGTACACAGCTTCTGTTGATATTGCTTCTTTATTGTCCTCCTGTCTCCTTGGCAGAACTCACTAAGTTCTTCACTTCTCTGTGTTCTTTGTATCCTGCTGTGTTATTGCTTGGCAATTTTAATTTACATATAGACTGTAAATTGTCTACAAGTGGCTGATTTTCTTAATGTACTTTGGTGCTTTGATTTTACTCGAACATGTCAATTTTCCTACTCATGCTCAATGACACACACACTTGACCTTGTATGTACTGTCATGCACATGCGAGTAGGGGGCCGCGGACGGACCTAAATAAGATCGGAAAGTCGTATGCCAGCAGGGGTACTAACCTTTCTTTCTTTGTTTCCTACAGAAAAAAAGACGCACCGCCGCCATAAGCCTACATTCACCAATGACCGCAGTACGCTACTTCCGCCCTTCCTCTGTTCCTCCATCTATGATGTCATCAATCCCATCATCCATCTCGGTTCCTTCCCAGCATACCTCTACTTCCGGCCCCTCCTACATAAATACTCTGCAGGGCCATCTTTGGGCGGTCGGATACGAAACTTGATGTACTTGACCGTAGCAACAAACTGTGTTGTTTTTTGAATATTGTACAGTATACGGGGCCGGAAACTCCAAAACTTTATGATTGTTTTGTCCTTTCTTTACAGTACCTTTGGTATTCCTCCTGCTAATTTGTATGGTGTTGATTTATCTATCTCTGACCATGAGGCTATATTGTTTGATATGCTTATCTTTTGTCAGTTGCATTGACAACTTTCACCTCATAATATCACCTTTTGGAACACAAAAAATATCAGTGCCACTGCTATTATGGGTACATTGAAGCAGTGTCCTCCTCCAGCTGGTTCCTTTATCACTTGCTAACTTAGATCATTATTAGCAAAACTATCAAAATACCCGCACTTCGCAGCGGCGAAGTACTGCCTTAAAATTTTTATTAAGAAGACAATTAAACCTTTTTAAAACTGAGGGAAAATATACCAATAATTATTTGTTAAGGATCTCTTTGTATGCCACGTTGTCAGTTCGGCCCTCCAGTTGTAATATGACCAAACTGTAGCTGTGCGCTGAGCTTACTCTTGAGCATGCAACGTACAGTTGGCCATGTGAACAGTAATCTTGTTTCAAATCTCACAGCTTGGATTGCTGCTGTCATAATCGGTTTGAGTTTCATGGTTTGTTTCAATTACGACAGTATTTGTAGGACTTGTGTTGAAGAGACATTCGGCATCTGTCAAGCGTTGTAAGTATACAACCAGTTTCATTGATAACTTCACATCCAGCTTTTGAGAGTTTAAACATTTCTAAACATCAAAGTGTCCACTACTGAAATCGTCACCTGTGAATCTAAGATGTTTAAGAGGCATTGGCGGTTGTCCAAAGGTGTAAAATATTTGGCCATTTCGGTACACTAAAGCATTTCCCTCTATTAGTGCTCCTGTGTAGAATAATTATCTCCTGTACCGTCATCAGTCCACACCTTGAACCTGTCCCAGTCATTCAATACATAAGACACAATGTTCCTCCGGATATCAAGAGTGAGCCTGATATGGCCGTGCAATATGTAACAAAGAGAATGGAAAAGGCAGGTGCCATCTCCTGGCATGGAAACCACTTGGTAAGTGACAGTTCTTTGATCGATGGTGATCACCTCGATAGACATGTTAATGGGGATATGGTTGGAATGATAAAGGAAATGGGTACCTGAACAATGTAAAGTAAGTCTAAAATACCTACACAATAACTATAATTGTAATAAATGAAGAATAAAACAGCGGAGAAGCTGTGGATTAAATAAAAAGGCTGTAGTTATCAGCAGGGAGACGTGAATACTGTGGCGAAGCAAGGAAGGGAATGTAGAGACTGGAGCGACAGACGGCCTTATATAGGCAGGCAGCCAACAACTTTGGAGGCGTTGGGATGGGGGACCCAACGCTGCCTCACATGGTGACCGAGCTGCAGGCTATGGACGTATATATGTACGTAAGTAGGATTCAGTTAGCGTTGGGAACCCGCGTACCAAATTTCTTGAAGATGGGCCCATAAGTAACAAAGACCATTGAAAAGTTCAATATGACGGCTGACAGTGGCATCATATCACCGAAATAAGTACCAAATTTCAGCCTTCTACCTACACGGGAAGTTGGAGAATTAGTGACGTTGGAAAGTTCAATATGGCAGCTGACAGTGGCGTCACACCACCGAAATAAGTACGTACATTGGTTTCGGTTAGCGCAGGGAAGCCGCCTACTAAATTTCGTGAAGATGGGGCCATGAATAAGAAAGTTCAACATGGCGGACGCTGTTGACCGTTATGACCATTACGCGTAGAATTTCGAAATGAAACCTGCTTAGCTTTTGTAAGTAAGCTGTAAGGAATGAGCCTGCCAAATTTCAGCCTTCTACCTACACGGGAAGTTGGAGAATTAGTGATGTTGGAAACTTCAATATGGCAGCCGACAGTGGCATCATACCACTGAAATAAGTACGTACATCGGTTTTGGTTAGCACAGGGAAGCCACCTACCAAATTTCGTGAAGATGGGGCCATAAATAAGAAAGTTGAACATGGCGAACATTATCAACCGTTATGACTGTTACGCGTAGAATTTCGAAATGAAACCTACTTAACTTTTGTAAGTAAGCTGTAAGGGATGAGCCTGCCAAATTTCAGCCTTCTACCTACACGGGAAGTTGGAAAATTAGTGACGTTGGAAAGTTCAATATGGCGGCCGACAGTGGCGTCATACCATCGAAATAAGTACGTACATCGGTTTCTGTTATCGCAGGGAATCCGCCTACCAAATTTCGTGAAGATGGGGCCATAAATAAGAAAGTTCAACATGGCGGACGTTGTCGACCGTTATCGACCGTTATGACCGTTACGTGTAGAATTTCGAAATGAAACCTGCTTAACTTTTGTAAGTAAGCTGTAAGGAATGAGCCTGCCAAATTTCAGCCTTCTACCTACATGGGAAGTTGGAGAATTAGTGACGTTGTAAAGTTCAATATGGCGGCTGACAGTGGCGTCATACCACCGAAATAAGTATGTACATTGGTTTCGGTTAGCGCAGGGGAGCCGCCTACCAAATTTCGTGAAGATGGGGCCATGAATAAGAAAGTTCAACATGGCAGACATTGTGAAAATTAGTGACGTTGGAAAGTTCAATATGGCGGCCGACAGTGGCGTCATACCATCGAAATAAGTACATATGTCAGTTTCGGTTAGCGCAGGGAATCCGCCTACCAAATTTCGTGAAGATGGGGCCATGAATAAGAAAGTTCAACATGGCGGACATTGTTGACCGTTACGCGTAGAATTTTGAAATGAAACCTGCTTAACTTTTGTAAGTAAGCTGTAAGGAATGACCCTGCCAAATTTCAGCCTTCTACCTACACGGGAAGTTGGAGAATTAGTGATGTTTGGAAAATTCAATATGGCGGCCGACAGTGGCGTCTTACCACCGAAATAAGTACGTACATCGGTTTTGGTTAGCGCAGGGAAGCCACCTACCAAATTTCGTTAAGATGGGGTAAGCCTTCTACCTACACGGGAAGTTGGAAAATTAGTGACGTTGGAAAGTTCAATATGGCGGCCGACAGTGGCGTCATACCATCGAAATAAGTACATACATCGGTTTCGGTTAGCGCAGGGAAGCCGCCTACCAAATTTTGTGAAGACGGTGCCATAAATAAGAAAGTTCAACATGGCGGACGTTGTCGACCGTTATGACCGTTACATGTAGAATTTCGAAATGAAACCTACTTAACTTTTGTAAGTGAGCTGTAAGGAATAAGCCTGCCAAATTTCAGCCTTCTACCTACACGGGAAGTTGGAGAATTAGTGATGAGTCAGTGAGTGAGTCAGTGAGTCAGTGAGTGAGTCAGTCAGTCATTGAGGGCTTTGCCTTTTATTAGTATAGATTCTGCTGCCAGGATAATAACCTGCTGTTCTAAATCCACTGAACATACTACACATATTCTCTCTCAACTTCACTGGCTCCTGTTAACTAAAGAATACAATACTAAATACCGCTCTTAACATTTAAAGCTCCCCACAACCTCACTGATCTCCTACAGACTGACACTTGTCTCGCTCACTCAGATCCTCATCTGCAGCTGTACTTTCTGTACCACACATCAAACTCTGTGCTATGGGAGTTCGATCATCTCTCATAGCGCTCCTCAACTCGGGAATTCTCTTCTCTCTCATATACATCAGCTTGATTCAATAACACATTTTAAAACTACCCTGAAAACTTATCTTTTCAAACTGGCATACCAATTATGAATTTTGCACTATTACTGCCAGTTATCATTTTTTGTTTGCTAATTATTGCTGTTTGATCGAGAGCGACGGTAGACGCGGAAGTAGGATTAGAGATGACAGGCGGGGCTCTTTCGTGCATATCCCATGGTCTTAGAGTTGGTGGGCAGGGCTCTTTTAGTTGGTGGGTGTGGCTCTCTGTCTTGCGTGCGCTCTCTGTCTTGCTTGCCCTTAGTTAGAATTGGCGGGCGGGGCTCTGTCGAGCGTATCTCATGGTCTTAGAGTTGGCGGGCAGGACTCTGTGAGATGGTGGCCGTGGCTCTCTGTCTTACGTGCGCTCTCTGTCTTATAATTCTTAGTGAATTATATATATAGATAGGAATGCTGTGGCCAAAGTGCTTTACAATAATAGAATTAAAGAAAAACATACAATTAACATGAATAACATAAATAGAAATAAAATAAATAAATGAACATAAATAAAATAAATAATAAATAAAAGTAATGTTACATAATCACAATGAGGAAAACCATCAGTAATACTGAAGGTCACGGAATGCAAGTGAATAGAAATGAGTCTTTAATGTTGTTTTGAACAGTTCAATTGTAGACGACTCCTTTATGTCATGAGGTATAGAGTTCCACAGGCGAGGAGCAGCAGCTGCAAAAGCCCTGTCCCCCTTAGTTTTGTACTTGGTACGAAGGACAATATGAGACAACTGACCAGAAGATCTAAGCACTCTAGATGGCTGGTGTAAAGCACACAATTCAGATAAACAGGCAGGAGCAAGCCCACGTAAAGATTTAAAAACTAGCAACAAGATTTCTAAATCAATTCTAAAACTGACAGGCAGCCAGTGTAAAGAAGCTAATATTGGAGAAACAGAGTCATATATTCTTTCCCCAACCAGAAAGCAAGCGGCAACATTCTGGACCAACTGTAACCTGTGTATCAGGTATTTGCTAATCCCAGAATACAGTGAGTTGCAGTAATCAAGGAAAGAAAAGAAAAGCATGAGTAGCTTTCTCAAGATCCCTAGAAGATAAAAAATGCTTGATCTTACCTAATAGACGAAGCTGGAAAAAGCAACTCTTGATTACAGAATTAACCTGTTTCTCAAAAGAGAGGTTACTGTCAAAGATAACACCAAGGTTGCGGACTTGAGGTTTGCAAAAGACAGAGAAAGAGCCGAGAAGTCCAAGACCAATTCGGGCTTAAGCTGATGGACCCACTATAAGCACCTCTGTTTTATTTTGATTCAGATCAAGAAAATTATCACTTTGTTCTTCTGACTCCTTGCTACTAACCATTCCACTATGCAGAATGCGTACTATGGGCGACCGGGCTTTTAGTGTTTCAGAACCACAGCTATGGAATGACCTGCCTTTGGAGCTCTGTGCATATATCTCATTATCTGTTTTGAAATCTAGACTTAAAACCTATTTTTTTAATACTGCCTTTTGTTGTTCTCATTAATTTTGTTTGTATATTGGACTGTCTGATTTTGTGTGTATGGTTGTACAGTGGCCTTGGGTAGCTTGAAAGGCGCTTTTAAATAAAATGTATCCTCATTATTATTATTATCATCTTCATCTTGTCATCTCAGATTATGTCAGTCAGATTCTAAGACTAGGAGTTTCAGGGAATGGTGGATTATAGGAGTCCCTTATGACTTTTCAGCACAGTTTCAAATAGACTTTTGTTACAATGGAAATGACAGCCAAAAGCAGTGTATTATAACTTCATGTTTTTGCTACAGTGGCACACCATGCAGTTTTCTACATCACTTAACTTTGCTTAAACCTAGCCAGGCTGATGTGGTCAGATTTGTAGAGCAGGAGTTTAAAGAAAAATTGCTCTAAGTTTTTATTTGAATAATTTATTTTAACTAGTGGCAAGAAAAATGCAAATGTCAGTTCATACATCCAACATGCATCATTGCAATGTTAGCAAGAGTGTGTTAAGTTTTAAACACTGTAAGTGCCTGGTGATTTAGATAAATTAGTGAAAAGGTTAACATTTCTGCTTGCAAAGCCCCATTCACAAATGCAAGTTTATTAATAACTAGCAGAATACCCGCGCTTCGCAGCGGAGAAGTAGTGTGTTAAAGAAGGTATGAAAAAGAAAAGGAAAAATTTAAAAAATAACGTAACATGATTGTTAATGTAATTGTTTTGTCATTGATATGAGTGTTGTTCCCATATCTATATCTATATCTATATATATATATGTATATGTCTATATGTGTGTGTATAGCTTTGATCACTGAGTGCAAGGGAAAAATAATAAAATGTAGTCTATAAGTTATTAAACAGTAAAACATTAACGTTTTAAGAAGTAAAGTTACATTGAGCAGTACTGGAGTGGTTGCGGGTAAACTACATTTTAAAGACGGTATAACAGAAGAGGTAAGTAGTACTAACAGCAGCTAAAATGTATATGGATCATCTCTCGGTAGTAGATCCCTTTTGAAAGGCGCTACACGACGGCTGTGGTATAGAAATTACATTTTCTATGTGAAAGTCCAAATTTCTGCCTCTAATAATGTGCCTTACCAGCAATTAAAGAAAATTAGTTTTGTGTCCTCTGCAGTGTTAAGAGAGAAATGCTTTGGTTTGGGATAAAAGGAAAAAAGGTGTAAAGAAAGGAAAGTTGCGTTTTTCTTTTATATAGTATAGAGAGATGTGTTCGCTGACGATATGAGCGCCTTTTGGGGACAGTCGCAGTGGGTCTTATGCAGACTGGTGAGACGTCCCAGCTATTAATCGGCTGTGATGGCACTGTCAGTCCTTCACTCCTGTGCGTGTCTTCATAAGAGCTGACGACCTCATAATCGTATACGTGCAAAATAAAGTGCGAAGCGCCTTAATATTATTTTGCCGCAGAAGCGCAGTCAGCGTGTGAAAGGCTGGCACAGCTATGCGCGCGCGCCGGCTGCTCGACTTTTGCTGGGCAGGAGACGCCAGTTTTTGCAGACACGTTCACATGATCAAAAGTCTCCGCGCTCTTTGGAGGTCATTCATATACAAAATACCCGCGCCTCGCAGCGGAGAAGTAATGGGTTAAAGAAGTAATGAAAAAGAAAAGGAAACATTTTAATAATAACATAACATGATTGTCATGAGTGTTGCTGTCATATATATGCCTGCCTAAATAAGTCACCCTTGCTTCGCTCTTACTTTTTTACCGTTCATTTAATCATGGCTAGTGGCGGAAAAATTATAAAATGGAAGGAGGATTACACTGAGTATGGCTTTACCAAAACAATTATTGATGGCGAATCGATTATTCATAAAGCTTGAATTGGTGATCTGTTTTTGTGTGTTAACCTCATATTTTTTCATACTTCTTCTCAAACCAAGGTGGTGCGAGGCTAAAATGAATTGGGATGCACTGATCAATGTTATCGGTGTACCAGGAAATCATGCATTGACAAAAGTTCCCCTTTGATTGTAATGCAAAGTGTGATTAAATGCATTATTTTTTAACGCGTTATGGAGCACATGCATCGAAGCTTCTCAGCTGTGCTTGTGCTAAGAAAATTAAACATTTTAAAAATAACGTAACACGATTGTCAATGTAACCTTTTGTAAGTAGTGCCTGGAGGATTCAGTGTGGAGAAAGTCTAGAGACAGCGTGTGTTTTAACTTGTGGATTTCTCTGTATTTGGTGGCAGTGTGACGAAGTTGCTTCGGAAGACGGCGTTAGCCGCGGAGCTCAGCTCAGAGCGAAATGAGGTAAATGGGAGGGGAGATGATGACGTGACTCCCCCACCCGCCTTAACTGTCAATCCCCCACAAACACAGTCTCTCGGAATTTGCATAAGCACACCCCTTCACCTGCAATTTTAACTTAGTTACAAAGTGATCAAAACTCTCGTTTATATCCTGCGTCCTCTCATTAAACTTGTATCCCGCATTACCCGTGGACACGAAAAGCACCAGCGGCAGCCTGTCTATTAAGTTAATTTAAAGTTTAGGTTTATACCTCGCTTTGTTTCCGAAGTAGCTGTACTGATGAATATGGTAGTATGTCACTCGCTCGCTTCTTAATGTTTCGCTGCCTTCTCAATTATATAATGCATGTTTTGTTCAGCGTATTTTGGAGCTCTTCCTGGTTTTCTACATAGTGCGTTGATAGTCAGTTCACGTGATTACGTGGGCGGCGTAATGATGTCACACGAAACTCCGCCCCCACGACGGTCAAGCTCAACTCCATTACAGTAAATGGAGAAAAATACCTTCCAGTTATGACCATTACGCGTAGAATTTCGAAATGAAACCTGCCCAACTTTTGTAAGGAAGCTGTAAGGAATAAGCCTGCCAAATTTCAGCCTTCTACCTACACGGGAAGTTGGAGAATTAGTGATGAGTCAGTCAGTCAGTCAGTCAGTCAATCAGTCAGTCAGTCAGTGAGTGAGTGAGGGCTTTGCCTTTTATTAGTATAGATATATATATACATATATATATATATATATATATATATATATATATACATATACATATATATATTGTGAATGTTACCCAGGCACAGACAGGCAGACATGTTGTTTTTTATAAAGTCAGCGCTGGAATATATAAAGTCAAAACTTAAATATATAAGTCATTCCCGAATATATAAAGTCAAAACCTGAATATATAAAGTCAGCGGCGGAATTTATAAAGTCATTCCTGATTATATAAAGTCAGTATCGGAGTATATAAACTCATTCCTAAATATATAAAGTCAAAGTCAAAATATATTGATTGAAACGACTCAGGCACATTTTTAGTAAATTAAAAAAACTGAAATAAGTTAACAAAAACGTTGGGTTGGGAAATGGATGGATATTCCAGCGCTGACTTTATATATTCCGACGCTGTCTTTATATATTCAAGTTTTGACTTTAAATATTCCAACGCTGACTTTATGTACTCAGGTTTTGACTTTATATATTCAAGGTTTAACTTTATATATTCGGGAATGACTTTATATATTCCGACGCTGACTTTATATATTCCAGCACTGACTTTATATATACGGGAATGACTTTATATATTCCGACGCTGACTTTATATATTCAAGTTTTGACTTTAAATATTCCAACCCTGACTTTATATACTCAGGTTTTGACTTTATATATTCGGGAATGACTTTATATATTCCAGCGCTTACTTTATATATTCAAGTTTTGACTTTATATATTCAGAAACAAGTTTTGACTTTATATATACCGACGCTGACTTTATATATTCAAGTTTTGACTTTATATATTCCGACATTGACTTTATATAATCAAGTTTTGACTTTATATATTCGGGAATGACTTTATATATTCAAGTTTTGACATTATATATTCTGACGCCAACTTTATATATTCAGAAAATCAATGTATTTGCCTGTTTGGCACCCCATAATATATATATATATATATATATATATATATATATATATATAAAATCTAACATCTGTATGTCTGTCCGTTTTTCATGAGAATGAATTTAGATCAGGTTTTTTTCTATAATTTGCTTGAACATTCCAGTTGATTTTCATCATGGTAGGTACCATAGTTCACTTGTGGCAGCGATTAATAAGCTTAAATAGAAGAGAGGGGCTGCGGGCTAAGGGGAGGGGGAGGCAGGACATCAGGAGTAGGGAGCTGGGCGGGGCCATCCTCACTCACTCGCCAGCATCTTTTCGAGTCGGGTCTTTATATCTGTCGACTTTTCACAAGAGAACTACTTAACAGATTTAGATTGGGTTTTTTTCTATAATTTGCTTGAACATTCCGGTTGATTTTGCGACTTCTCTCATCACCCAAAGTATCATAGTTTGCTTGTGGCAGTGATTTATAAGAACGAAGTGAAGAGAGAGGCTGTAGGCCAAGGGGAGAAAGAGGACATAAAATTAATCAATTGGTGCTCAAATATTTTGACACGCTGTCTTGGACATACACTTCAATGAATACTGTTTTAGAAGACAACCATTCAGTGTATTATCCTAGAGAATTTTTAAATTCCATTAATCCTCCTGGCATGCTGTCCCACAACATAGCATTGAAAGTAAGAGCACCAATTATCCATTTCAAAAACCTGAGCCCACCAAAACTTTGCAATGGTACCCGTCTGCAGGTCTGTCAGCTTCAGAAAAACATCATAGAGGCGATAATCATTGCAGAATGTGGCATTGGTGAGAGGGTTTCAATCCCTTGCATTCCTCTAATTGTGACAGACATGCCCTTTCAATTCAAGAGATTACAGTTCCTGGTGAAGCATTGTATTACAATGTCATTTAACAAGGCCCAGGGACAGACACTCAAGTTAACAGGGGTCGATCTTAGCTCACTATGCTTCTCGCATGGTCAGCTTTATGTCGCTTTTTCCCAGGTTAGTTCCCCAAAAAATCTATATGCCCCCCCCCCCCCCGATAGCCAAACCAAAAATATTGTATATCAAGAGGCCCTTGGATAGGAAACCTATCAGTATAAATTGTTTTCAATACAAATTACATTTTAAAAAAAATTTTATTGATTTTTTAAAGTTTGTTCTCTTTTACTACTACGCCGGCGAAGCCATGCTAGTTATTCATAAATGACAAATTCTATGACAGTGAATATTTATAAGTTATTTTTCAATCTAATTAATGACTGCTGGTCTCCAGGTAACAGCTGCGGAGCTGACTAATGTGGATCACAGTGGTAATCACAACCTGAGCTCTAGCTCTTCTGATTGTGCACAAAATCTAAACCTCGGTTTTATGTTTCTGTTTATAATATTACATTTTTTGTTTAATCGTTAGTGCTTTTGGTATGTTGTCTTGCAATAAACCAGTCAAAAGCATATGTTTTGGTTTTCCCAAATATTATTGCAACCATGGTAGGGTGGGGGTATGGGGATGTTTGGTGGTTGCTGGGCAATGGGTGTTGTTTCTGTTACACAAAACTATTCAATAAACTAACTGAAATAATTTAATATGCATAGGCAAGTGATTAATAAAACTGTTTTTATTAGAAATTAATCACTGAGTTATTTCTGATATATAGAAAAATGAATGTGCTTGAAGGAAATATGATAAATTCTGATTAATGTACAGTTAATTGCAATTGAAAATTTTAATGGCTCAATTAATCGTGATTAAATTTTTTAATCTAACAGCAGTCCTAACCCTAACTAATTCTTCTTTACTTCAAATGGTCATATTACATTTAGTACATTTATTTACGGGATAAATAGGTTGTTCATAGCAAAAGCTTTTTTTAACTACAGTTTTTTTTTAATCAATATGTTATATTATTTGCTATCTTGTACAGATTTTCACTAAATAATAAGGCAAAAATAATGGCAACCCTTTTTAAACAGGGAAATCCAACAAATGAAAAATGGCTGTGGCAAGTTCTCCATCCTTTTCCCTGAACTGGTGGGTAATTTAAATAGCTTTGCTCTGAAATTTTTCATGATGCAGATTCAAAATATTATCCAATGAATTTTGGATAAACATTTTCAATGGTCATAATGACATGTTTTCAGTTAAAGGCATTACAAACATTGAAAGATTGGTGTTCAGTTAAAGCCTGTAGTAAAAATAGTAGTAAAAGCCTGCAATTTAACTTGTGTATGAACACACGGAGCTTGCAGCATTTTTAGAACAACAGAAAAGTTGAAAGTACAAAATAATTAATAGTTTTACCACTGCATTCCAGTTCAAATCTTTTAGCACAAAGATTGCAATACTGCAGAAAAACTTTAGCTTGGTTTTCCAGGGTTGTCATTTTTAGGCCCAAAGCCTTTCCCAGAAGTATGAAACACAAGAAAAAAATGTGCCAGTCTACTGAGGACACACTTATACGACTAATAAAATGTTACAGTTTCCTGTTAAAGTAAAATAATGTGCATGTCTTTGGGATGAAGAAAGAGACCTGTAGATCTTTAGAATAGTGACATGTACATGGAAAGAATATGCAAATGCCATTGAAAATGGCTGGGCCAAGAACTGAACCTTGTAGCGCTGTGACAGCAGCAAAAACCACTGTGCGACCCTAGTTTATTTATTCAGAAGAAAAATTATGCACTAGTGCTTTGAAGACTGTCGTTCGTTCAGGCTTCTTGCTTCAATTCTTGACACAAAGTAAATTATTTAAGTCAAGCAGATGCCATCAAAATGTAAATAATCCTGGAGCTCCCATGATACCTTTTAAGAACACAAACATGAAGGAACTAGTTGACTGAATAATTGGGCTGTCATTGAGTCAGCTTTGGTTATGAGCAAGTCTGTGTGTGATTCCATTTCATGGGTCATCTGTATCTCTGTGAGATTTACTCATTTATGACTTATGCATCTAATAAGAAATAAAAGTACACCATTTTATCTCAGTAGACTATTTCTAATGCGTTGATGCAAGCATAGTTTGCACATAAATTATTTGATGAAAACATTAAACAGAAAAGAAGTACTAAAAATGCAGCAGTCTTTTTCTCCAAGGGGACATGAGCTCTACAGCCAAGCCTTTCTACAGTGCCCTGCTTTCATGGATGCCAATTTGAAACAAACACTTGCCTTATACCTTCTAGAGTGCCCTTTGGCTCATTGAGACCCTGTGCTGAAAAGACAAACAGACAATGAAAAACAGTCGATAAAGTTAATATAGAAAATAATTTTAGGAAAGACCTATATATTTTTTTAAATGTACAGTCTTCTGTATTCATTGGTTATCATAAAACTGTGTAACGTGAGATTTCTGCACAGATCTTACACTTCAAACAAGCTATGATACAATGACAGCACAATTGGCATACACTTTTTTCTTTGTCATGAGATCCTAGTTTTTTGTGTGGTCTTATCTTTATTTTTCGGACACATTTAATATTGTGCAGTTATCTTTAATAATGGCATTCACATGATAGCATTTACATGATTTTGCCTATAGAAAGTCATTATACCTTATAAAAAGCTATACCTTTTCTCAGATTACACCCTGGAAAATAAAGTCCACTTTTTTTAGCTGTATGTAAACATTATAACCCTCTGTCAATGTGAAAATAACATTCTAAAACATTTTGGGCAATTATTAAAAACTAGCAAAATACCCGCGCTTCGCAGCGGCGAAGTACTGCCTTAAAATTTTTATTAAGAAGAAAATTAAACCTTTTTAAACTGAGGGAAAATATACCAATAATTATTTTTAAGGATCTCTTTATATGCCATGTTGTCAGTTCAGCCCTCCAGTTGTAATATGACCAAGCTGTAGCTGTGCGCTGAGCTTACTCTT
>JANRMT010062814.1:104630862-104647797 GCA_026402145.1 Polypterus bichir lapradei | reverse complement strand
GTACATCAGTTTTGGTTAGCGCAGGGAAGCCACCTACCAAATTTCGTGAAGATGGGGTCAGCCTTCTACCTACACGGGAAGTTGGAAAATTAGTGACGTTGGAAAGTTCAATATGGCGGCCGACAATGGCGTCATACCATCGAAATAAGTACATACATCGGTTTTGGTTAGCACAGGGAAGCCGCCTACCAAATTTCGTGAAGATGGTGCCATAAATAAGAAAGTTCAACATGGCGGACGTTGTCGACTGTTATCGACCGTTATGACTGTTACGTGTAGAATTTTGAAATGAAACCTGCTTAACTTTTGTAAGTAAGCTGTAAGGAATAAGCCTGCCAAATTTCAGCCTTCAACCTACATGGGAAGTTGGAGAATTAGTGATGAGTGAGTGAGTGAGTGAGTGAGTCAGTCAGTCAGTCAGTCAGTCAGTCAGTCAGTCAGTCAGTCAGTCAGTGAGGGCTTTGCCTTTTATTAGTATAGATTAGCTAGTGAAATACCTGGCTTGGTGAAGTGATTATACCCTTAGAATGTACCTTTCTTAACTTAATCAGTTGCAACCAATAAGCTGCCAGATCAAACCCCACCTGACATTAGTTGTATCTCTGCTGTTGATCTCCCAATAAAACCAACTGTCTGTTGAAGTTTTCACTACTAGTAGTGCATGGTTCTGGAAAAGAAACCAACATGATTGGGAAAGTGCTGTCAAAAGGCCTCCCAGATAAAGTTGCAGAAAGGCACAAGTTAGGAGAAGACTAAAAAAGATTTCAAAGGCTTTATCTATCTCTCTTAGTACTGTTCAGAGCATCATTAAGAAGAGGAACGTGTATGGCATCAGCAAAACGTTGCCTAGATCAGGCCATTTGTCCAAACCGGATGACCAAGCTAGAAGGGCATTGATCAGAGGCTACCATGAGGCCAAAGGCAACTTTGAAGGACTTACAAGGTTTCATGACTGGGACTGATCGATCACTGCATGTAACAATAGTCTCTCAAGATTTACACAAAACTGGTCTGTATGGCAGGGTGGCAACAAAGACACCATTGCTGAAAAGATGTTGCATTCAATCTCATTTACTGTATGCAAAACCACACCTTGGAGATTCTGCTGCCACGTGGAAAAAGGTGCTATGGTCAGATGAGTCAAAAATTAACCTTTTTGGATTGAACTCCAAGCACAATGTTTGGCGAAAAGCAAACACCGCACACCATCTAAAACACACCATAACCACTGTTAAGCATGGTGGTGGTTGAGGGGGTGTTTCTTTTCAGCAGAGACTGGACGATTGGTCAGAAAATGGATGCTGCCAAGTACATCCAAACTCTTGAGGAACACCTACATCCATATGCTAGACTGCTAAAGATGGGTAGGTCATTCACCTTCCAACATAGCAACGATCCTAAACATACCACCAAAAGAAGAACACAGTGGCTTAAGGATAGGAAGGTGAAAGTCCTTGAGTGGCCAAGTCAGAGTCCTGACTTAAATCTAGTAGAAAATCTGTGGATGGACTTGAAGAGAGCAGTTCATTGGCACCCTCCATGGAATTTGACTGAACTTGAACAATTCTGCAAGGAAGAATGGGCCAACATTCACCAGTCTAGATGTGCAAAGCTAGTAGAGACATATCCAAAAAGACTGATGGCTGTAATTACAGTAAAATAATCTCAGTTTTGAAATTCTCCCTCCATGGCTGCTCCATAATGCCCCTGATCTGCCTCATCCTTTGCTTGCTTTGCATGGCTTATTTCAGGTTGGTGGCAACTCAATCTGCTACACTTTTCCAAGCTCCATGAACATGAAGCTCTGCTGTTGGTCTCTCATACCACCCACCCCATACCTTCGACTGTGCCATAATAATGCTGCAAATGGCACTAAAGATGCCAGAACTCAGCTTCAGCACCCTTGAGCAACTTCACAGTAGAGCCAGAAAAGTCTGTAATAGGGATTCATTGCACTTGGTGCTTTGCTAAGTTGGAACTTAGGTCTTCCCACTCCTAACATGTAGTGCCAGAATGAATTCTCTTGTGGTTTACAGGCTCTGTTAGGAGGCTCGCTATCCTTAAATGACCACTTGCTGTTGGAGGCTTGTTGTTTGTATAGGCTCATACAATGAGTGATTCTTTCTTGCTCGATGCAATGCCATCACTATATTAATAACTGTGAATGTTATTTCCAGTACAATAAATCAAAACTGTGTTAAAGCTCAACTTGTTTAAACAGGTCCACTTACCTAATTATACAATATTCTCTCTGCCCCAACTTCTTGTGAATGTGACGGAGTTACTATACTTAATAATCTTAAAATGCTTTGCATAACCAAATCTTTCCCTCCCTTTTTTTTCTCAATTGTCATTTGTTCATTTTGTGAAAGGTAAAATACCCTCTTCTGCAGCCACAAACCTAATACTGTGCCAACAAGGCAAAAATATCAAAATAAAACATTTGTTAGAGGAAATAATAAGGGGGATGACAGAATACAAGCAGCAAACATGTCAAGAAATGAACACAAGGGAAAAATTAGTGAGTCTTTTTAGGCGCCTGGAGTGACACTCCACTCTCCCCACTGTACAAAATCCTGGCCTCTCTCACTGCTGCCAGTCAAGCCATTGCCCTGATATACCTCGACTCTAAACACACTGGATGCCTGGCCAAAAATGGCTTTAAAGTCCCAGTCGTGGAGCACCTCCAGGGCGAATCCCTTAAATAATTTCTAATTTAACTGTGTTGGTAGCTGCACCAGGCACTACTGCAAACCTGAGCTCCAGCTCTCAGTTAAAAATAATCTAATCTCTGAAATACAGCAGAGTTTCAGATATAATTCAAAGGACCCCCTTGTTGCCCTCCAGCTATCTCAATGACTTCTATTAAATTATAAATTGTCCTCCACTGTCATTCCCATGGAATAACTCCTGTCTGGGTATTTGCACATATTATATGGGCCCCTGAAGGTATAAAACATCAATCACCACGTCCTACTCATAAGGTCTTGTGGCAGTCCCTTTGCATTGCACTTCTGGTCTTGATCAGGCATTCTTCTACAGTCAGCAAAAGGAATCTCAAGGTGGTAGTGAATTGCTTATGAATTTGTTAAATTTGCTTCTGTAATTTTGTAGTACTAGGGTGTTGTACCGTGTTAGACATTATGAATGTAGCGAGAAGTCAAGCAAAATAACACCTTTTATTGGCTAACTAAAAAGATTGCAATATTCAAGCTTTCGAAGCAACTCAGGCCCTTCTTCAGGCAAGATGTTGGATGACTAATTTATACATTTCTGTTTTGATTAATAACATTATGCATCTTTTTGTTATATCTTATCCAGAACTGAAATAAATGAAAGCTTGCATATTGTAATCTTTTTAGTTAGCCAATAAAAGGTGTCATTTTGCTTGACTTCTCGCTACATTCTGTAATTTTGTAAATTGTGACAAATAGTAAACTTTGAGAGTGAATACACATTAATGTATTTTAGATTATCACCAGATCTCCCTCCACTACCCCAGAAATAGTCTCAGAATTAACACTAAGTACTTTGATTTTCAATGATAGACCTACTCCTTGCTTCCTACTGAGTTGCATAAGCAAAAATAAGTGGCAAACTTTTTAAACTACTTGCTGTGTTTTAGTCAGCAAAAGATCAATCTTGTCGACACAACTGAAATACTGGAACAGGTACAGAACTAAGATGATTAAAACAAAATAAGACTGTAATATACCATTCACTGAGGCTCAAAAACAATGAATATCACAGAGAAAATGTTGACCAAGCTGAGTTTTAAAAAAAAATTACATAAAAAGACTGGAAAAGGAAAAATCTCAGACAAAAGGCTTAGAAGTATTTTTATTTAAAACAATTTGTTCAAAAGCCACAAAACAATTGAAATCAGCAGGGTAAAGCTTTGGAGTTTCTTTGTCTTTGACATCTACCTTGGGGATCAATCTGCAGAATAACAAGGACTTGAAGCTACATTTTATTTGTTTTCTGTTTTGCTTTGGTAGGCTTCTGAGCAGATCCACAGAGAGTGTTAGCACATTGCAAAAAACGTTTACTAGACTGACAGAATCTTACTGTACTACAGCAAAAAATCGAGAGGTAAGGCTGAATGTCCTGTTCTTGCCAAACTTGCTGTTATGAATGTAGGAATTGTTTTATGAGACACATTATCACAAAACATTCATCCCCTTGTCAGCTCAAGTTGGGCTGATGTTAATGTTCCAGAACATTTTTAGAACTCATAAAATAAGAATTTTAGAGAGAAAAAAAGAAAAACATCTTTCAGTGCACATTTTTCAATTATTTTTTTTTAATAATTATTTATTTTAAGGGTGAAATCTATATTAAGAGTTTATGTAATAATCCTATATCCTATTAATAGGGTGCAAAATACAGGAGAGCCCTCTGACCCCTAATTAACCCTTTGGAGCACTTGAATTCCTGAAAATCAAAAATTTATCAGCATAATAATGACATTCTAAATCATTTAGTGCCTATTATTGGGATTGCAGTTGGCAGACAGCTTTTTACAGTCTGGGCAGGAAGGCAGCTCTCTGCTCTGCGAGTACTGCACTGTCTGGGTGGGAGTAGATGATTGAGTGACATTAGTCTGTCCAGCAAGGAAGAAGTGCATCTTCCAACAAGCCTGTGAAAGATTCATGAAGAAAATAGAGACTTGGGAATGGGAAAGTAATAAATAAAAGCCCTATGCAGGCATTAGTGCTTGCTTTGGTCTCAGTGATGCTGAACTGTGTAAAAATGATCGCTGATACCATAATACCAGCAAAGATCACAATGCAGAGGAACAGTATAAAACTATCCACATCTTACTACCAGTTTGTATTTGTTAATTGGGATTGTTTCAATATTACCATTAACAACAAGAAAACTAAAAAGTCAGTCTAAATGGGCTCTTAGAGTATAGTGTAGCCTGTTACTGGGCTGTTTCTGTGCGTGCTTCAGTCCTTACACCTTAAGTCAGGGGTGCCCAATGCGTCGATCGCGATCAACCGGTAGATCGCAAAGGTAGTGCAGGTAGATCGCGTTGCATTCGAAAAAATTTTTTTTAAATGTTAGTCTATATATCCTCCCTATGGCATTTGACACTTGATTGACATACAGGGCGGCCAGTCTGAGATCTCTTTTCTTCTAAGACACTGGTCATCCCGCACGCACGATCAAATGCGTGAGCTACTGCAAAACTCTGGCTGTGATCTAGTTAGCCTTCCAATTTATATCGACTAAAGAAGGGATTTTAAAAAAAAATTGTTTGGGGAGGGTATGGTCTGGATGTGGAATTGGAAGAGGATTTTTTTTCTCACAATGTCCAAAGAAGGAAAATGTGGAAAGGTGCTTTTGAACTGTTCATAAAAACTACAAAACTGACTTCCTTCCAAAAAGCGATCTGAGAAAGAGAAAGGAGAGGGAACTAAAATCGCAGTTAATCAGGCAGCCGTCATTTTTCACTCAGCTGAATTCAAAAGCTCCTTGACTGCATTATTCGGCTCTACTTATTTATGCAAGTCAGCCTTTTCCCACATGAAGATTATTAAATCCAAATACTGAAGTGACCATAAATGTATTGAATTGTTATTGTGCCATAAAGGTTATTCAGTTATGCAAGGTACAACAACATATATTTTATGTATAAAGTATACTCAGTGTATATATATATATATATATATATATATATATATATATATATACTCAGCAAAAAAAGAAACGTCCCTTTTTTAGGACTGTGTATTTCAACAATAATGTTTTAAAAATCCAAATAACTTTACAGATCTTCATTGTAAATTGTTTAAACAATGTTTTCCATGCATGTTCAATTAACCATAATCAATTAATTAACATGCACCTGTGGAATGGTCGTTAAGACCTTAACAGCTTACAGAAGTAGGCATTTAAGGTCACAGTTCTAAAAACGCAGGACACTAAAGAGACTTGTCTACCAACTGTGAAAAACACCCAAAGAAAGATGCCCAGGGTCCCTGCTCATCTGCGTGAACGTGCATTAGGCATGCTGCAGGTAGGCATGAGGACTGCTGATGTGGCTAGGGCAATAAATTGCCATGTCCACACTGTGAGACGCCTAAGACAGCGCTACAGGGAGACAGGAAGGACAGCTGATCATCCTCGCAGTGGAAGACCACGTGTAACAACACCTGCACAGGATCGGTACATCCGAATATCACACCTGCGTGACAGGTACAGGATGCCCACAACAACTGCCCGAGTCACACCAGGAACACACAATCCCTCCATCAGTGCTCAGACTGTCCGCAATAGGCTGAGAGAGGCTGGACTGAGGGCTTGCAGGCCTGTTGTAAGGCAGGTCCTTACCAGACATCACCAGCAACAACGGCGCCTATGGGCACAAACCCACCTTCGCTGGACCAGACAGGAGTGGCAAAAAGTGCGTGAGTTTCTGCATGACAGCAATGTCAGTGTTCTGCCATGGCCAGCGAAGAGCCCAGATCTCAATCCCATTGAGCACGTCTGGGACCTGTTGGATCGCAGGGTGAGGGCTAGGGCCATTCCCCCCAGAAATGTCCAGGAACTTGCAGGTGCCTTGGTGGAAGAGTGGGGTAACATCTCACAGCAAGAACTGACAAATCTGGTCCAGTCCATGAGGAGGAGATGCACTGCAGTACTTCAAGCAGCTGGTGGCCACACCAGATACTGACTGGTACTTTTGATTTTGAGCCTCCCTTCATTCAGGGACACATTGTGAAACATTTTTAGTTTATGTCTTATGGTGTTGACTCTTTTAGTGTTCATACAAATATTTACACATTAAGTCTACTGAAAGTAAAAACAGTTGAAAGTCAGGGGACGTTTCTTTTTTTGCTGAGTATATATATATATATAAATTTTTATTTTATCTAGATCATTTCAACCTGGTTATTTTAAAAGTAGCTCGCAAGTCGAAAAAGTGTTGGCACCCCTGCCTTAAGTTCAAAGGCAGAAACAGGTAACTGTTTGGGTTAAATTTAGAGACAGCTACAATAAATGGCAAATCTTTGGAAAGTGGGAGGAAAATCAATTTTTTTTCTCCTGAAGGAGAGGGACATATATAGTGCTCTATGTAGCTGGAAATAAACAAAGGGAGACAGTGGCATCTTAAAATAGTTTTTCTATTCCTAAGGTTTTGACTCCTACCAGGAATCATTACCAGAGGAAAACGATTAGACTTACAGGAATCCAAGGCAATATATAGCAAATAAAGAGGGGAGGGTAGCTGGATGTGGGGATGGGGGGGTTGATTAGATGGGGTTCGGAGGGTGTTGGTCATAAATCAGCAGAAGAGACATGGAATGCAGTTTACAGCATGCCATGTCATTCATGCCCAAATGTATACGTGGGACAAATATCAAAAACACTTGCCACACGTATACAAGAACATCTCATCAGAAGAAAGGACCCACAATCTCTGATTTGCACACATGCAGATTCGACTGGACACACATTTAAATGAGACTCAGTGCAAGTAAAATTCAAAGCTAATTCTAAAAGTGCCAGAGAACTGGCTGAAACGTGGCTATCCAATGAAAATGGCATTAACAGACATTTTGCATATACAGGCTTAAAAAGAACATGCTCAAAATAAATAAGATTTTATTACAGAACACCCTGTGAGCCCCACCTCATCAACCCCCCAACCACCCTAATCCACCTACCCTCCCTCCTTATACCTATTTAAGGTCACATAATGCAGCTTCTGCTTTAATATCCCTTACCACCATCTTGGCAGCTCACCTGTTTGCAAGGACTGTCAAGGGTGTGCCTCTTTTGGGAATAGCTTTGGGACATTGAGTAGCATAATCCACAGGAACCAGCATATATTTATGTCCTAATATCGGAGGTTTGAGTGGCCCAACTATATATACTCCAGTCTGTTCAAACGGAAAGCCAACCAGAACAAGGGAATGAGAGGAGCAGGGACCTTCCAAGTAATCTGCCACAGTTAAAATTCAGGGCAGGAACTATAAAACTGGCAGACTTTCCAATTTATTATCGGACAATAGAAATGGATCTTTATCCTCTTCAGCATTTTTTTCGGAGCTGAGATGGGCTCTTGGAACATGGGTGTGTGCTAGCTCACAAACCTGCTGGCAGCAGTCTTTCCTTACTAGTAGCAATGTCCGAAACTCAATAAAGTAAGTCATTATTAATTGAAAAATATGACTGCTGTGACATGGGATGTGCGGTTCATTGTTCATCTATCATAATGATTGCATTCTTTGCAAATTTCAGGGAATCTTCATTCCACAGCTTTAAATGATGCCAGTAAATGGCAAAATTGAAAATGCAGGTCAGAGAGAGGATCCAACGTGACATCCCATGGCAGAGTTATTGGCTGTGATGTCTCTTCCAATGCATCCATAGATATGTCATAAGTAGACGCAATGACATCTACTCAAGTGAGGAATGCACAAGATTGCTTTTGTTTTTAGACTAGTACCCCCCAAATATGATGGGATACAGGGGATTGTGCATTTCTTCATCCAGCAATGAATGTATTATCACCAAATAGATAACTGGTGGATACAGTTAAGATTGCCCTGTCTCAAGTTCCACTGTCCCTTTAGTACATATCGGTGGGCAAAAATGTATATGTTGCTCCTGGATGTCTATTATTGTGGTTATCTTAAACTCACTACTACTACTACATCTGTATATGGTGTAAGAGAATGACAAGACACTGAAAAAGATTTGGGGTCCAAACCAGCACCCCATATACTTGGATCGCAAAGAAAACTCAAACAGTGAAAAGCGCTTCTTAGGGCTCGTTTATACTTCATGCTCAGGACGTGTATGCGTATGCATCATGGCTGCCACACATTCCCAGCGTTCATCTGACGCGTCCTCTGAGCGGGTCCTCTGAGCGGGTCCTCAGAAATTAACACGACGTGTGTGTGCATTGCAGTACCAGCAAAAAGTCAGGGGGCGCAGTGTGATAAAAGTTGGAATGTGATATCACAGTCTCTGTTTACTACCTACATGTGACAGAAAGCCACTACGTGAGTCCTATTAGATCGATGTGCGTGCTTCGATATTTAATGAATGGTTCGATGTAGTGAAGCAAAATGCCAACATACAGATGCATTTGTGGTGCTTTTATATTCAAGCATCACATATTCCCGATCGTAATAACACGATACATTTTAAAAGTCTCACATACCATCTTTTGTGCTGTCTTTTTTTTCTGGGGCTTCCTCCTGATCTGACAGAAGCGGCAAACATCAATAGATCAACATAAAGAGCACATTCAATTTATGATATTCCAACTCTCTGCACATTTATAGAATCCTTAGATTTATACTTGATATCACTTTCAAAATGAAATGCATTAAAGTATGTATGTTACATTTTACAGATAAATCGTTAATTTCGTTTAAATAATAAATACTGTTAATAATTACACAAATGGGGGTGACACGGCGGAGCGGTAGCACTGCTGTCTCGCAGAGAGTCATGTCGCTGGTATTCCCTGCATGGAGTTTACATGTTTTCCTGCTGGGTTTCCACAGTGTGCTCCAGTTTCCTTCCAAAGATATGCAGATTTGGTGGCACAAAAATGATGCTAGTGTGTGTGAGTGCTTGTAGTCATCTTATGATAAGCTTATACCCCGTCTATGGATTGTTTCTTCCTCGTGCCCAATGCTAGCTGGAATGGGCACATCCCTGGATTGATGGATTTAATCATTAAAATCCGTTTCAGAGATATTGCGTTAAGGTGTCATCGGAATTTAATGGGGGTGCCAGGCAATTCACAACACAGCAAAGCCGAACCTGTTCTCACCATGATGATATCTCGTACTGCCACCTGGTGGATTCCTCCAGATTTACGTAAAGTATGCATGCAAGTATAAACAGTAAAACGTTGGAGTAGCAGGAGCGTCCGCTGGAGCATGCGTCATGTCGCGTGAAGTATAAACTCGGCCTTAGGCAAAAGTTCAGAATGGAACGGGCAAAGATGGCAGAGCTTCCAGTTTTCAGTCCTCCCAGCAGGAGTACGCGGGTGAAGGTGGATGGACACTAGAAGTGACATCAGCGATGTCCTAGCTGTCAGTCACCTGGTCTACAGAGGTAGGCCTCCAAAAAAGACTCACAAAACAGGTCAGAACTTTACTAGCCTACCTCAAGATAGGCCTCACCTGGGGCAACCTGCAGGCCTCTCTCAGTCTACCCAAGGCTAAAAAAAATCAGCATAAGATAGGAAAAAAAAAACCTAAATCATAACACATACAAAAAGAAAGGCATTTAGTTCCCGTCATGGTGTTAAGCATCTTAATGCCATCGATGCCTGAACATGTATCAAATTCATGCATGCTAAAGGAATCATAAAACATTCAGGGGTCAATCGCATTTCCAGCACTAGGATCACTTCTGGGGTTGATGGAGGTGCTTGCTTAACAATATGGACACTTGGCTGGAGCTACAGTATTTCTCGTAGCCCTGGTATTACTGCACCACTCACTGAGACTGGAATAGTATTTGTAGGAGCTATTTATGAGAGTATTTACTTTTGGCCAAAACACCTATTCCTTCACCTACTGATCCAGATTTGTGGTGACCTACAGCCAACCATCAAAGAACCTCTTGTCCCAATCTGATAGGGTGGCAGTGTGGGTATATGTTTGGTAAATGCTCTTGTGTAGACTTCTGTCCAGACTGCCTTTTAGTTGCAATATCTTCAGCTTCACTCCACGACTACCAAGATCTTTATCCCATTGCACCATCTTCACAAGTTTTAGTTTTGTCATGGTGTTAATACTGACCAGCTCCAAGACACCTTTATCAGTGGGCCTGGCCTTCCCTCATTGAGGTACTCTCTGATGACGTGTTTTTATCTTCCTATCTCTTTCTCTATGAAAAATCTTCTTCTTAAAATCTGTTTAGTGCTATCTGACTTATTACTAGCATCCAATGTCCTGGCATTAACTCAGGTCTTTTGATGTGGACAGAAAACTACTGTAAATGTTCTATCAGTCCACAGTAGCCAGTGTGGTGTTCTGTGCTGTGGCCTCCTGGGGCAGCAACTTGGGCTCAAAAGAAGCACAATGCCTGAACTATTGTGGAAAAGAAGATGATGGCAAAATTGGGTGCCATCATGAAAAATCCCCTCCATTCCCTCCAGGAGATGCTCTCTTGAAGAACTTCTTGGCCATAGGCTCATTCCTCCACGTTGTGCTAAGAAGTGCCTGTTGTCTTTTTTGCTCACTGCTCTCTGACATTTCAGGGCTTCCTTCTAGGGCGGTCATTAGGTTTATTTTGAAATACCATTTTGACATATCTGAACAATATATATTTACTTATTTTTATTTACATATTGTTTACTTGATTGATTGACTATTATTTGTCCTTGTTTTTATGTTTCTGCCACTGTATTCCCCTTGGAATTAATAAAATTAATCTAATCTAATCTAATACCATCCTGTAGGAAACCCTGACAAATAAGGGGATTGAATTTCAAACACTGTCAATCATGATTTCCAACATAACTAAGCCCAATAAAGCAGCCAGTTTTATGTTTAAGGTTCACATCACGCAAACAAACAAACCCAAAAAAAAATGCATCTTGTTTTTGACAGCAAACTTCAGCACTGTGAGGAAACAAATTTCTTGGCCTAATGTCTTAATGTTTCCATTTTTCATTCAGTAACCACAAATTAAACTTTCAAAATTAATTCAGGCACCATTAATTAAAGCTGACTTGTTGTTAAAGTATTTTCATTTGAAGTTCAACTCCAATGTTTTGTTAATAAGGACAGAGAAAGTTTCTTAATTTCTGTTAATAATTCTGTCAAATGAAGAAAACAAAAATGCCGCACTGCTGAGAAATGGGCTGCATGAAATGTGAGTGCTGAGATACAGGAAAAGTAAGAGTCACATCACATTGAGGATAACAAATCTTGGCTCAGGGTCATAAAAAATAAATCAAGGAAGGCATTGGGTTGTTTGTGAATGTCATCTTAGTATACAATATGCATGCATGCCAATGTATTGAAAATGAAGTCAAAGTTGAGTTGTTATTAGTATTCTATGCTAGGCCACCATGTGCATTGTCAGAATAAACTATGAGTAAATTAGATAAGGCAATAGTCATAAAAATATTGCTATAGTAGTGTTGTTTAAATTTGAGTTACTGCCACAGTCAGAGAGAAGGCACCACATAGCTGATCATCCACCTCGGGTCCTGTGCTTCTACATTTTCTTGAAGCATCATTGATCTATGAAAGCGTTGGCTTCTAGCTTAATCTTTCTCTTTCCTTTATTAGTTTTTCATAGCTTTCTGTAAAATAATATAAAATTAGCTACTAAAAAAAAAAAAAAAGATTACAGCTAAAGCAGACCTTTTCTAGCTAGAAGCCTTGCACTGTTTTCAAACTTTCCCTTTAGCAATTACATTGCAGTAAGATTAAGTCTGCAGTCAACTTCTCTTTAAAGGCAAGAATGAGTCTGATTTTAATTGTTATCAGCTAAATTACATTTTTTTCTTTGCCTTTCGGAATGAATGGAGGGCTTAGATAATTAGCATTTCATCAGCATTGGAATAAGGGATAACAGGGAGTTTTTCTTCCAACTATTATTGTAGACTGGCTGGTTGCTGATGGGAAACCATATTTTAGTGGCAAAAAGGGTTTCTCATAGTAAATTTTTACCAGAGCAATTTTTGACAAGAACCTCCTGCTTAGCATTTGAAGAGATAAGTGGCTACTTGGTCACAGAGGCAAGGGTACATATCTAATACTCTGGCAGACCGAAAAAGATTCCCCCTGAAAAGTGAATGCAAGAATATGCTAGATGGATAATAATTAACTTTTCGATTAGTGATATGACCTGGAAATATCTGAATTAGTGTAAGCCACCCTAATTCACTGTGTTCATAAGAAATATACTGATGTAATTTATGAGGTAGAGATATACATTAGACAAGAATAGTTGCATCAGATATTTGAAAATGTGTCCTTCAATTTAAATGTTTAAATGTCTAAATATTCTTAATTGTAACAGAACTTTATGAACTTCTATCAGAAGGTGAGAAATAACAGAGTGGTAGATCCCTAGTGTATTATCGTGGTATTTCCCTTTATTTACAATTTACCTGGGGGTAATAGTACTCATCAGATTCGTTACTGGTTGGTCTACTGTTGGACCTTAAGATTAACACACGCATACATATACTGTATATACACATACACACAGAGACTCAACAGTGCCATATGAATGACAAACACACAGCTGGTTAATCTCTAGCACTTTAAACTACACAAGTGCCTTAGAAATAACACAACCTGTCACACTCTCAGCACTTCAAGAGACTTACTTATCATTGGCACAAACAACATACAATATTTTAAAGATATCTCAGACCTAAATATTACTTTTGGTGTCCAAGAATACATTTAAACATACGATGGTTCAGCGTCCTTGACTATAGGCCATTTATCAGCCAAGAATGCCTTACTTTATGCACTGTTCCCTACTTTTGGGTGCAGCTCTCACCCTCAGCCTTACTAAACCTCATAGCACAGAGTTTATGGCAAACCTCCAGCTGCACCAGGTGCTCAAAAAAATCTACCTTATTACTTCAATCACTCTAGACTTGAAGAGAAAGCACAGAAAGTTAAAAGCAGTGTGGTATTTATCCATCCATTATCCAACCCGCTATATCCTAACTACAGGGTCACGGGGGTCTGCCGGAGCCAATCCCAGCCAACACAGGGTGCAAGGCAGGAAACAAACAACGGGCAGGGCGCCAGCCCACCGCAGAGCAGTGTGGTATTTATTACAAAAATAATACCAGTAGAACAAAAAATAACAGAAGATAGGACTGATAGTAAAGTCTGGATATATAAAGTCTTTAGAAAAAGCTTACGAAAAAGTAAAGATGACAAGGATGAATGTAGCAGGCGGCTTGTGATCTAGCACTCGTAGTTGTTCATTATATGCTTTTCTGATGATCAGATGGAAACGGCCACATGTTGCCGGTGCCCTCTTCTGATGTTGCTCTGTTCCCTTCTCCTGACGTCTTCGTCCCTTCTTCTTCCTCCCTCCTATGTCGCTCTTTAGACGAGGCATATATATTGTAAAATTCTACTTGGGGTGTTTGCAAGATGTGATTGTTATATATTCTTATTGGCTGGCTGTCAATATTATGAATGCATTCACTCTTCCTTTTTCCCAAACAATAAAACTTTTTAAAATTTGAGGTATCGACATGTCTTCCTTTCCCAGACTGTAAACCAATTTAGCAACTTGTTCCAGATGCCAAGGTTATAAACTAATCAATAGCCTTAGTCACAATTTCTTCCTTTCTTTGTTGGAACAGCTGTTTTAAAAGTGAGGTAAACCTGGGAAGAGGATATGCTTTGATGTGCCCTGAATTTAGTTCATCTGTTGTTGTTTTGAGCAAAATATAATGAAAATACAGAACAAAATTTACAGATTTTGTACCCCATAACACCTAGTAAAGGATCAAAAATAACATTCTATTCACAATTACTGACCCTGCAATAGTGTAAAACGGTACCTTACATACTTATGTTTGAAATTTCTTATTTTAACCTTCTGGAAGTGGCACTTAATAATAATAATATTATTATTATTATTATTAACACATTTATATAACACCTTTCCTGTGCTCAAGGTGTTTTGTGGGCAAGACCTCTAGCAAAGAATCAAAAATTTTTATCATATTTGAGATCAGCAACCTTGAAATAGCATAAAATGACACTCCTTGTGCCTATATTTCTAATCCCCATTTTTATAATGTTTTGTGAAAGGAATTAACTTTGACCCTTCGTAATGTGGCATGTATAACTTCAAGTCCTGATAATTTTTGCTTAAGACAACTATTGATTTAACTTTCACCATAAGGGTGTAATTTCCTGCCCAAGATATTATCCAAAAATGGCCTAAAATATGGGCTTTTCAGGTTGAGAGAAAAATAAGGGTGAACTCAAAAATGCTCAACATCTTACATAACTAGACATCAAGACAAGTTGAATGGAATATCAGATGTAGTGGTTTTCTTGCACCGGTGAGTCAGAATGCGATGGACAAAAAAAACTGAAGTGACTTCAAAGCGTTCATTTAAAAGTAATTGTTATGAATACAAACGTAATTCTTATAAACACAATATAACTGTTTTGAATCTTGGTGTTTGTCACCTTGTTAAATCTTCCCATGTAAACTAACATATTGCAGCCTTGGTAAACTGATGATTATTTGTAATGGAAAATATGCACCACTGCTGAAATGTTGCATATGATGCATTTTGTGTGTTTTCAACTATTTTGAAAGGTTTATTTATATTGATGTCTTTTAATAATTACACAGGACTGGGCAAAGCTTTCTTTATAAAATAGTTGTTCTTGAATTGTGCACATTGTTGTGTATTCTAAATACATGCCAAGACATTTGCTGTCTCTAGTAATATTTTTTGAAATTTCTACTCATTTAATATGTTTTTTAGATTATCCTCCTCAGTAACCTTATACATTCTTCCACATTTGTCATAGCCCACCATCAGTCATGCCCATTTCACTTTGTGCTTTATACATTTGTCCGAAGTTCTCCTGCTTCTTGCCCTTCACTTAAGAGTTAATTGGAAATCTTAAATCCAGGTTACTGTAGTTTTGTCATGTTTTCATATGTGTGTATAAACAGGCTCAGCACTTATGTCACAACATCTTCTGAGTCTTTGTAGCTTTTACTTTTTGTGTGAGTTTGTCAGTTCTAGTTTATACCCTTATGAGATGTGTATGACTTTCAGCATTTCTAAGACTTATCTGCTACCATGTAATTTTCTCAGTTTGCTTCTCCGTGTTCCTCACTATGTCTACTGTACATTTCCTACTTTAGGTTGCTCATGTTTTCAGATGTGGCTAGAGTCATTATGTTGCTCTCTCCTTTCTCTTTCAGACATCAGTGAATCCTCAGCAGGGCCCCTCTGTTAAACAGAGATTAGTCATGAACGCTGAACTGTATTTGAATCATGGCTGCCAAAAAGGCAGAGCTGGGAATTACTTCACATGTATTATTTAGAAATCTTTTTTGCTTTATGAAGCACCTTGTAATGTGCATATGGGAAAAAAAACACTACATAAAACAAAATGCATGCACCCGTTGATAAAGTGGAAGCCATTAAATTAAACTTTCTGGCAAATATGCAGCCTCTCCATCAAAAGCACAGTTGTAGTGTTTGCCATTTGCAAAACATAGGAAAAATACAAAAGTGAGCACAGCATGGACTATTAAATCAATATTTGGAGACTATTGCTAGTATGAGTTAATTTTCAACTTGGCATGTTTTAATAATGCATTTATTGTACATTAATATGATAATTTGGTTAAATATACATGTTAGTTATGTTGAATTGGTTGGGGAATACAGCTCTTTCCTTAACGTAATTTTGTAGCAATTTTTTGTATGAGCTTTACAAAATGAAATTCAAGCAAAACAGCAATTTGAAATACAGTGGAACCCCGAAATACGAGTTTAATTCGTTCGAGCACTGAGCTTGTATAGTGAATTTCTCGTATCTAGAACAAACTTCCCCATTGAAAATAATGGAAATCCAGTTAATCCGTTCCGCACCCCCAAAAATATCAACATAAAAATCAATTTTCCTAACAAATAACACTGATAAATAATATATACAAGTGGAACCTCAGTTTGCGAGTAACTTGGTTTACATGTGTTTTGCAAGATGAGCTAAATTTTTTAATTAATTTTGACTTGATAAAACATGCGAAGTCTTGGAATACGAGTAGTATAGATACACTTTGTCTGCTGAGCGTCATGTGATCATAACTGAGCTCATGGTTCTTTCTCATGCGCGTCTCTCTCTCCTTATCTCTCTCGCTCGCTCGCGCGCGCCTCTCTCTCTCTCTCTCTCTCTCTCTCTCTCTCTCTCTCTCTCTCTC
>JANRMT010062814.1:104565145-104630852 GCA_026402145.1 Polypterus bichir lapradei | reverse complement strand
CTCTCTCTCTCTCTCTCTCTCTCTCTCTCTCTCTCTCTCTCTCTCTCCTCTTGAGGGCAATCGTCTCCTATACTCCGTCTGCATGTCCGCGATATTTTTGGATACGCTTATACGGCGAACTGCTACAGCGAAACAATGAAATCACAAGCGCACAAACGTGTAGATCCTCACGCTACGGGAGAACAAGGAACACTGAGTGAGCTGACAGGCTGGCAGTGTCAGCTTGGGTGAATCCCCAAGTCGAGGCGGATCGGGAAACGCGTCACGCATACCCACAGCCTGGCTCGTAGCTTGTTACTCGAGCCAATGCTCGTATTTAGATCCGAATTTTTCGCTCATACTTTCCTCGTATCTTGAATTTCTTGTATACAGAGCTGTTCGTATCTTGAGGTTCCACTGTATATTATTTTATTAGTATAGCAGCAGTAAAGTACAGTAAGATAAAACACTACACATTTTGTAGGATGTTGTTGCAGCAAGAAAACACATTTACACCTTTAAAACTGTTTTAAAATTATCTTTGCCGCTGAAACTTCACCTATGCTGATCCTGCTACAAGCCTCACCTCTCGTGTTCATGCATATTTTTACAAGTGCTTGTTTCTCTAATGCAAACGGTCTTCCATGATCAGAGTTCTCGGTTTTTCAAATCTTTGTTGAGGATGTATAGAGCAAGTCAGTTTGAATTGAATTGATTGAATGTTGCAATTCATCTGCAGAGCTTCCATATGAAAGAATTTTGTTGCAGTCCTTTTCGTCCTTAGGTTTATTGGGAAAAATCAAGATTCCAGTGCTAATTCTGAAATAATGCATTTGGTAAAATGGGTGATCTGAACCATGAAATGCTCTCATACAGTTTCCATCCCACGCCACATTAAACTCAACCATGATCAACCATTTAAAATTGATTTTATTTCCTTTTACTTTCAAACATTTCATTTAAAAGGATAATATAGACAGTCCCAGTTTTAGTATTAACTGTTGAGACATTTTTAATGCATTATGGGCAAGCAAAGTAGGTGGAGATGGTGAAACCAGCACAATCTTCGGCAAACAAAACTGGATCAGTCTTGCCAAGATAATGTTGAGGAGCTCTCATCTGCTGCTGCTGGTGCTTCTGGAGGTGTTCCTGAGTCTCTCTCCAGCTGCTCCAGTACACTGCTAGACTTGCTGTTTGAGGTAGCAACCTCTCAATAATGATGGTGATGTACAGGTTTTTGGATCAGCTACATATTAAAAATGGCAGTGTTACAATCACAGTATTAACTTTTTTTAACACTGACTGTGCACAATCAGCATTGAGAGGCATTTTACTTTTTCAGGTGTTAATGTTAAAAGCTGCAGTTAAATTGTTGAGACAGACTTTGAGCGGGCGACTGCCATTTCTTTAATATCATCTGTGTGACTTTCAAGGCATTAAGTATGGTTGGAAATATTAAAGTGAGTAATTTGTGTTTGTCATGATCGATTGTAAAGTTTGAATGCAACAACTTTAACAAGAGAGATTCTTTTTTTATTATTATTATAACAAGCAGTAGGCTTGTATCAGCATCACAAACTTACCATCTTCTGAGAGGCTTCCATAATAGAAGAGGGAGCCAGGAACTGTACCGTCACAAATGGTGGCAGCGATGGGGACCGAAGAATTGGAGACTGAACGGCAAGTGGGATAGGTGTTGGACTGTTTTAAAAAAAAAAAAACATGGACCCAAGCTGTAGGAGGACTTTTTAGAATTGAACTTTTTAATGGACATTTATTGAATCATTGTTTTATTGTCATTTTAAATGTTTTTATTTTTTTAATGTCCTGGTATTACAAGGGTGCTTGGGTTGTTTTAAGAAGGGTTTGTTTTACTGCTTTTATTATTTATTGATTTGGCTTTAGTCCAGTGTAGGACCAAGTCATGGACCTGTGCCACGAACTTTACCAGGTTGGTTGTGGCATGGGGCCTTCCCATGCAGTCAGCAACTTTTAGGGAGGAGGTGTGTGGCAAAGTGAGGTCTGAGGCTGTTTGGGGGCGTGGTAGCATGGCAAGCGTTTCCAGGGTGCAATACGAGAGTAGATGGCTCTTAGTGCACAGGTGTAGGATTACCTATGACCCTAATTGACGCTGCGAGCTGCTGATTACCCAGCTATACCACATCCCTGTTATAAAAGTGAGGCATGAGTGCAAGAGAGGAGAATCTTTAATTGAGAAAAAGAAGAACAGAGATTAAAGTGAGAAAGAAAGAGAGAGGGCAGGAGGCCAAAGGAGCCAGTGCGAGCAAGGCTCGAGGGGGAGAAGTCAGGCAGCTGAGAAGGAGAGCCTCTTGAACGGCGCGAGAGGCTCCCATAATAGAAGAGGGAGCCAGGAGCTGACCCTCACTGTCACACTAGCTGAACTTGATTTGACTGGATTATAGTAGTGCAATCATCTTTAAAGTATCATTGAGGTATAGGGAAATGTCTACAGTCTATTCTGGACGATTATTGTGGCCAAAAAGATCCCAACTACTGCATCACCGTGCCTCCATGACAGCAAAGAAGAAAGAACGCAGTCAGAGACGGACAATCATATATTTCGTCAAAACAAAGCAGAAATGCAGAGATTGTAGTGAAAACTCAGAAAAAAATGTGTTTGTCTTCTAAAAACAGAAAATTCAAAGTGGGGTGTCATGATTGAAGCTGCACACTGATAGAAATGTCTTGTAAATAGTAATAAATCTTTCATTATTACTATTATTTCAAAGAGTCTCCTATACTTTATATGTTTCATAAAAGTACAATTTTGAGAACCTGTATTCTTTACTTACTGTTCTACTACTAACTACGTTCCACAGAGTCTGTAATGCAAATGATCATATAACCAGGGGGCAGTCCCATCTAATGTTGGCTGTTACAGCTCCGGGGGGGGTATCACTCCTGCCTCGCAAATGATTATTGGGCACTGGGGTTAAAAAGTTCTCCTAAACTGGCCAAATTATCAGTAAATAATTGGCCGAACAAGGACAAATAAGAACGCAACAAATTTGCTGCGAATAATCCTTTGGCAAAATTCACTGATCAACACTAGTGCCAGCTTCAGAAGTCTTGAAGGTCTCTCCCCATTTTTAGTAGTTGTCCAGTTTGTTTAGCACTGCTCTTAAAGTATCAGTTAATGCAGTAAATGGCTTCTCACTTTTCATAAAGCTTACTACCTCCTGAATCCAATGGGGAAAGCATCAATCTTTGTTGTGCTACCAGAAATATAATTGTGCTTTTTTTCTATCCTTGCTAGTTGTTCACACAGCTACACTTGTTTTATACATAAATTCTTAGTGTTAATCAAGCTGTTATCCTTTGTTAATACATGATGTTTTCGTTTGCCTTTGCTCTAATTATATTGGTTCTGTCTATCCTAGTACCAGAATCATCCTGTTACTCACACACCTCACCTTCTTCAGCGCTGTCTGTCGACTATGTTGGATCCTGTAACTGTTCATAAAATGATTTTCATAAACCTTTCTAAGGTTTGCCTAGACCAGAGCATTGCCAGGCAATAACATAGACTCCTTTTGCATAGGTCTCCACAAAAACACATTCAAATATCTACATACACCTGAGAAACCTGATATAATTTCTTTGGATTGTGGGAGAAAACCAGAACCCAAGTAACTACTTTGAATTACAAGCAAAATCGCATGACAAATAAGGTATGCTTTTTATTTAATTATTTTTTTGTTTGTTTGTAGGAACTCCGTAAAGCTTTGTTTAAAGTCTTTCCCTTTCTTTTCTAGTAATGCTGCCAGGTTTCAACACTCTTATTAACTCTGGCAGTGAGACACTCATTTATTCATCTGTTTATTGTCTACTGTCTTTCATGATTTGCAGTCTAATCATGATAATGCTCTTTAGACATTATTTTATTTTTACAGCTTGTGTTACATAAAAAGTACAGTAAGTTTTATTTATTATACTTAGTATACCAGAAATTTGTCAAGATTCTGAAATGGAGCAGTTCCATGTATACTTAAAAATATTTTAGTTGATTGAATACAAATAATGTATAAGATCATATAAAGAATCCAATAACTAGCTCTATTCTGCAACACAATTTCTTTCTCAATTTCATCACTACCAACAACAATTTTTTTATAATACATTTTCATACATGAAAGTAACCCAAAGTGCTTAACAAATATTAATTAAGGAAGATGTGAACAAAACCTAAAAACTGATATAGATTGATGAATATACACAAACCTTGTCTGCAATAGAAATAAAATCTTGCTGTGCTTCTTTATTTGACCAGCTTTGTGCCATAGAAAATACAAATTACTCTCAATATACCAATAATCCAATTGTCAATCAATCACTTAGAATATGGAACCAATGCAGGAAGCACTTCAAGGCAGAGAAGCTTTTATCTGTTGTACCTCTACACGATGATCTACTCTCTCAAACCTACATAGTATGTAATCTTTGGAAAGTATCTGGGATTAAAATACTTAGAAGTGTATAGAGATGATATCTTTGCCTCTTGTGAACAAATTCCCAGTAACACAATTTTTCTACTTTCAATTCAGAATTTTTTTTAAAAGAAACCTAACCAATTTTTCCACACCTCCCACCCATTTCTATTCCTGAAGAGATACTGAACAGTCTTGAAGAATTGGACAGCATCTCAATAATATATAAAAACTAATTAAAGTACCTTTTTTCTATGATCTTGGGGTATAGTGGGGAAAGAATCTTTTACAGTAGTGTAAGTCAGCAATGTACAGAATATACTCTAGCTGCGGAAAGCATTCAATCTTTCAACTTAAAATCACATTTACTTCATTTACAATTGTCCAAAATGTATCCAGGGCAATATCCAATCTGCAAATGTTGCCACATGTTTTGAAAGTACATTAAATTAACATCATTTTGGACAAAAATCTTTGGATGCCTATCAGACAGCCTTGGTATCAAATTACTCCTAACTAATTAAAAGCTGTGTTTGGTGTACTCCCAGATGGACTTAAGGTGGAGAAGGACAAATTGATTGTAATTGCCTATATGACACTATTAGCATGCAGACTTATTTTGATTTACTGGAAGAACCCCAAAGCACCTTTTATAAGTTAGTGGGTAACTGATGTTCTATACTATTTTGAATTGGAAAAAATCTAATTCTCATTTATAGGATCTGTTCAAAACTTTTATTTTAATTATTGCAAGGTCAAATTAATAACATTTTTAGAATAAGCATTTACATGGGGAAAAATGACATTTTCACTTCTCTGTTGTTTTTATAATTGGATAACCCAATCAGTATTTGCACAACAATCGCTGTACGAGTTGCCATGATAATGTCAGGTGAAAAAATTGAACAGCGAATCAACATCAAATTTCTCGTGAATTTTCTTTTTTTCCTTAAAGCAGTTTTTGGCTAACAAAAACATTCCTCTCCTTGATCATCCTCCCTATTCGCCCGATTTAGCTTCCTGTGATTTTTACTTGTTCCCAAAAATCAAAAGTGACCTGAAGGAAACACATTTTTCTTCAATAGATGAAGTGAAGACAAAAACAGCAAGCCTGTTGAAGAGCCTCAAGCAAGAAGACGTCCAGCACTGTTTCAGTCAACGGAAGATGCATATAAAGCGGTGTAGAGAGCAGGAGGGGGAGTATATAGAAGGTGACAATGTTTAGAATACTGCAATTCATCAATAAATATATATTTTTAACCAATCCAGTTATTTTTGTGTCTCACCTTGTATATCCCATAGATAGAGAGGGGAAGAAGAAGGTGCTGCCCCGGGAGAAAGCTTGTAAGACATTTCTTCAAATTACTCTTGAAAAGAAAATGCAATGTATGCTAAGAGGCCAAATGCACAGAGAAGCTGATGTTCTGCTAGAAGCAGAAGCTCAGTTCCTCCAGATTGGCCAGGAGTAATAGAGATTCACCAGCTGTGTTAAATGTAATCCTTCTGCCTCCATTTTTTGGAGTCCAGAAGCTGTCTTGCATGCTTCAAATTTAGAAAGCTGGTTGACCCAATAGATTAGGACCTATGAAAAAGGAAACATGGGAATAGCAGGCTTTACTCTGCATTATTTGGTATCCTTTGGTACTTTTTCTTGTCCCTATATTTGCTGATCCTTAATATGATCTTTCAGGTTACGAGTACATGTTTTAAATAAATATTTGGTAATTGTTGCATTACTGCAAAGAGACACAAAAATGATATGTCCAATTACAATTGTTTTATGAAGCTTTTGCATTACAATACTTTCTCAGCATTTCTCTCTTACCAAATCAAAGAGTGTATCAGGTAGCAGTTAAAACCAGTGATTTGCATTTACCTGCAGTTAGGGTGCATTGAACACTAAGCTGTGTGCTGCACTGCTGTCATTTCTAAAATGTCAGCTGTTCATTGTTCAAGCAGAAGCCGTAGTTGTTGCCTGAAATTAGGACACAACTTGGATTGGATAAGGTCTGCTAAGTGAAGGGATGACTGCATTAAAAATGACATGCATCATTGAAAGAAACCTTCATCTGGACAGAGAGATAAATGAGAAATTGTATCAAAAGCATGATCCATGTTTTTGAGGAGAATGATATGTGCACTTACAGCTGGAGTAAGCATTTTGTGAAATGTGTTTTAAAAACGCAAGTGTAATGGCCTGCATCTTTTCTAATTTATCACTTTTCAGATCCTCAAAACAGTAATATTCCTTGACACAGACCAAGTATGAATTTAGTGAATGCAACATTTGAAAGACTCTGCTTTTGTATTAGTAGCATATACATTTTATCAGAATTTTTACTAACTAAGTTAATGCCAATTATGCTTCTGATTTGATTAATTCTTCCAGAAATTCAGATGTCTACAGAATTGTTGTATTTTTTTATACCACAATATTATTTTTGATAAAGAAAAATGATGATTTCACAAATCAATTTAATTTGCCTCAGCGTAAAGTGCTTGCATTGATGGGTGAAAGCTAATGACATAACCGCCAGATACAGTATTACATTCATATTTAAAATGAACAATCATCATTTTTTATTATCTGTATTAATCAATATTGACTAGTAATTATGTTTATGTGGGAGATATTTATGAATATCCAGAGGCTGTAAACTTGAAAGTCTGTTCCTTACTCTGGATATGGATGATTCATGTGTGGCATTAATGTAGTACACTGTTACCATTTTATAGGTTTTTAGTCAAAAGTGGATATCATCTGGATTATTCTCATCTAGTGACTAAGATATTAAACTTTAAACCACTAAGTTAGCAATTCAATTTCCACTTTTGCATATGTCATCCTTAGCAAGTTGCCTATGCATCAATTGCACATTTCTGTTTCTTTAATTGACAATTTCTGTTTGTTTGTTACTTTGTTTTTCAAACTAAAGCTATAACCACAAAGGCCTAGTATAGTAAATTAGTGTGCTAACCTTTTAGGCCCCCAATCCGGGTTCATTATATTTAACCTCTTATTTAATTTAAAGATTTCTCATCACTATTTTGACACAGAAATCCTCCCACCATGCTTCATGGTTCTTTAGATGTTGAACTGGGCATTTCCCACTGTTGCCGTCAATATACCAGTTATAGATGGAAGTTAGGTAGGGTATAGTGGTTGTTTTTGCATTCCCATTTTCTCTCTCTTCTAAAGTTAAATAAGGTTGGATTGCCCACTGTCACCACTTAGAAGTGCTTTGTTACTCATGACACAGGCTACTGAAAGTTGCATGGTGAACGCTGCCTGAGGTGGAGACCCTGTCAGGTTAGTTATCAAATTAGGTGTTTAGGCAACCGTTTGGGCTGCTGTATATAATTAACTTAGATGAGTGTAAAGTAAAGTTTACAGCAACCTTCTGAAATACATGTAATACCCAGGCAATGCCAGGCAAACATTGCTATTATTATTATTTTTATTTTGTACATCAAAGTGCAATTACTTTTTGGAGCTTTGTGTTGAATTTTTACCAAAAATTGGCAAAATGTTAGCTATTTTACCAAGTTAGTTTCCCTAAAAATAAAAAAGCAGATTTCTTTAAAATTAAACTTTAATTTGTTCTGACATATTAATATGATACAGTTGTGATATAGTATTTCTTCTTTCTATTTATTTTTTTAAATTTTATTTGAAGACAATAACATTCCATATGTCCAAGTCTAAGTTATACAATGAAAAGGTAACATTATATACAATCAAGTCAAAACTTAACAAAACAAAATTCAGCCCCCACCCAAGAGAAAGACAGGAGAGTCAACAGCATGAGCAAATCTTTAAAAAGAACAAAGATGAGAGAATGTCCATTCCCAGATATAAATGCTTATTAAAAAATATTGTTAATTATATCTTGCCATATTTTAAAATAGTTATGATCAGATCCTCTAAGTGAGATTTAGATTTTTTTTCTAATTTCAAACAGTATAGAACATCAGTTACCCACTGTCTTTTAATAGGCGGGTTGGGATTCTTCCAGTTTGAAAAAGATAAGTCTACTTGCTAGTAGTATGGTACAGGCAATTACAATCAATTTGTCCTTCTTGACTTTAAGTCCATCTGGGAGCACACCACATACCACTGTTACGGCTAGGTTAAGAGTGATTGTGATAGGCATTCAAAGATTTTTGTCTAGAATTATGTTAATTTTGTGCACGCTCAAGACACATGACAAAGTGAAGCTGGAGCTAGACTGCAACGTTCACAGGTTTAATCTTAACCTGGATACATTTTGGACAATTTTAAATGAGGTAAATGTGATCAATAAAAGATTTCAAGTTGAGCAATTGAATTCTTTGTGCAAATGTAGCGAGAATGTATTGAGTGCATGGCTGCCTACAATTCCTTTTCTGAGATATTAAGTGAAAGATCCCTTCCCCACTATACACTGCAATCTTTGAAAAGAAGATGCTTTAACATGTTTTTATATCTTGTTGAGATGCTGTCTGAGCCTTAAAGACTGATCAGTATTTCTTCTAGAATAGAAATGGGTGGGAGGTGAGGAAAATTGGGTAGGTTCATTTTAGCAAAGTAGTGGAAAAATTGTGCTGATGGTAAGTTAAATTTGAAGTGTAAATGTTCATAAGATGCAAAGACATTATCTATATACAGTTCTCTAAGTGGTCTTATCCCAGACATTTTACAACCACTAAATACTGTGTAGGTTTGAGAGGGTACAAAAAGGTGATTGTCATGTAGCAGTGCAAAAGATAAAAGCTTCTCTGCCTTGAAGTGCTTCATGCAGTTTCATATTCTGAGTGATTGATGGACAATTGGATTATTGTTGTGTTGACGATAATTTGTATTTACTGGAGCACAAAGCAGGGCATATAAAGAAGTACAGTAAGGTTTTATTTCTATTGCAGACCTGGCTTGTGTATATTCATCTGTTTGTGCTAATATTCAGGGGCCTCAGGTATTTTTGTGCATACACACAAAAATCTTGCATTTGCTTGGTCCACAATCACTTTGACATGTATAAAACTAAACTTGGGGTATAGCCATGCACAGTTTCACAGCAGCCTCACACCATGCATACACACATTTCTGCTGTGTTTGGCAAACGGAGCAGAATCCAGCGTCAAAGCAGTGTTACTGTTTCTGTGTGCCTTCTCCTTATTTTTTAGATTCGCATCCATGATGAAGGCTTTATCACACATGAGAAGCATATTGTTAAAAAACGCTTCTTTGACTCAGCAGCAGCTTTAAAACTTACAAACATTCTAAGCAATCAGTCCGTTTATAGTGCCAACTATAATAGCGAGGATAATGTAAATAGTAAGGTGGAAAGATTTAATACTAAAGTGAGAGCTGCTGTTGACATAGTTGCACCTGAAAAGACAATGAAAAAATCTTCTAGCATTGTTGTACCATGGAAGACCCAAAGAGTGTCGGATTTAAAGAGAACAGAGCTGAGCATAAATGGAGGAAGACTAAACTAACTATCCACTATGAAATATTAAAAGTCAAAATAACAGAATACAATAACACTGTCCGTCTTGAGAGACGCTGTTATTTCTCCAAGATTATAAATAACAATGCTAGTAATCCCAGAGTCTTATTTTCTACAATTGATCACCTACTAAACCCAGGTAACTCAAAGGAATGCCTCCTAAGTACTTCCAGTAAAACCTGTGAGGCTATCACTGTATTTTTCATTTAAAAAATTAATGATATTAGAAATAACATAGTATATCCCTCCAACACTAAGGATCCTCCTAAACCCCAGCATTCTGTTATAAACAAATTAAACTCTTTCACTAGGATAGATTTACCTGATTTACAAAAAATAATATCTCAATTAAAATCCTCCACCTGCGTCCTTGACCCAATACCAACAAGGCTTTTCAAAGAAGTATCGGGCGTGCTAATTGATAATGTTCTGGACATAGTAAATTCGTCATTAGATACGGGGGTCTTCCCAGACTGTCTTAAGACTGCTGTAGTTAAACCCCTTCTTAAGAAACATAATCTTGACCCCTCGGCTCTTGAAAATTTTAGACCCATCTCTAACCTGCCTTTCTTAAGCAAAGTTCTGGAGAAAGCAGTCATTATGCAGTTAAATGACCACCTAAATAAACATGCTATTCTTGATAAATTTCAGTCGGGTTTTAGAACAAATCACAGCACAGAAACTGCACTCGTTAAAGTAGTAAATGATTTGCGAGTGAACGCAGACAGAGGCCATATATCTGTTCTCATCCTCTTAGATATGAGTTCCGCATTTGACACTATTGATCATAATATTCATAGAAATCGCCTTAGTCAATGGGTGGGCCTCTCTGGCAGTGTCTTAAATTGGTTTGAATCCTACCTGACAGGGAGAAAATCTTTTGTTAGTTGTGGTAATTACAACTCGAAGACACATGATATCCGATATGGTGTTCCACAAGGCTCTATCCTGGGTCCACTGTTATTCTCAATCTACATGCTTCCGTTAGGTCAGATTATCTCAGGGCACAACGTGAGCTACCATAGCTATGCTGATGACACACAGCTGTATTTATCAATAGCACCTGATGACCCCGATTCTATTGATTCACTAACACAATGTCTGACTTGTATCTCAGAATGGATGAATAGTAACTTTCTCAAGTTAAATAAAGAGAAAACTGAAATCTTAGTGATTAGCAATAATGGATACAATGAGGCTATTAGAAATAAACTTGATACATTTGGATTAAAAGTCAAGACGGAGGTAAAAAGCTTAGGGGTAATTGTTGACTGTAATCTTAATTTTAAATCGCATATTAATCAGATCACTAGGACAGCATTTTTTCACTTAAGAAACATAAGTAAAGTTAGACCTCTTATATCACTGAAAGATGCTGAGAAATGAGTTCACACGTTTGTTTTCAGTCGACTAGATTACTGTAACGCACTCCTCTCAGGACTACCTAAGAAAGACATAAATCGTTTGCAACTAGTGCAGAATGCAGCTGCTAGAATCCTAACTAGGAAAAGAAAATCTGAACACATTTCTCCAGTTTTAATGTCACTACACTGGTTACCTGTGTCATTCAGGATTGACTTTAAAATTCTGCTTATGGTTTATAAAGCCTTAAATAATCTCGCCCCATCTTATATATCGGAATGTCTGACACCTTATATTCCAAATTGTAACCTCAGATCCTCAAATGAGTGTCTCCTTAGAATTCCAAGAACAAAAAGAAGTGGTGAGGCGGCCTTCTGCTGCTATGCACCTAAAATCTGGAATAGCCTGCCAATAGGAATTCGCCAGGCTAATACAGTAGAGCACTTTAAAACACTGCTGAAAACATATTACTTTAATATGGCCTTTTTATAACTTCAATTTAACTTAATTTAACTTAATCCTGATACTCTATATGTTCAATTTCCTCATAATAACTATTCAGGGTAGCTCTAAAATCTGTACTGACCCCTACTCTCTTTTCTGTGTCTTTTTCCGGTTTCTTTGTCGTGGTGGCCTGCGCCACCTCCACCTACTCAAAGCTTCATGATGCTCCAACAATGATGGATGGATTAAAAGGCAAAATTCTACGTAACCATCATCATCAAGCCCTTCCGTGAGAACCCTAAATCCAAAGAGGACTGTTTAATTTATGTTAGGTAGAATGCCCAGAGGGGACTGGGTGGTCTCATGGTCTGGAATCCCTACAGATTTTATTTTTTTTCTCCAGCCGTCTGGAGTTTTTTTTTTGTTTTTTCTGTCCCCCCTGGCCATTGGACCTTACACTTATTCGATGTTAATTAATGTTGATTTATTTTGTTTTCTTATTGTGTCTTTTATTTTTCTATTCTTTATTATGTAAAGCACTTTGAGCTACTGTTTGTATGAAAATGTGCTATATAAATAAATGTTGTTGTTGTTATCAAATACACCAAAATTAATTGCATATTGCTTACAAATTCATAACACTTGATTGTAATTCTTCTGTAACAATATAATGGTGCACAGAATGGCCAAACTATTCAAACTACCATGGCTCCTGTATTGTTGTTAAAAGATATGTATTGCAGAAGAGAGAGCGTATTTACAGAGTATACTGATTTTCTGTCCCATGATAATGACTGGCTTCTAAGTCAATTTAGATTTCCAAGAACTATCCTCTTGAAGGTATGTGCTGAACTGGGGCCAGCTTTACAAAGACAGACTTTGAGGAATTGTGTTTTACCTGCTCCTTTATACATTTTGTTTGCCATAGGAGCTTTTCAATGTGAACTGGCTGAACGATCGGGTATTTCTCAGTCATCAATGAGTCGTGCCATATCAGCTTTATGGGAAGGTATTATCCACTTGTCATCCAGATATACTCTATAAAATTTCCTGACAGTATGGTTGAACAGGCAAACATCAAAGCGCAATTTGCAGCAACGTCCGCTTTTCCAAGTATAATCAGAGTGGATGATAGATGGTCACTTTCTGCTCCGAAATTTAGCATATAGAGGGTTTTTTATGTTTCTGCTGCTGTATGCATCTGAATTTCCCCAAGGGATTAATAAAATTTATTTAATCTAATCTAATGTGTGGGCATACCCTGCTGTAGCCTCCCACCATTTCACAGATATTTAGTCTCTCTCCAGCTCTCGTTGTTTCAGCATTTGATTGAAAAAAAAGAGCCGATCTGTTCATTCAATTCCTTGACCAGTAATACCCCCAAAATGATATTGTCGTTATTTGTACATGCCACGGAAAAGGCTGTAAAAATATAAAACAATGTCCCAATCATGACATATACTCTTGCTTCAGCCTGTTCTTGCCCATAACTTACAGATTGTCTCTGCACTCTTGTAACATTCTGTCTAAACCTACTGGTCTTCATCCTCATCCCTGCATACTGCCTGCACAACACCATGCATCCTACTGAGAATTTTATTCACGTGCTGACGCCATTTGAGGTTGCTGGGTTGAAGAGCCTGTGCTGTGATACAACTTCTTTGTACTTGTCTAGCGTACATGTTGCATTATTAATGGTATAACTGTATGTAACAAAGTAAGCTTTGTACATGGGTCTCTCTGTAGAAAAGAGCTATATAGAATAAAAAATATGTTCATTTATTTGGCATGCATTAGCACACAAACATCTGGTGAACTGTTTGCACTTTGTTTACTAAAAAACACTCACAAATCCATGTATGATGTTTTTTCTACTTGTATTTCTTGACTAAAGACATTAGGGGCTGTAGCATATCTTAACAATAATCAACACAAGCCAACATCCAGCCATGTCATTATATAATGACGCAAAGCATCATGTCAAAAAGAGGAACAAGTAGACCCCAGAGGAAGCCCATATGAGCGGAGGAAAAGCAAGTAAGCTCCTCATATAAAGCACCTAAGGAGTGTATCAAAGTACTATGAGCTGGCAACTGTCCCAGAAAAATCATGAAGAAAAGCACATGCTGCTATATACTTTAAAGATCTAAACATTAAAACTGAATTGGATCTCAACATGACACATGGCTGACTTTTATATGTAAATCCATCTTTGTTGCTTTGACTGATATTCTGTTCAATACATGCAACAGAAATCATACTAACAGGAGAGTTGGCCACATGACAATAGAGGCAAGGAGAACAAAGCCTCCTGGAAACAATGAACTCCTGGATAATAGTCCCTTCGAATAAAGCATAGCCTCAGTCTGATTGAGGTAGTTTAATTGGGCATACTCCTTCCACCAGCCATCAATACAAGATTTTATGGCATATGCTCTGGTCCATAACTATAAAATAATAATATGGTGGTCTAGTACTGTGTCAAACATTTTGCCGGCAACTTAATTGAAGTAGAAGTTACGCTATGTGCCATAATAAGATAACAAGAAGAGAAAGGGAATGGAAAGGATAAGAAAAATAATTTACTTATGTTTAAAAGCATGTAAAGATGAACCAGCAGCTCTATTAAGAATATTTTGAGCTAAAATAATGGGTCTTCAGCCTGGATTTAATTTCTGAGAGCATGCCTTTACTTAGTGTGCAAATCATTTTGAAATTAAGGGCCGTGTTACGATAGTTTGTTTATTCTTGTATCACAATGTTACTTTTCATTAAATGTACAAATAAATAAGTTCAGATAAGTGAAAGGGATCAAAGGAATTTAGAAGTTTAATATAAGGATTTCAAAGCAGACCTAAATTTGACTCCAAGTCAATATACAAACTTGTACTTCCTATTTCTTGCAATGGTCACTGTGGCATCAGTTCTGTTGTAGCCAGTGGTGACAAGGCATCTAGTCTAAACAAACTAGACACACAAAAAAAACATACAATAAAGAGAATGCATCCAAATTGCATTTACAACAATTATGGATCAACTGCAGGCTAGAAGTAAAATAATGTAAACAACCACTAAATAAAACATTACAATAGTGAAGTTTGTTTGGAATGATGATAGGTCCAATAGGACTTGAACAAATAGCAATAGCAATGGAGAAATGTCACAGATTTTAGGAGTAAGTAAAAAGTGTGGTTGGAAAATGGACTAAACGCTAAAATACAAAAAGTAGGAGTATAAAGTAACCATACATTACCATACCATTTTCGAAACCTGATTAATCCTGAGCAGGATCCCCCTGCAGCCTGTCTCCGCAAGCTCAGGGTGCAAGGCAAGAACAATTCTCTGCACAGGGCACCAGTCCATCACAGTATTAAGTAACCTAAACTAAAATATAAATCAAATCAATTTGCAATCAGAACTGTCATAGAACAAAACATGCAAACATCTGCAGATTCTTAAACTGTTAGACATAAATGGAGAGCAGAACACACCATAAGCAGAATATATACTCTGATGAGAGCAGTTCATACCGGACATTAAATAACTGCAAATAACAGGGCTATATACACAATAAGAAAACTATCTCATCTTAAAATACAAGAATAAACAGGTCTTGTGTGTTTTCTACACATAAACCATTTCATACTGTGCAGACACACCTTGCACATGGGCAAGGAGCATTCTAAAAAATTAAGGTATACTTTAATACAGTGCTTCTTAACTTACCACAGGATATCTGAAAATAATTATAAAATAGCAAAAAATACTTAAATCGCTAAGTATCTAGCTACAGCAGGGGTTCCATGCTTTTTAAAGTGGATGGTTTTACTAATATTCAAAAGTGCAATGCACTGTCAGTTATCTCAAAGACTCCCATTAAATTGTAGCGTTTTGGTGATTTTACTGTGCGCTGCGTACACTGTCCCCATAACAGAGTGTTGTGCTGTGATGGTGCTTAGCTTGGGGTTTGCCGGTGATTTAACTATAGACTGCCAGCAGGAGAATACAAGCTTGGCATTAACCAATAGGGTGGATGGACAAGTGAACTGAGGTGGCCTCCAGAACAGAAAAATAAGGGGGACCATGTGTGGCAGGGCAATGAGCTGTGGAGTGGAAAGAGGAGAGGATGCAGAATCCAAAGGAAAATGGTGGTAAACAAGAGTGCTATACAGCGGTCAAGAACAAGTGCCAGCTGCAACAGCTGTAAGCACAGGTGTTGCTTCACCAGGAACTAAAAGACAAAGTGAGAGTAAATGGTGTGTCTGAGTCCAGGAAAAGTACAGAAGAGATGGTGTACTTTGGCATTAAAATGCATCTTCAGTCCATATACAGATCACAGAGACGTCCCGCATACACACAGTAATTCTGGATTTAGTGGTCACTCATGTTGATTTGCAGAACACAGTGCATTGAACCTACTAAGTTAGTATGGGAAGGGACTGCTCATAATGACCCAGGAAGAAAAACTGAAAAGAAAGTGACAAAAAACACTGCCATGAAGAATTTTACTGTTTAACACGATCAAATATTTGACAGACTTTTCATAGATTCGCATACTATTTCAGTTACCCCGCTCAGCCTTTTAAAGCTGCGCAGGCATCAATGCGGGCCACTCTTCTGTGGGTTACCTGACATCTGCAACAGCCCCAATTGATTCTTTTATTCTTTCAACTGACTTGATTGTTTTTTGTGGACAGAAAATTTGTTTGCATTTCCACTCCTGTTAACTGTGGCTGTAGCTGATGGAAATGCTCAAGTGCTGCGTCCACAGGATAACAAGTAGCCTCTGTTTAAATTTATTAAAAAAATGCCTGCCCCAATTAATTTTGCACTTTATTTTTTTTTCATTTTCAGAATTATGTCATCCTATCATGCTTAATATAAAAAGCAATGCATAAACCACGTGACTAGTGGGAAGCTTTTCTGATCATAAAATATCTCCAGTGAAAAATTCTTAATTTTGGTAATTACCAATTATTACTTATCCCTAAAAATACCTATTGATGTTATGTTACAACTAAGGAATTCAGACCATAGTAAAAACAAACTTTATTTAATTAAAAATAAATACAAGCTGATTGTTTTTAATGGCCTATTAATTTTCTATTTTTTTTTTAAAACCCATCACTAGCAAGTTATCTTTTGTTAATAAATGTAAGTTAAAAAACAAGAATATTTGTCAACACTGTAGCAAACATACAGGAGGGTAAAAATCATGGCCAGTGTAGGAGGGCATCCTCACATATGGTTTCCAGATACTTGAGTAGCCAAGGGAAGACACAACAATTTGGAAAAAGATAAAAGAGGACACCTTATAAGTTTCACTCTGTTTTTGTTGTTTCTGCGTTTTACTTGCAATGTGGATTTTTAAGCACATAGTTATACATCTATAACCGAAGGGAGCGGATGGTTAGGAGTCACCTTTGAGGTTCAGTTTCTCTAAAATACTTGTGTTCTATTGAAGAATGGTATGGTATGGTATGGTGAGTGGGGTCGGGGGGGTATGGCATCTGACTTTGAAGTGTTGGTGTGTAACCATTTACTGTCAATGCCTCCTTATTGTAGTTAGAAGACTCTACCGATTAGATTTGTTTCTTTGGTTTTGACTTTTTTTGCTGTACTCTTGACTAATGATTAATGTCTAGACCTTTTTTTTTGGTTCCTGTCTTTTCCTGATTTCGTACCTTTTACCTCCTGCTTTGCCTGACTAAATTATGTTTTTTGGCCAACCGTCTCCTGGTCATTTTTGCTCTCTCACAATAATCTTCTGACACACTTTGTGCTCCTACACCTAGAAGGAACCAATTAAAGCCTCAATCAGAAAAACATGATCAATCTTTTTTTTTTTTTTTTTAATATAATACCATCTGTAAGAAGTAAAAATTAATGTTCTGTTCCTGGATGATATTTTGTGGTGGCAGCATAGGAAAAAAACAAATATAATCTGAACAGCTAACCTCTAAAAGTATAGTTGTTATAGTTTTATAGTATGAGTGGTTAGGCCTTAAGCTTTTTTTGCAATACTTATTAAAGTTTGTAGGTCTGAATCACAACTATGCTAAGCAACATTATTATTTAGGGATACCATATCTGTACACAGATTTAAAAACCTTCTTGAAATATTTAGCTGTAATTCTAAATCATTTACAGATGTCTCCATGCAGTTATGATATAAGTATATAATTTTAAGATATTTTAATAAACTGAATATTGTAATGCTCTGCATATCATTTACCACGTTAAACCTTATAAAGATATCTCTTAATAAGTTATAATTTCTTGATATTATTTGAAAATATTCCTAAATTGCATGGAATGGGCATTTTTGATGGCATTTTTACCTGGTCATGAGTTTAGACAGACGTTAAGTTTAAACTCCTACACAACAACATAATAGGAATGTGGACCATTAATTAGAGTTCAAATTGTTGCTTTTAGTCTAAAAGACCAAGTTTGTCTTCGTGAGATGAATTAGTTATAACTTACTAAAATATTTGAGTTAATCTAACTTTTAAAGCTTTGGGATATATCCAAAAAAAGAAGTTAAGTGCTGTTTAACTAGTGTGTGTAATAAAACCTCTGGGGCTTAGTAGCTTTTGTTAGCGTGTGTTACATAAATAATATTTCATATGCAAGGCTAAGTTCCATTTCTTAGCATGTGTTTTCGAATCAAACCTCAGAGGCTAGACAGCTTAATTTAAAATGTGTTACATGTAATTCACAATCTAACTATTAAAAAATACTCAGACTGTAAACCTCAGGGTCTTAGTTCCAGTTTGGGTACAAAGATAAAGGGCTAGAACTTTCTAGTATTCATCACAATGGTAACAGGCAAATAATCAGTACAACAACTGACAATTTAATTATGGCAAACTCAAAATTACATACAATAACAGAATAGGACAAAGTTATAAAAATGGTGAAATAAAAAATACTAGTAATGCAAGAGCATGCATTCAGGAAGGCAGAATTACTTATCTTCCCTTTACACAACCAAACATATGCTTCCTATACATTGAGAACCTAAAGTTAGTCAGAAATCAAATCCCATCCAAATGGGACAATGTGTAGCTATAAAATCTTCAAAACAGTTAACATCATTTCCATTTGTTATTAGAAATACAAAGAGGGAGTAAACAGGTTGACACATTGTATGGCATAAAACCCACAACTTTACCCCTGCCACTTTAATAATATGCATAGTTATAGACAGATGTTATGACAGAAAAATATCTGTCTAAAAATACACTGTGGAAGAAAATTATTAATACAGACACCCAACCCCACTGGAATGCCCCCGATTTAAGTAATAAAACACAGGCAGGAGAAAGTGTCATTCATTATTCTTTATCTATATCTCAAAAACTTGCTAGTGTTTTTGCAAAGAAAAAAGTGTCCTCTGTGCTATATTTATACAATTCATTGATTAGGTCACTGCTCAATAAAGGAATTCATTACATAATCAGAAAACTTTTAAAATGATTTGTTACACCTAGTTGTTAGTAGAACATGGCAGATGTTGATACATTAGATGACCACAATTTGATTGATAATCCTGTTTGCTTAGAATCTACATGACATTTTAAATGTATCCATCCATCCATCCATCCATTATCCAACCCACTATATCCTAACTACAGGGTCATGGGGGTCTGCTGGAGCCAATCCCAGCCAACACAAGGTGCAAGGCAGGAAACAAACCCCGGGCAGGGCGCCAGCCCACCGCAGGGTGCGCACACACAGCAGCAACGCTATCCACTGCGCCACTGTGCCGCCCCTTTAAATGTATTATTTTTATTTCTATTTTAGGAGATGTGTGAGTTTCCCCACATACATCTTGTTTTCCAAAAAGTAAAGAACAATGGTCTAATTTTTTTATGATCCAGCTGGGTACAAAAACAGGAAACTTAGTACTATAGAAGAATGGTTATGCCATAAATATAACGTTTATCATAGTGAATAGTAAAATAACAGCATCAGCTTTTAAGCATACAATCAGAAGAATATAAGACTCAGACAAATGCTAGGTACACATTGGACCAGGAATAAAATTCAACTCTTACAACAACCAAAAAATTAGCCCAAAAGATTCACAAGAACATTGGCATTAATATAACACCAAACATTCCTATGAAGATATTACATACTGTAATGGACAGCCGGGTCCCATGCCCGGTCGGGACGACCTTGCTCTATATTGTCTGGGGGAGCAGCCATGGACTTCTCAGTACCTCCCCCGGGACGCTTGGTGGCAGCCTCCCTGGTTGATGATGCCTCAGTTTCCCGCAGGGTTTCATGGGAGATGGAGTTCTCCCCAACCCTGTCGGGACCCGGGATGGCCGCCAGGGGGCGAGGCAGAGATAGTTAAGCCCAGCTGGTTTAATCATTGGCCCCACACGGGAGTGCAATTGGGAACAGGTGAGCAAGCAGCAGGAGCACTCCTGGGAGGGACATAAAAGGAGCCAGCAACCACCATTCTGGGCCAGAATTGAGAGGAAGAGGTTGCCTGAGAGGAGGAGTGGTGGTGCCAGCGGAAGGATTGCTGTGTGTAAAGTAAGGTGCTTTAAGACAGTGTTATACTTGTGGGGTTCACGGGGAAGACGTGCACCACAGGGGAAGAGTGTTTGGACTGTGTTTAAGTGTTTGGGACTGTGTTGGGCTGTGGGACACGGGGAAGACGTGCCCCACGGCTGAAGAGAAAATAAAAAAAAGATTTATGTTCAATTTATACATGCCTCAGTGTGAATCTCTGCCGGGTCGGGCGCTTATATAGCACCTTCTTCACAATACATTTTTAAATTAGTTACAACAATCTATTAAGACATATTACTAGGTGACTGTCCATTTGGCTGAGAGATGGAAGACTTTCAGCAGCTGTGCCATCTTTTTCTGGACCAAGTCAGTTCTCAAAAAAAGATAAACGGAGCTCTTTCTTTCCAAGAGACAAACAGCAGTTTATTCTTTTCTTATGCTACGTGCTCCAATTTCCAACATTTTATATTTCACCTTCAGAATAAACACTTTTCAAGGCAATTTACATGAAAAGTACCATTCCTTAAAGATTGGTTCTATACAGTGGTGTGAAAAACTATTTGCCCCCTTCCTGATTTCTTATTCTTTTGTATGTTTGTCACACAAAATGTTTCTGATCATCAAACACATGTAACCATTAGTCAAATATAACACAAGTAAACACAAAATGCAGTTTTTAAATGATGGTTTTTATTATTTAGGGAGAAAAAAAATCCAAACCTACATGGCCCAGTGTGAAAAAGTAATTGCCCCCTTGTTAAAAAATAACCTAACTGTGGTGTATCACACCTGAGTTCAATTTCCGTAGCCACCCCCAGGCCTGATTACTGCCACACCTGTTTCAATCAAGAAATCACTTAATCACTGCCTGACACAGAGAAGTAGACCAAAAGCACCTCAAAAGCTAGACATCATACCAAGATCCAAAGAAATTCAGGAACAAATGAGAACAGAAGTAATTGAGATCTATCAGTCTGGTAAAGGTTATAAAGCCATTTCTAAAGCTTTGGGACTCCAGCGAACCACAGTGAGAGCCATTATCCACAAATGGCAAAAACATGGAACAGTGGTGAACCTTCCCAGGAGTGGCCGGCCGACCAAAATTACCCCAAGAGCGCAGAGACGACTCATCCGAGAGGTCACAAAAGACCCTAGGACAACGTCTAAAGAACTGCAGGCCTCACTTGCCTCAATTAAGGTCAGTGTTCACGACTCCACCATAAGAAAGAGACTGGGCAAAAACGGCCTGCATGGCAGATTTCCAAGACACAAACCACTGTTAAGCAAAAAGAACATTAGGGCTCGTCTCAATTTTGCTAAGAAACATCTCAATGATTGCCAAGAGTTTTAGGAAAATACCTTGTGGACTGATGAGACAAAAGTTGAACTTTTTGGAAGGCAAATGTCCCGTTACATCTGGTGTAAAAGGAACACAGCATTTCAGAAAAAGAACATCATACCAACAGTAAAATATGGTGGTGGTAGTGTGATGGTCTGGGGTTGTTTTGCTGCTTCAGGACCTGGAAGGCTTGCTGTGATAGATGGAACCATGAATTCTACTGTCTACCAAACAATCCTGAAGGAGAATGTCCGGCCATCTGTTCGTCAACTCAAGCTGAAGCGATCTTGGGTGCTGCAACAGGACAATGACCCAAAACACACCAGCAAATCCACCTCTGAATGGCTGAAGAAAAACAAAATGAAGACTTTGGAGTGGCCTAGTCAAAGTCCTGACCTGAATCCAATTGAGATGCTATGGCATGACCTTAAAAAGGCGGTTCATGCTAGAAAACCCTCAAATAAAGCTGAATTACAACAATTCTGCAAAGATGAGTGGGCCAAAATTCCTTCAGAGCGCTGTAAAAGACTCATTGCAAGTTATCGCAAATGCTTGATTGCAGTTATTGCTGCTAAGGGTGGCCCAAAAAGTTATTAGGTTCAGGGGGCAATTACTTTTTCACACAGGGCCATGTAGGTTTGGATTTTTTTTTCTCCCTAAATAATAAAAACCATCATTTAAAAACTGCATTTTGTGTTTACTTGTGTTATATTTGACTAATGGTTAAATGTGTTTGATGATCAGAAACATTTTGTGTGACAAACATGCAAAAGAATAAGAAATCAGGAAGGGGGCAAATAGTTTTTCACACCACTGTATATTTTGTGACCTACAAAGCCAAGGAATTAAATTTTTTTTTAGAAAGTTATCCTTAAAATTATGGTCACTTTTACTTGTAAGTTTTGTAGCATTGTATAATACAATACAAACAGTATATAAAATAGCTGCAATTAATTTTCTTTTTTTCAACAGGTAGTCTTTGCTGTACTTGTTTCTGTGCCCGGGTGCTTGTTACTAAAGGCAAAAGGCTTGAAAGATGCTCAGACCAACAAGTTCTTTTTTTTATTTTTTGGAAAAACAGGTTTTGGAATTTCTCACAAATTACATATTACACTTTTGGGCCTGTTTATAATACACTATGTGAAATTTACCTTTTAATTGTTAATTGTTAAAATTCCTTCTTCTAGTGTTACAGTATTGAAAATAAAATTGGCATAGGTAGTTTTGGGGCTGGGAAATGACCTCAATTCATATGTTGTATTTATTTGGAGGATCAAGGAGTTATAAAAGGGGTGTAGCTAATAAATATGGAGGAGTGACATATGACTGTGGCGGGATCTGAAGTTCAAAGCTGTGTGTGTCTAAATGTTCACTAGCTATTAGTCTTTCTCTGGGTATTTGAAACCTGCATCATTCAGTTTCAATACAAATATACTACTACTAACCACGGGCATAACCTTTGTACTTACAACCCTTTCCAAAAGTAGTAAAAATGAAAACTGTCAAACAGGTTACAATAATCTGAAAGATCAAGCCAACCATTTTCATCAGTATTAGGTGCAAGGTAGGATTCACCAAGGATAGTGCAGAACAAAGTCAGTTTAAAGGTGCTATTTAAAAATCAGAGAAAATCAGTGTAAACACACAGAGAACATGCACATTCTAAACAAGACAGTGGCTAGGTAGTGAATTAAACTCGGTGTCAGGAACTTAGCAAAATACTGTGCCTGTCTCAAGATACATTAGTTGATTTTGATCCTTGTTCTCTTGATGAAGAATGTCATGACATTGTCTTGGTAACATTCAAGTCTTAATCACAGAATCATGTTACTTCAAAAGCATATTTGACTGCTCCAGAGTTCCTGAAGGTTTTTAAAATACATTACAAATATAATTCCTTCAGTATTAACCACAAAGCAAGAGCCAGCTTGCAAAACTCTAGCGTAAAGCAGGGTCAATTCATACATAGTGTCAGTTTTACGCTACCAGGGGAGGACAACCAAGTTACACATTTGAAAACCTCCAGAGATACAGGAGGAATGTGCAGTCTCTGAAGGGAAAAACAAGGCACAGGATTCAAACTATGAAGCTGAATCCATGAGGCAACATTGCTAACATCTGCTTCACTATGCCACCTCTACAACCAAAATAATATTTAACGTTTTCAAGTAACAAAAATACTATAAAACTTAAAAGAATAATAACATGTTTTACAATGCTTTTGTGCATTTGAGCAAACTTTTCACTGTGACACTTATCTGATCCTGACACCTACTGGTTGAATAACTGAGAAAGCTCAGAAGTCCATAGAGGGCAAAGATGATTCCAAGGCATTTCCTGCATGTTTGCTGCATTAACAATTAACCATTTTCCTGTGCTCTGTTACTTTTGATCTGGCCTGTCTAGGGCCAGTGTCACACTATATTAATTTTTTCAGTTATTCTGAGTCATAACTTTCATTTATAGGACAGTGGCGACATGTACCTGTGACCACCAGTTGCACAGTGTGATATCCCCATGTACTTGGTTATAGCGTTCTGTGACAAGCCATGAAAAAAATCAAATAGCTTTTGTCTTAAGTCATAATGTAGCTCCCGTGTGTAAAAGAGTTGACAACTAACAAAAGCTCAGTTGGAAGTGCATTGCACATAATGTGAATGCGAGAAAAAATTGAAAAAATGACAGGAAAACAAAAACAGAATTGAGGTTTTCTTGTCAGATGTCTTGTGTTTGTCAATGTACCCAATGCAGGGCATAAGGTAAGAAGAAGGAATACAAGACTGGGAAAAGGACAGCAGAGAAACATATTAGATAAACAGAGCAAGGAATCAAAACTGCAACACCAAATGAATTAAACACAAACCCAACACGTAGTCTGAAAATTCATAAAGTAAAGACTTGCAAGATCGTTAACCCAAAAGACCTAAAATCATGTGAAAATTGTTTATCGTAACATTTCCCAAAATTTTGATGCTTACTAGCACCGGCAAGGGGTTTTAAATACCACTGCTAATAATGGCATCAAGACTGCACAACTTCTGGAAAATGTCCCACGCAACCCATGATCTTGTCTTGATGAGCTCAAAATAGCAGCAAACACAAAGATGGTGTCACTGTAAAATGGTAAATAATAAATAAATGAATATTACTTATTAGTTACATAACATGATAATGAAATGAAAGTGGAACATTCAAACTTTAGGACATAAGGAATCAAGAAAAAATTAAAACAGATGTGAGAAAAATTCTTTGGATGAGACAAAAATTTACAAACATAAGTCTCATTCATGACATTCATGCCACAACACTAGGGGAAAAAGAAGGACAAAGAAGAACTGAGACTTGGACATTAAATTGTCATAACTGAAACAAATTATTACAGCCCCCAGAGCTATCAGGCACCATATTAATATCCTTTCAAAATGCAGTGAACTCACAATACTTTGGAAATCATAAATTGCGCTGAAGAATCATAGGGAAATCATGTAAAGCATTATACCCTGCATCTCTAGTTGTGTAATCTGACATCCTGAAGGCTACGAGATCCAGCAACTGCAACCATAAAATGTGGCATGCTCACTGATTTGAAGTCATGTAGTGCAACACTCACCATTGACTCATTTACAAGCACCCCACACAATCCTGAAAATGTGGAACCCACAAATGATCCTTTAATGATTCTCTAAATGTCTTTGTGAGCCAATGTGTCATAATGAATTTATTGCACAAAACAGAACACCTTGATAATGGCTGTGCCTTATTTATAATTAGAGTTTTGCCCACAAGCAGCTTGTACATATACAACGCTTTTGTCAGCATGATCCTTTCCTTGGCTTCCTCAGCAATAACAGAGTCAATTGTTCAGCTGACTCCTGAGGTGTCAGCTCACCCTGTGTGAGACAGGATCGATTTTACATCTGACCTTAAAGCTGTCAAACACTTGACAAGCAGGCTTAAGACTACTTGAGAATGAATTCAAGATAATTGGAGTTTGTCACAGAAACAATTATCAAGAATCAATGAAGTGAGCTTTCAAAAATGTTATTCCTTTTTCTGAAAGAAAAATGTATGCATCTGACCTTTTTTAAAGGATTTAGCAAGTGAGCAGAGTGATGTTGTGTTTTATTCTGGGCAAAGATGTGACAGAGTGTTTCTTTTGTGAGCAAAATGTTGCCTTACGTTGGAGAATACAAAGATAACATCCAGGTATTTATTCAGCTTGAATTATTTAGGCTGAATGCATCATGCTTTTGTTTTTCTAAGAAAACTTAAAAAATGTCATTTAAGCATAATGTGAATGTTTAAAAGTTATTTTTAGAGGGCAATTATTACAGAGTCAGGAGCAGTCTCCTGAGTAGAGTGAAATCAATGAGTTTCATTATCCTGACAGCAGTGAAACTGAGATATTTTAATAAATAATAAAATGGTTTGATTTTCAAAAGGAAGAGGATTAGTCAATGGTCTTCATTTCCAACATACACGTATGCTTCATAGTATCGGTGTGCTGCCAAATCCTCTTTTCTTAGTGCCTAAATAAAAGGAATCTAGTGAAACCATTCTCAATAACTGTTCAAGGCTGCAAGCACTTCCAGGCTTTCATGAGAACTCTAGTGTAAAGCCCCCAAGCTCCAACTCCCCCCGACTTTATTTAATACGAATCTTCTTTTAATGTTAAAATAGAAGTCCACAAACTGTTTTGGGCACAGCTGTGTCTTCACAACAGTAATTGTTCCTTCAACATTCAAAACCTCTTTCGTATTCTCAAGCCCTTCAGGCTTTTGCAGTCCTCACTTCTATTTCTTCAAAACTGCGTTCATTTTACTCAGTTTACTTTTCACCCCTCTTATATGTATTTGTGACATATTTACTTCACCAAATTAAGTTGAATTATTTTCAGTTTTCCACATGCATCTTCAGTCTTCATTCGTGTTTTTTTTCTGCCAAGTCTTTCTGTTGAGCATTCTTCTCTTTCTTCTGATGATTTGTTTAAAACCAGAGTGATGAACATCTCACTTTGTGTGTCCTTAGGTGGCTAAGGATCCAGTCTACAAGTCCCTCTGTAGTGTGGACATGCCCTGTTTAGGATCGATTTTCACAAGTCTGATTTCTCCTAACTATCCCTTTGTTGCTGTCTTCGTTTTTGCCCCTTCAGAGCTGCCTGATAATTCATACAACGTCAAACTGAACAATTCATGGCTAGATTCTCAAATAAACTTTATATACGACGTAGATTTTAGTCACATGTATTTACCCTACTAAACTTGGATGCACATAGTTTTGCAGACCTGGGACCTTATGTATAATGCCATGTGTAGAATTCACACTAAAACATGGTGTACGGACAAAAGTGTAAATGTACGTACGCAAAAAAAATTCAGATGCGCAGAACTGTGCGTAAGCCAAGTTCCATTCATTTCCGCTTCATAAATCTCTGTCAGCATGAAATGTAACGCACATGTACACACAGGCTGCCCCACTCTGACTCCTCCCAGAATTTTGCATATTTAAATATATATATGGTCCTTTTAGTTGCCTATTTTGTTAAAAGGCAATGGCAAAAGCAAGTGTAAAAAAGAACTTCATATATGAGGTGGAGGTCCTACTCAGTAAAGTGGAGGCAAGATACTTTTTGGTGTCTTAGACAATAGTATGAGGATCAGAAGGAACTTGATGGAATGACACTTAAAAGTTCAAGTTCAGAAAGTCTCACAGTGCCTGAAATAAGAAAAAAGTGGTCAGATGTCAAAGTCTACGTGAAAATGTGAGTCATAGCCCTTTGTCTGAGTGTCATATGGATGTGTTTTAGGACACAGAAAAAAAAAATAGGGACACAGTGAACAACGAAAAGGTCAAAATATTGGATTTAATCTTGATATTTCCACTTTAATCTTGTAGTTTATTTTGTCATTAAAATAGAACATTGTAAACTTCATCTTAAAATAAATGTTTAATTTATTAGTTTCTCAAATCCCATTGTAACTAAAGTAGCACATTAAAAGCTTTGTTTTCAATGTGTGTGAATCACTATGTACTTGTTAAACAGGCTTTCTCTTTCGCAGACAGGAGCACACAGGAGCTGATTGCCACACAAAATATATTACATTAATGATATTACAACTCTCACAACATTTTAGAATAGTAAGATGTATACTTGATATCATTTTCATGATGAAATGCATTAAAGCATGTATTAAATATGTGAGGGCACATTTTCTTTCTCCATGTAACAAATTACCAAATGAGATCTGTAATAAATGTAAAACCAGCTGTAAGCTTAAAAAAGCCAATTCTTCAAAACTTTTATGGAACATTGAAAAATCTTCATTATACATACCGTAGATCCCGGAATACAAGCCAACCCGGTATATTAGCCGATCCCCTTCTCTACCTACTAAATTACATGTATTTGCTGATGACCGGTATTTAAGCCGACCCCCTTCTCCAAGCAAAATTTTCTAAATTTCCTTAAAAGTGTCTCTTCGGGTATATTTATAATGTTTATGGGCGAGAATTTGAGACTGCCGGCATTTTTGATGGAAACCAGGAAGTGATTGCGGAGAAGTTTGGTAAAATGGAACCTTTGTGTTGAAACTATATACGCAAATACGGTACATCGGCGGGTGGATTTCCGGAGACTTGTTATAAATTTGATTAACTTAAATACGCAATACAGTGGACCCTTGACTTACGAACTTAATTCGTTCGCAAAGGCTAACCCATAATGCGTTCCGAACCTCCCACTGCAACACTTGCTTAACCTTTTCATAATAAAAAACACCAATAATTTTTCTAACGTACTAACCAAAGTTATAAAAAGTGCCTAGCCTACTTCGATTTGGCTAGGAGTATGGCGGCGCGCATCGTCGCAGCGGATCAAGGCTCTCCTTTTCAGTGCACTTTTTTGTGGTTTTTGTACTTTTTTTTTTGTCCTTGTTTGTGTACGATCGGTTCGGCGAACATCCACTACACCATTCAGAACCTTATAGACATCGGTGTCCAGAGCCAGACATCTGTTTTGAGTGTTCTTCATCACACGCACAACATCCCAGACAACATAGCGAGACCAGCGGGCTCCCCGTGGTTTGTTGTCGGGTCTAGGAGACGACACAGACGGAGGAGGGAAAGAAAGCAGAAGCGGGGCCGCAGATACGGCGTTATGCTAAGGCTAAAAAACAACCATACAAGCCCTATACAGAACTTTTTTCTGCACTGAAGGAGCTGCTTTTAATCTCATTGTAGATGCGTATAGTGACAGTAAAAGGCATTCTGTTCTAGAAACAATTTCATACTGTACTCACCATTTAATTTGACATCTTTGGGCTGCAGGAAGGGAGGAGGAGGAGATATTTCCACACAATGTCCATCTTCATTTCGAAATTACATCCACAAACACATGTATCTGGGCTCCAACTGACGCTACTAACGCTCTCGGTTGTTTGTTTACAATCGCGCAAGCGGATACACGTGACCGCATCCGTTTCGTAGCGCAAGATGTGGATCGTAAATCAAAATAAAAAATTTTATTTTAAACTTCCCGATAATTTATTATAAATGTTATCAATAAAAACAACTAAAACACTTTTTTGAATAAATTCTTTATTTAAAGTACCGGCATGCAAAGTTACTTCTTCATCTGAAAGATGGCTCTGTGGTTTTGTCATTATTTACTTCCGTATTCATCGGCAAAACCGGCATTGCACTGGAAATCTTGAATCTGAAATGATACTCGTTGTATAAACCGACCCCCAAACTCCAAGCCAAAAATCTAGGATGAAATTCTCGGCTTGTATTCCGGGATCTACGGTATTTAATTATTCCTTCTATCCAGGGTCACACCAGTCACAGGAAACATCAAGCACGAGGCAGGAACAATCCTTGGATGGGGCGCCAGCTCATCGCTAACGCTACACCACCGCGCCCTGATCTGTTTAATTATTAACAGTTTACATTAATTAAATGATTTTAACGATTTATTTGTAAAATGTAATATGCATACTTTAATGGATTTCATCATAAAAATTATATCAGGTATACATCCTAGTATTCTAACAGCACACAACTCCAAGAGGATAGCTCTTGGAAATCTAATCAACTTAGAAGCCAGTCATCCTCATCTGTAAATATGCGCTCTCATCTGTTAAATTGAACTGAATTCCTTAATTGTCATTGTATGGTATAAATAGATTCAATATGCATATCCTCCATAAACTTATTTTCATATAAAAAAATATTATTGCTAAAATAACAATAATATTGTTAAGTTGTCAGAGGATAAAATGAAGAGACTCAGTGCCAAAAGTTAAAGCTTTAATTCAAGAACTGGAAGCAACAACAGGAAAAACAATTAGTCCTCCGAACTCTCTCGTTTTTGTAACACTCCCTTTATCCCTCTTCACTATCTCCACCTAGTGGCCAAAGTAAAGAACATAATATATTCCCCCTTTACTTAAAAATAGTACAATTACAGTAGGTAAACATCACTAGCATTTTAATGATCACTGAGTTACATCAAACATTCAAATTATGTAACAAAGTCCTCAAGCCAACAAGGGGATCTTCTCATACGAGCTGGAAGAATGTCAGAAACCACAGGTATTGATGTCGATGTAGACTGGGGTGGTAATTCCACTGTAGCATTCCCTGAAGCATCACTTGGCACAGATGTATTTGAATAAGATAAATGGGAAGAATGCCATTTTTTCCCATCTGCCAACAAGTAAGTACATGGTCCAATTTCTTTTTTAATTTCCACAGGCTGTGAAAATCTTGCATGTGCTTTTGGAACATGTAGTGGATTCCAAATACGCACCTTGTCCCCTTTTTGAAAAACAGGAATCCATGCACCATGTCTGGTATCTGTATAGTTTTTCATTTTCTGTTGAAGGGAAGAAATTTTCTTACCAACAGTGTCATTATTGGCCTTGCAAGCAATAGGAGGAGGAAGGACATTGAGGCATGTTCACATTTTCTGGCCATGAAGCAATTCAAAAGGAGATACTCCAGTAGTAGCATGTGTTGTTGCATAATACACCTGAAGGAATTCTGAGATGACAGGTTTCCAGGGTTTGGTTTGTAAGATAGCAGATTGGATGCAGCCTTTGAGAACATGATGAAATCTTTCAATGGCACCATTTGCAGCTGGTTGGTATACTGAAGTGCGTATGTGTTGTATATTTCTTTCTTTCAGAAATGCTGCAAAGTCTGTTGATGTGAATTGACATCCATTATCTGACACTATGGAATGTGGATTTCCAAATCTGCTAAAGACTAAAGTGATGAAATCTATAACATTCTGAGCAGTGGCAGAAGCAGTGAAGGTGACTTCTGGCCACTTGCTATGATAATCAGTAAGGGTTATAGCATAATGTCAATTCCAGACAGCTGTTTCAAATGGACCCACTATATCTATGGCCAATTTTTGCCAGGGTTCAAATGGAAATGGAACAGGTTGTAAAGGTGCAGGAGAAGGATTAGTTGTCTTGTCAGATGACTGGCACAGTTGACAATTTTTAAGTTGAGCAGCGACCATATCATCTATACCTGCCCACCAGTATAGCTCACGCAGATTCTGTTTAGTTCTCACAATGCCTTGGTGACCTTCATGATCAAGCACTACCAAGGTATGGCACAGAGAAACAGGAGCAATGAGATGGGCACCACGGAACACAAACTAGTTTTGTGCACTAAATTCGTCTTGTAATCTGAAATATGGACGCAGAACTGTGTCAACTGCATTAAGAGAAGAAGACCAACCACAGGTCTGATTTCGCAGAGCAGACAACTCCCTGCAGGAGGCAGAGGCAGAAGAAAACTCACCAGGTGAGAGGGCAGTCAGAGCAGGAGACAACATTGCCACAAACTCAGGTTCAGTTGCAGAAATGTCCTCAGCAGCAGCAGGTAAGGGCAAGCGAGAGAGAAAATCAGTAATGTAATTCTGTGTCCCAGGACGGTAAGCAACAGTATAGTTGAAACACAACAGTCATGCTGCCCAGCATGCAATTCGCATGCCTGCACAATCAGACCCTTTTGAGGACAGTAGAGTGGTCAATGCTTGATGATCAGTACGGAGGATAAATTTACGACCCCACAAGTAAGTCCTCCATTTTTCAACAGCCCACACACATCCAAGAGCTTCTTTTTCAACTGTAGAATATTTCCTTTCAGCAGCAGTAAGAGTCCTAGACGCAAAGGCAACAGTCTGCTCCATATGGTCAGGTTGGACTTCAGCTAGGACAGCTCCGAGCCCATAATGAGATGAGTCAGTAGAAACTATAGTATGCAAATCAGGGTCAAATAAGACCAGAGCTGGACTGTCCATTAGCAACTGTTTCACTGACAGAAAGCTGTGTTGAGCTTCCTCAGACCAGGAAAACTGCGTATCTTGGTAGAGGCAGGCGCATAAGGGTTCTACAATAGTGGCAAAATTTGGGATAAACTTATTATACCAAGATGCAAATCCAAGGAATGAACATAACTTGGTAACATCAGTTGGAGTTGGAGCATGCAGAAGCACAGCAAGATGCTCTTGATCAGGTTTTATCCCTTGTGCTGTAACAGTATGACCCAGAAAACGCAGACTGGACTGATTAAAATTACATTTTGACTCGTTTAACTGAAATCCTGCATCTTTTATGCATTAAGAACTGCTTGAAGTGTCTGATCATGGTCAGCTTGTGTTCGTCCCCACAAAATTATATCATCTAAGAACAGTGGACCCTTGACTTACGAACTCAATTCATTTGCAAGGGCTGGTTGTAACTCAAGTTGGTTGTAAGTGGAGACTATTTTTCCCATAAGAAATAATGGAAATACCCATAATGTGCTCCGAACCTCCCACAGCAACACTTACTTAACCTTTTCATAATAAAAAAAGGGTTGTATAATGTGCATAATTTACCAAAACACCAATAATTTTTCTAATGTATTAAACAAAGAGTTATAAAAAGTGCCTAGCCTACCAGAAACAACATTTTCATACTGTACTCACCATTTAATTTAACATCTTTGGACTGCAGGAAGGGAGGAGGAGGAGAATGAAACGGAAGGTGGTTATTGTTTAGAAGGAGCCTCCTTATGCAAATCTTTTCTTTATAAAATTGTCGAGATGGTGGATTTTGACATGCTGTACATATTAGCGAGATTGGTCACACGAACACCACTCTCATATTTCCGCACAATTTCCTTCTTCGTTTCAATTGTGATCGCTGTTTCTCAAGTTAATAATGACAGTAGTCGAGCACTCAGTTCAAAGTTAGTCGTGTTGTGAACTGCTGTAATAATACACTCCAAAGCAAGCCAGTGCTGACTCAGCCTGATGATATCATCATGTGCCACGCCAGCCCGCTAGCTAACATCCCTTAACAATCGCTTTCTTTACCTTCGTTACCTTCTCTTCCTTCCTTAGCAATTATGCGTCTTGCTTGCCATGGTCTTAGTGAATTATATATATAGATAAATCTCTGCACTGACCGAAATTACATCCGCAAAGACATGTATCTGGGCTCCAACTGACGCTTACGAACGCTCTCAGCTGTTTGTTTACAATCGCACAAGCGGATACACGTGACCGCATTCGGGTCGTAACGCAAGATGTTGGTCGTAAATCAAAACAAAAATTTTGGTCGTAAATCAAGTTGTTTGCATGTCAGGCTGGTCGTATATCAAAGGTCGACTGTAGTTTGCAACATTTGGCAACCCCTGCAAGATTGTAGCAAGCATCTTTTGAAAAGCAGATGGAGCAGATGCTAACCCATATGGGACCCGGCAGAACCTGAACAGTCCTTCATGAGTAATAAAGACAGTCAGATCACGGCTCTCTTCGTGAAGCAAAAGCTGAAAGTATGCATTTTCTAAATCAATAGTGGAGAACACTGTTGCACCTTTCAGCAATGAGAGCATTTCATCAATGTGAGGAAGAGGAAAGCTGTCTGTAATAATAGCTTTATTTGGTTCTCGCAAGTCAACACACATACGGATACCTCCAGTCCTCTTTTGGACCACAATAATGGGCGAGACCCAGAGAGAGGCATCAATGCTTTCAATAATCCCTTCTTGAAGAAGGTGATTTAGCTCTGCACTGACATCATGCCGAACTGACATTGGTAAACGACGTAATTTTTGTCATACTGGAGTAACAGAGTCTAATACTTTAACTTTGTGTATGATGCCTTTTGCACAACCAAGGGCAAACGTAGGTGATGGAGCTATAGAAAGATGCATGACAGGAATAGAGTTTGTGGTAGCACATGGTAAGACAGTACTGCCATTAAAGCACAAATGTAGACCCTTTATTAAATCCATTCCCAACAAAGCAGTCCCAGACTCCACTATGAAGACTGATGTAGAGCATGTAACATCACCTTTGGACACAGTAACAGGTAGGCAACCAAGCACAGGGAGTGGAGAACGTGATTAAGTCACTAGCTTAACTGAAGGTGGCAGCAAAGGTTCTCCTTATAAGTTTGCATCATATATACATTTAGGCAAAATGGATACAGATGATCCAGAATCCACAGTTAGATCCAGGAGTGCAGTAGCAGTTGACGTTTTCATTGTGACACTGCAATGGAGTCTATCGGCCGCTGAATGGTCACTTAAGTAAAGGATCTGAAGCTCAGGTAAGGCAAGTCCTTGCACAGAGCATGTTTGTGGAGAACAGCAAACCCGTGCAAAATGACCAGTCTTTTGACAGTTTTTACATTTAGCAGAAGCAGCAGGACAGTTTTTATCATTTGCAAGGTGCTTTTCAGATCCACAGCGATAGCAAGTACGAACAGAGACTGCAGGAGGCACAGCAGCTTTAGGTTGTGAAACTCGCAGGTTTAGTGTGTAAAGTTTGTACCGGCACTGGTCTATTTCCCGAAATAAACTTTGCCTGCTCACCAGCAGCTTGAATTTGCGTAGCAATCGTAATAGCTTTATTCAAAGTCAAGTCAGCTTCTAAAAGTAAGCGTTCGCGTATGCGATGACTAACCACATGTTCCACCAACTGATCTCATAACATTTCATCCAGTTTAGTGTCAAACTCACATTTAACTGCCAAGTCACGTAGTGCGGCTACATACTGTGAAATAGTTTCATTAGTAGCCTGAGCGTGTTTTCTAAAAGCATGCCGCTCAGCAACAACATTTCTCTGTGGAGAAAAGTGAGCACGTAAAGCTGTAATGTCCATTGACATACCTTGATTTGGAAGCGTGTAAAACAATCTCTGACCTTCTGTTCCCAGACAATGAAAGAGAAGTGCCTTCTCTTGCTCAGCCATTCATGTCCTGATCCACCAAGAACCAGCATGTAGTTACTAACATTTTCAGCCACATTTCAAACGGTATAGCAGGTTCACCCGGACATGGCAGAAATGGCGGAGGAAACGGAGTAGCAGCAACAGCCATTGTAGACCAGTAGAAGCAAGTAAGTATCTCGTCGCCAATTTGTTAAGTTGTCAGAGGATAAAATGAAGAGACTCAGTGCCAAAAGTTAAAGCTTTAATTCAAGAACGGAAGCAACAACAGGAAAAACAATTAGTCCTCTTGGGGTAAAACTGTTTCTGATGCTCGAGGTCTGTGCAGGAAAAGCTCGGACTTATTTGCCGAATTGAAGAAGTTCAAATAGGCTGTGGCCTGCCTGAGTGGAATCCATGCAGATTGCGGTGGCTTTCCTTAGGCACCATGTGCTATAAATGTCCTCCAGGGCTAGAAGCTGTATCCTGATAATCCACTGCTCTCTCAACACAATCCGCCAAACAGCTTTCTGTACACACATACAATGGGTTAAAATAATAGAGTGGTGCACTGACAGTAACAAAGGTAAAGGTTTGATCATTCCGTGCACCATTATTTTGTTACAGGATGATTACAATCAAGTGAATTAAACTTGTAAATGAAAAAGTTTGCAAAACTTTAGTTTTTATACATTGTGATGTGAGCATGGAAACGGGCATATGCATCGTTTACACATGAGGCCCCTGGTTTTAGACATTTAAGTACTTAATGCATTTTAGAATGAAAATATTGAAAGCATAGAAAGTTACAGTGAAAACAAAGGTTTCACGATAAGTATGAAAAATATGTTTACTGTTTTAGAATTAAGACACAAATCCTGTGTAGATTTCTTTGTTTTTTTTTGGCTAACTTGTCTTAATAAACACAATGGCATAGTGGTTAGTGCTGTTACATCAGTTTCAGGATTTCATTTCCACTGTGTTCAATATGCAAGTGAAATTTCCAGATTCTTTCAGTCTCTGAATCGTTATTTGTTAGTATTTTGGCATCATTCCATATTCTAAAAATGCATATATTAAAATAATGACTATAAGTACTCAGAGAAATAACTTAGTGTACATCCCTGTTGCTGCTGGAATAGGCTTTAACTCCTAGTGGACTTATTTCATTCAGAAAATATACAGATGAATGAATACTTTTCCAAAAAGGTTTTTCTGTTCTTTTAAGATTTTTGTATTTTCAGTCCAACTGATTTAAGTAAAACATTGTTGTAACAGCATTTATCCTTTCATAAGAAGCAGACTAAAATGGTTGATGTTATTAATAGAGTGAGACAGAGGTATTTTATGGGCAAAAACAAATTCTGTAGTCTAGACAAGGCAAGCCTCAAAATGAAAAGTCAAAGGAATCAGTGATCAAAATAAATACAATAAATAAACAAAAAGCCTTGATCAGTACCCTTAAGTCAAAACAAATTGTAGGAAGAATTTGCTAGTGAAATTAGTTTAATGAAACAGAGTTCAGATAATTACTGAGCATTACATCAGATTAGATAACCTTTATTAAGCAGAAATATAAAAAAGGGTACAGATTCATAGGACAAATAATACAACAGTGGTTCTCAGCCTGTGGGGTGGGCCCCCCTAGGGGGGCGCGAAGTAACAAAAAGGGGGGCGTGAAGATGTGAAAAAAAGAAAACAAGAATCAAAAATATGAAAAAAACATCTGTTGAAACCAAAACAAATTAACTTAAACTACATTCTGATACTAGAACAATAAATATAGAGTTAGATAAATGTCGATAAAAGTTAAGTAGGTATAATAAAATATGCATCTACATTTCAAAAAAATGTTAAAACTGTTATGAAAACTCGGGTCGCAAATACTTAAAGGTTGAGAAATGCTGTAATACAATCAAAAAAACAATTAATCAATCAATAAATAAAATATATGTGCCTATATTGCAAAATGAACTTAGAGAATAAGTATTTTGTTTGGGGAATTGGGAGGCAGCATTGAATTTCATGATAGCAGCAGGCAGAAAAAAAACCCAGAACCAATTCTTAGCGCACATTGGTGGAATTAGCCAGTGGATAACTCCAATACAGTGCTTCCAGAAGATGATGGAGGGTTTTTTTATGATGGCATCCAATTTTGCCACCATCTGCTTTTCCAAAACAGTTCCCAGTGTGTTCAGGGTCAGCCCTGTAATGGAGCAGGCTTTCCTGATAAGTTTGTTTGGGCATTGTACTTCTTTTGAGTTCAAGTTGCTTCCCCAGAAGACCACAACACAGAATACCACACTGGCTACTATGTACTAATAGATCATTTCCAGCAGAATCTCCTTAGGTAGTACAGTCTGCTCTGACTCTTCTTGTCCAGTACCACTGTGTTGTCAGACCAAGCCAGTTTGCTGTTTATGTGAACCCCTGGGTACTTGTAGCTCTGCACCACTTCCACATTCTCCTTTGGAATTGTGACTGGTCTCAGAGGCTTCTTGCCAGAAGTGCACCACAAGTTTTTTTGTGTTGCTGATGTTGAGTAGCAGGTTGTTGTCCCTGCACCACAAGACGAAGTCTACCTAATCTTCCTGTACCCTGATTCATCTGCATTATTGATGCAGCCTATGTTCGAGGAGTAAGGTGACAAGCGTTGGAATTGTAATGTATTGTGTCGCATGTGGATTACTGTTAAATAAGATTGCTTCCTTAACATCACGCATGCACTTGTTGTGTGTTTTGAACCTCTAGACATGCTACTTTGCTAACTTTTTATGACTCTACTGGCTTTTGTCCAAATGTGGAGAAGTGCCAGGTGATGCTATCCAAATTACATTGTCAGCAGCATGATAAACTGAACTTTCATTATTACCCTTTTCATGCCATACTAAAAGCTCTACTAACATGATGGAAAACTGCCAGCTCTGAATGCCAAGTGATTTAAAAAAAAACATTTACAAAGTCATGCATTTAAAAAGTTTGGCTCCTGTTTAGTCGAGAAATTAAAATCTTTTTCCTGTTATTACAGATTGATGTATTTATTTCTGTATTCTTGTACTGCTGTTTATTTGTATAAGCAACAAAGCACATTGCATTGCACTGTGATTTAAAAACATCATGAAGTTTCACTATAGCATATTTTTTAAATTCATTCATTCATTTTTATTGTTGTCTGATAAAGATTAGGTTTCAGATCAGAGCTTGTAAAAAATACCTTACATAACCTGCTCTATGGTTTTTTTTGTTCTTTATTTCAGCTTATACAATTTCTTGTATAAGGAACTTGTTAGTTTTCGCATACCCCTTGGGGTCACAGCGCAGGGTCAGCCACTGTACAGCACCCCTGGAGCAATTATAGGTCAGGGGTCTTGCTCAAGAGCCCAGCAGAGTAGGATCTCTTTTTGGCAGTGACGGGGACTCAAACGGCAACCTCCTGGATACCAGCACAAATCCTTGGCCTCAGAGCCACCACTCCGCCATGGGGGTCATAGTGATGGTAATAACTACTAATTACCAGATTATAATTTGGAAACAAGATGTTACAGCAATCTTTGCATTTGCAATGACTCTTCGTAATGTAAATGAATCATTTCTGAACATACATAAATAACTCTTTTGAATGTTTCTAGAGAGATCAAAGATCATTTTAATATAAATTCTAATACTGAAATATCTCATTCAAATAAGTATTCAGACTCTTTGCTGTGGGACTTCAAATTGCGGTCAGGTGCATCCTTATTGATTTAATTTTATTTGAGATGTGTCTAGAACTAGACTGGAGCCCACCTGTGGCAAACTGAATTGATTGGACATAGTTTAGAAAGATTTAAGGTCCCACAATACACACTAAATGCCAGAACAAAAACCAAGCCATGAATTGGAAGGAGCTCTGTGATATAGCAGGTACGTGGCTCAGAAAGAATGGCCAGTTTTTAAATTAATAATCGCAAGACTCGCGTCTTAAAGAGGGGGCATGGTAGTGTGGCCGGAACGGTTCCCGGGTACAATATGGCTATGGGTATTTCCACACTGAAGTGCACAGGTGTGGGATCACCTGTGTCCGTAATTGATGCTGGGAGCTGCTGATTGCCACATCTCCATTATTAGTAGGAGGAGCATGAGTGCAGAGGGAGAAGAAAAAAAAGAAAGGAGAGAAGGACGGAGGTTAAGGGAGAAGGCTGGAGAAGTGAAGAGCCGGTGTGGGAGCGAGTAAGCTTGCTGATAAATGCAGGCAGCTGGGAGGAGAGCTAGACCGACACTCGGTAAGGGCTGTATGAAGTGGTTGCTCCAGGTGAGTGATCTCAGGAGCTAGAGTGTCCTAGAAAGTGGTTAGCTTACCGCGGGAGTCAAGGAGGCTTGGGAGAGTGAGCCCCAGTGTGATCGTCCTGGTCGCTGGGGAACCCGAGTCTTGGTCCGGCGAGAGCTCTACATAGCCAGGGGATGGTAGGCTACCAGACCAGGTAAAGGTCAGCTGCAGCTGCAGGTGCAGGTAGGATGACTCCCCTTTTGCAAAGCCCAATGGGAGAAGCAGAGGAACCGCCAAGTAGAAGGATGGAGGTACCAGGTTTTTAAAAAGTGACTGTTTCTGGCCTGTTGATTTTAACCTCATTTTAATGGATTTATTTATTTGGATTATTTTAACCTCCACTTTTATTCACCCTGCTTTTATGGATTATTTATTTATGGATTTCTTGAGCACTGCACTTTTTGGACACTGTTTGTTTGTGTATTTTTAGTAAAAGTGTTGGTTTTGAGGGCTCCCAAATCTAGAAGGAGGGAGTGAAGAGCAGGACACGCACCATCATAAGCTCTCTATAGACCTTACTGATTAAAATGTGGTCAGGCACAGATTAGTACAAGGGTATAAAACCATTTCTAAAGCGTTGAATGTCCCCAGGAACACAGTGACCTCAATAAATGTGAAATTGAAGAAGACTTGACCCACCTGGTCTCTTCCTAAATTGAGTAACCTGGCAAGAAGGGCCTTTGTCAATGAAGTGTCCAGGAACCCACTGCTCACTCTAACAGAGCTTCAGATGTTTTCTACATAAGCAGGCAGATCATTCCAATATACTGTATGTAGGAAGCCCAAATTTCCCATGCTCATCCTTTACATGTACTTACAAACGTTAAGTATATTTCATTTTGCGCCATGCCCTGTAATGAACTTTCGAAAATAACGTCTTCGTTTTGGTGGTTCTCACCATTATGCCATAAGGAAGTTTCGAAACTGACCTCTACTTTTGGTGGTTTCATTCCTTATTTCTGTTAACAGAGGATTTATTTAACGGCAGAGACACACAAGGGCCTCCCCCGGTCCCCCTTCCATTTTCCGCTGTCCGCGCACCTACCACGTGGTTGGCTCCCTGCCTATATACATTAAAAACATCATGCACACATGTGCCTCCTCACTTGCTTCCTTACTTTCCTCAGTTGTTCGTCATGGTCACTGCTCCCTTCTTCTTTACTCCACTGCTTCACGAGTGGAAGGGCTGCTCATTCTTCTTTCAGGCTATCTCTAAACCTCACCCATACTGATTCCTCCATGTGTAACATATCTGAGCAGAGCACCATGGCGCATGTGCTGAGTGATTGTAAGCTCATTATATGGGATGAATGCACTATGGCACACAGACCAGGTGTTGAGGCTTTTGACAGGACACTACAAGACTACAGAAACATGACAAAAATGATGAGCAGCTTGATAGTTTTGCTGGCAGGAGACTTCCGGCAGACCTTACCAGTTGTCCCAAGAGGAACACGCGCCAATGAAATTAAAGCATGTCTGAAGTCTTCATACATATGGCCTAAGACCAATGTTCTTACCTTAAGAATAAACATGAGAGTTTACTTGAACTGCGACAAAAAAGCCAGAGAGTTTGCTGCTCTCCTCATCAAAATAGGTGATGGCAATTTAATTGAACAGAACTGTAAAATCAATGTTCCTAACAATCTCTGTCTCCTGGTGAATACCTTACAAACCCTTATTGAAAATATTTACCCCAAACCAACTAACTTCCGAAACAAGAATATATAAGTCTGTCAACTCTGTTGTAGAACTAGAAGATGTGATGCACTATCTCTTAATCCTCCGGCATGCCTCCGCATACTCTACTTTTGAAGGTCGGTGCACCAATTATGTTACTACGAAACTTACAATCACCAAAACTTTGTAAAGGCACCAGGCTTCAGATCAAATCTCTGCACGAGAACTGACTCAGGGGAAGACTGCATTTATTCTTAGTATCCCTCTCATACCATCTGACCTCCCATTCCAATTCAAACGCCCCCAATTTCCAGTAAGGGTCTGCTTTGCTATGACAATAAATAAGTCACAGGGCCAGACTCTTAAAAAGGTCAGCATTGACTTGACACAAGATTGCTTCTCACATGGCCAACTGTACGTTGCATGCTCAAGAGTAAGCTCAGCAGACAGCTTGGTCATTTTACAGCCCGAGGGCAGAACTACAAACGTGACTGACAAAGAGATCCTTACATCCTAAAAATGTGCATTTCTCATACACAACATTTACAATCATAAATTAAACTCTTTACAATCATCAAATTCACTCTCAATACTAAAATAAGCCTACACCAATTACATTGACAATCATGTTACATTATTTTTAAAATGTTTCCTTTCCTTTTCTTTTTCATAACTTCTTTAACTTCTTTAACACACTACTCCGCTGCAAAGCGTGGGTATTTTGCTAGTGTTCAATATACTGGAAAGACCAATGACAAATCATTAGGAGAACTTTTTGGTAATGTGTCTGAATATTTTGTGATTTCATATTACTGGGTGTAAAGGACTAAATTTTAAACACTATTATCTTATGCAGTACAACAACATATATGGAGCCTAGAAGAGATATTGGTTCCCTCAAAATAATATAATTATATTGAAAACTGCATTTTAATTTTAAATAATATATCAGACTCTTCCTTGATACGTGAAAATGTGCATTGAGTTGTTCTTTCCTGATTTTCTTGTTATTAGCTAAATACGTTGATGTGGACTTTAACCAGGAAGTCTGTCTGTTCGTTATTCGGAGAAGTACAGAATATGTAATTAACACAAAAATGATCACCCTAAAAGGAAGTGAAACAGTTAGGGGGTAAAGAAAGGACATCTATCTTAAAAACTAACCTCTGCTAATCTTCACTCAACCTGCCTATTCATATTAATCAGAGAATTATGACATAATACAAATGTAACAGTAAATGAATTATTATTTCATACTTCAAAAGCTCCTGGGGTCATCTTCACAATTAGGTTCCCATCAAACACAGCACACTGCAGTTCAGATGTGTTCATTTTGTTTTCCAGAGATACTCATAAGCTCCCTCATATAGGCAAAACAGCATAATGACTTTGATGAAAATGTTTAGCTCGAACAGGGAATTTACTTTCAGACACTACAAAAAAATGAAATTAGGTAGGTACATATAACAGAAACCAAAAGTAATTAACAGTGAAGTTTAATTTCAGGCAGTGCACGTAAGCTGTGGTATCTGTTCCATGTGTTAATGAATGCTATTAAATGATAAAACCTTTTTTTAATAGTTCTTTAAACATATAATGAAGAGAAAGGAATTTATACAGTTTAAATCTTAATCCAAACACTGGGACTTTACAATTTGACTATAAGATGAATAATTATATTTGATGTATTATTTTTCAACTAAAGTAAACTAATGAGATAGGATGTTTTACTTCCAAACTTACATTTTTTCCCTTTAGCAAACTCTTTAGGCTACAGCTGCTGTCTGTATTCATTTAATTATAAAAATGACAGGAAGCGACCTATGTTTCCATTGACAGTTTCATCTTAACAACGAAGAATTTTGTGAATATATTTTCTATATATATAAAAGAAAGATCTGAGGGTAGTGTAGTGGTTAGAGCTTTTGCAGGGTTCAATTTCCAGTTTGTTCATTTGTCTCCACATGAATTTTCTGTGATTACTCCACCTTTTTTCTACATGTTATTAGGTAGCTCTCAGTTGGTTCAATGTGATTAATTTTGACTTTTAATGGTTGGCATTAGTTTCTGAAATATTTCATTTTTATTACCAGGAGAGACTAGTATAGAAAATAGATTAATTTCTTTAAAACATGTTGTTATTTTACAGGGATAAGATATAAATTTTGTAAGCTTATCTGTTGCAGCTCACTCAAGTCTGGGTGTTGTAAATCTTTGGTTTGGGCACATATTGGATTGTTTTTTCTTTACTACTTCAACATTTTTTCTGTTATTTATTTTTACTTTCCTTATGATAGTGGCATCAGCATGATGCCATTTTGTGAGTATTTTCTTATTACGACTCTGCTTTTCTGTGGGGCAGATTCATGGATGCAGCCATCTTGTGATGCACTATTTCAAAACAATCTACCTATATAAGATGGCAGAACTCAGTAGTTTATTATCTACTCATTGGATTTAAGATAAACAAATTTAGAGCTTAAAGTTCAGTTACCCGACATGCGAAGGACGCTATTCACAACCGTGCAATTATACTGGACCTAATCTTCACAAAGAGTATTAACATTGATGTTTTACCAGTTTTACAGATTCCAGTTTCTGATCATTTCTGTGTCTTTTTCAGTGCACCTCTCTGTACTCCAATTAATTGTCCCAAGCCTTGTACATATGCTTATCTCTGTATTGAAAACAGTGCTAAGTCAGTACTGAATGACCGTCTACCTGATATATGTGATGCATGTAATACAAATCGTGATTCCCTTAATATTCTCACAGATGATCTGAATAGTCCATGCATAACAAGAAAACATACCCAGATGAAATCTCACCATGGTTTTCAGATGACATCCATGTACTCAAACAGACTTATAGAAAACTTGAGCGCAGGTGGCGAATGATAAAATGAGGATTTTCATCTTGCCTGGGTAGAAAGTTTTAAAAATTATAAACATGCACTTTCAGCTGCTAGCACAGAGTAGTTCTTTAATTTGGTTAACACTACTAGAAATAATCTGTGATTTTTGTTTGATACTGTTATCAAGCTTTCAGAGAATGCTCCTGCCAATAACTCTTCATTCAATGCTGATGAATTTTGGAGATTTTTCATAAATAAGATTCACTTGATTAGAGATAAAATCAATGTTCTACATTCCTCTCAGATGGCTATGAACTCCCAAGTACTTTCATGGATACAGACACTGAGGCTCAGACCTTTTACAATTTTTCACAATTTGAAATAGTTTCCCCTGAGGCTTTCTCCAGCCTGATATAATGGCTTCCAAACTTACAACTTGCATATCAGACCCTCTACCGTCTTATCTTTTTAAGGAATTGTCTTCTTTTTTAAATAGTCCTACTCTTAACATTATCAATAAGTCACTTTCCATTGGCTCTGTGCCCTCAGCTTTTAAAACTGCCATTATTAATCCATTTCTTTAAAAATCCTGCATCCACAAATTCTGGAAAATTATCAACCCATTTCCAATATTTCTTTTATACTGAAATTACTTGAAAGGGCTGTCTCTGATCAACTTAATGTCTTTTTGTCTGACAATACATTTTTGACAAATTTCAGTCCAGCTTTCAGGTCTTACATTCAGCAGACTCTGCTTTGACCAGTGTAAATAATGATCTACTAATCTCTATTGATTTTAATTTGAAGTCAGTGATGCTACATCTTGACTTAAGTGCAGCTTTTGACATTGTAGACCACAGCATAATTTTAAGCCACTTGAAGAAGCATATTGGCATCCAGGGGATGGTACTTTCATGGTTTCACTCTCATTTATCAAACAAAACTCAACATGTAAGCTACAACAATACAATCTCTGAATTTTCTGAAGTAACGATTGGTGTACCCCAGGGGTCACTCCTTGGCCTTATGCTTTATTTCTATCTATATGCTTCCCCTTGGTGACATCATTTGTAAATATGGTGTTAATTTTCACTGTTATGCTGATGATACACAGCTATATATACACCTGTAAAGCCAAGTGACCTTTCCCAACTCCTAAATTTATAGGCATGCCTGTCAGAAATTAAAAAATGGATGAGTATCAACACTTAAATGTAGATAAAACTGACTTATTGATTGTTAGACCATCCAAATATAGACAATTGTGTGAGAACTTGAATGCTAATATTGATGGCTGATATATTTCTGAAAGTTCAGGCATCAAAAATCTTGGATTTATCATTAATACTCGTCTCAAATTCCAGTCTCATATCAAGGCTGTTTCCAAGACAGCATTTTTTCATGTAATGATGTTATATTTACATTCAGAATAATTAGAGAGTAATATTGAGCTAATTTCAACAAGTAAAAACATTGTTATATGTAACATAAATGTGTAAATACAAAAATGTCAACATAATTACAGAAGGAAATGTATGTCGAGTGTCCACTGCTGTGCTGATGCAGATTTAGTACACGTCCTTCATGTGATATTGTTTTGAAACAGTCATCAACACACAGACCATTGTCGCTGTCAGGACATTTGAAACATATTTTTCTTTGCACACTTTTCTTTTTTTTTCCTGTTGCTTGATCAACATGCCCATTATGCTATTGTATGTTACCACAGTGCAAGGCTTAGTGACTTCCACATTTCCGTGTACACAAACATTGACAGCTGCTGCATTGTGAACAGTGCTTACAGGGCTAATGTGTCCTTCCACTTAATCACAATCATTTAGCCTTTTTGCCACACACCTTCTTGCACCACACTTAATCTTCATGCAAGAAAAGCATCAGGCATATTACGATGGCACGGTGACACAGTGCCATATGCATCTGTTTCACTATCCATGTCAAGATCTTTTAAACCAATACATATTGTCATCACTGTCACTTGATTCAACTAACGGTTTGGTTTCTGTTTGTACTACAACTGGCTTTACAGCTTTCCATTTACATGTTATTGTGTTATTAGGTAGAAGGCTCCGCCCAATTCATAAATGTTGATGAGTTGCCTTAGAGTGGGAGAATGCATAGAAAAATTACAGATTTTTTTTTTTTTTGCAGCATACTGTTATTTCATTCACAAAATGGAATGTCAATGCTGTATATGTCATCAAAACAAGTTTTTACTTAGAATTCCAATCCCAAGTCATGCTCAGGGTTAACATCAAAGAGATTAAGAAATTTTATAACTATGAATGCTCCAAGAAATAACAAAGAACTCAAAAGTTTATCCAGGTTCCTTCAGACCTCAGTCAACAAGGTCAGTGTTACAATGAAAGGCTCATCAGAAAAAAATTAATCAAGTAGAAGGCTGACCAAGAGAAAGGCCAGTTTCACCAAAAGAGCATGGCAGCATAGATTAGGTTTGTCTCAAGACTTCAGGCTATATTACACAAAACTGTGTTTTAAGAACTTTTAATATGGTGTTGTGTTAGTGCAGTAATTAGCATTGTCTCTGCAGAGCTCCAGAGCCCTGGTTTTATATTTTGGCCCGGGATCTGCCTGTGTTTAGTTAGAATACTCTCACTCTGTCTTTCTCCCTCATTGAAATGATCATAACACAGGGAGTGCTGACTACATCAACCTTTATTGCAATGGTGTGCTTTCAGTTAAACTTTACCATTTTCATTACTTTTCAAGGCAAAACCAAGAAGTCATTCTATTCATTTGAAAAATGGACCTCCAGGACAGAAAATATTTTCAGTAAACAGCCACAAGGATATTTCAGTGTCATAATAAATAGTTCTTGTACTTCAGATAGATTTAATAAAACTTTCAAATGGAATGTTTTATTTGTATGTAGTGTTTTTGAGCCACTTGGGGATATGAAATAGTTTCAATATTGAACTCTCATTTTTTGTTTTAAATGTAATTGTTATGAATATCTAATGATGTCAAATAGACATTGATATAAAAACCTATGCATTCCATGACTTACAAAGTAAAAATGTTCAAATAATGTGAAGAAGGTAGATAAAAACCCGCCATTTTACCTGATGAAATGACTGCTAATTATTTAAAACCTTGCTAATATTACATCATCTCAAAATGTGCAATGTAAATAAGCATTAAGGAAATTTGACTTTAGCTCTCTAGATTTTTTATAATACTGTCTAATATCATACACATATTCACAATATTAAAATCTTGCATTTTAAGACAAATTGTTGCATTTAGATTAAACTTCATTTATGACCGACTTAAGTATACAGGCTCACAAGAACATACATAAAAGGTGCAAAGACAGACATACTTTTACAACCTCCGGCTTTGTGAAGCCAACAATCAAGGTTGAGAAATGCAAAAAATCAATTTACATACTGATATAGGCAAGAAAGCGAGCCAGGGTTCAACTGTAACTAATCCATCACCTTTACATCCCTTACTATTCAATCAGTAGTATGAACTTAGTTTTGTTTCCACTATACACGTGCAGCAGCAGCCGCGTCGCCTGAAACAATCATTTCAAAGGCTTTAACCTCCGCTAGACCTTACTGTAAAACTGTCAAGCAGTCCATTTGTGGAGAATCACATAAATCTAAATACATTATTCATGAAGGCCAGCACATGTTTTCCCGCATTTAATCAGACTTGAAAGCCGTCTCCCATATGTGCTTTTGAAGGCCTGGATAATTTAATTAATTTCACCCATTCCGAACTGACTGGCATTGTTCCAAAGCGGATGCTTTTGCTTCCTATTAGAGCTTTGCCAGGACAGACCTGAGACATTCTGTATTGTTAATGTTTCTTCTCTCTCACCAAGATACAGCTGGCTGCTTGACCAGCTAGGTACCCACAGGGAGAGAGAGATTAAAGTTAAATGGTGAACAAACTATTCATGGAACATAAACTAGCAGTTCTTTTCTAGTTTGGGAAGTTTCTTATATGCTATTTGATCATTTCAATTAAAGATTTTATTTTATTGAGCTTAAAGACCACAATATAATATGTAAAATACAATGCAATTAAACATACAATCAGCACAACATTCAAACAAAAAAATGAAAATGCATTACATTGTAAAAGATCCACTCCTAATCAGTTTGGGGAGCTATGTGAATGAAAGACCCATTATAAAATGATTTCTCATTTATATTAAAATATCTAAAAAAAAGTATAACCAAAGCTGAGCCCTGCCAGGCTTATTTTAGGACATTAATGAATCAGTGCAAAATTCTAGAGTAGCTTTGCATTATGATTTCAGCCCTTTTATTCCAAGAAGAACTTCGCTCTACTCAATTTCCAAATCACTAATTACCTCCTTAACAGTCCCTGTAACTGCTGGAAGGTTCTTAGCTTCTTCTCATGTGAATACTTCAGAAAAATGCAAACACAGAGCATTCTACTACTTGTACGAGTACAATGCCGATATAAAATATTCATCCTCTTTCAAGTTTTTACATTTTATTATTATGCAATGTTAAATTACAGTGGGTTTATGTTTTTTTTCCACAGTGATCAACAGAAAAAGACCCTTTAATGTCAAAGTGAAAACAGATCTCTGCAAAGTGAATAATTTAATTAATTACAAATATAAAATACAAAATAATTGATCACATAAGTGTTCACCCCCTTCAAGTCAGTGTTTAGTAGATGCACCTTTGGCAGCCATAATAGCCTTGTTGTTTATGTGCTCGGGCCTCTATCAACATCTACTGTAGACACTGCAATTTCTCCCCATTCTTCTTTGCCAAACTGCTCAAGCTCTGCTAGGTTGCATAAGGATTGTGAGTGAACAGCCTATTTCCATCCAAAAATTCTCAGATGGACTGATATCTGCCCTCTAACTTGGCTACTCCAGGACAATAACATTGTTGTTTTAAGCAATGCCTGTGTATGTTTGGCTTTATGTATGGGTCATTTTCTTGCTGGAGAACAAAACTCCCAAGTTGCAGGTTTCTTGCAGACTGCAGTAGATTTTCCTCTAGGATTTCCCTATATCTGATCCATTCCTAATGCACTCTACCCTCACAAGCCATCCAGTGCCAGCTACAGAGAAGCATACCCATGTCATGATGTTGCTACCACCAAGCTTCATGGTGAGAATAGTGTGTTTTTGAATCTGTAATGTTTGACTAATATCAAACATAATGCTTACTCTGATGGCCAAAATCTTAATGTAGGTCTTATCAGACCTTATAACCTTCCTCCAGCTGACTTCAAAGTCTCCCATGTGTCCTGTCCAGGGTGCGTTGTACTCCCTGTTATAATATTAAGAATTGTGTCACTGTATCTGTTTTAGATCTTGTTTATATGTATTTTTCATTCTTTTTCTGTGTAACATGCCATAAAGAGCTGAGCCAGATTTAGCTTAGAGCGTCAGCATTCAGAATTGCTGGGCCAAGCAAAGCATAAAGACAGACAGGGACATCTGGAAGGCTGTGTTGTAAACCCTAAAAAGGACTAAGTGTTATTTGACCTGCCTGTTTGATGCTTAGCACAAGTTTGTCTACCTTGTTTGGCAATGTACTGGGGGTTTGGTCGTGTGGAAACAATATAAAAGAAGCTGGAACCTTGCCAATCTTTGAGAAACTGTGTGGATGGAAGAGATTGATCCAAAACCCACCTCCGTTGTGACAAAAAAAGCAGTTTCTACACGACCGGATCCCCGAAAGAAAAAGAAACAAAAGAACTCTTCGGTGAAATGAAACTGACTTGTTTCTCCTGTCTGTACAGCAACGTAAGCCGCATTAAACAAGCTAAGTATATTCTGTCTTTTCTGTGACTTTGTCGCCGCCTATCGCTGAAAAGAGGGATATCGCCGTTATTATTTATAATTATTTAAAGAAAGGTTTATTAAAACGCCGCAATATAAAAGAACATATTTCCAAGGAGCTAACACTCCCATCGGAAACATAATTGGTGCTGCGAGCAGGATTGTGGTGATATTAATAACCAGTATTAATATTCATAAATCATAATTTTATGATGAATAATATTTTTAAAACATATGCTTTGGATAATGCCGGGCGAGGTGGTCTCAGCTGGTTACCTGGGTGGTCGTGCGCACTGTCATGGACACCCGTGGCTGAGTTATTTAATAATTATACAGCCCCAATTGCATGGCCTGAGTTAGAGGGAGAGGTGACTCCTTCAAATGTCCAACAGGCGGTATTGGCACTCAGGCTAGAGCGCAGGGGAAAAAAGGAACAACAAGCAGTCGGTGAAATCAGCTGGCTTTTATTAACTGCAGTACGTGAGTTGGATCATAAACTGCAGAATATGATTATAGAGTGTGGGGAACTCAAACAAGAAATAGAAAACTTACAAGACAAGCAACTGATTATTCGAGAATGCATGGAAAATGCGACGTCTCGGGCGAATGAGTGGGAAGCTAAATTTACTACACTAGCTGTCCGTTTAGTGCATGCTAAGCGCCGTAAACAAGGCAAAACACACCCCGTTTCCTCTTTTAAAATACGAGCTATAATGCAAGGCGATTGGAACCCAGAAACATGGGATGGCAGTATACATAACTCAGATAGTGACGACAATATCTGGGAAGCCGACGATGAGGACGGAGATGCGCTAACGTATAATACTGACAAGTGTACAATTATAGATGCGAGGCCGGTCGTGCAAAATAAAGCCAAGGGGCACCCCAGTGGACAGCACAGGGTAACGCGAACCTTACGCGATTTTACACAAGCAGAGTTTCTGGAACTCGGTAAACAATATAGACAGAAACCAGGCGAGAGCTTGATGCAGTGGATCTTACGTATGTGGGATGAAGGGGGTGATTGTTGTCAATTGACAGATACAGAGATCAAACATTTAGGCTCTATCACCACGAATCCGAAATTAAGAAATGTGTTACGAGGGGGACAGAATCTATCACTCGTATCAATAGTGGAATGGGTTGTAAACGCCGTGAAACACGCATATCCAGACGCGGAAGACATTGATAGATCTTGGTGTATAGCTTCTGAAGCAATTCAGCAGCTGCAAGAAATGGGTGTGCAGGCAGCTATTTATAAAGCCACACCAGGAGTTGCGTTTGCTAGCCCTGATAATGAAGCCTTCACTGCCGGAATGCGAAACCATTTAATAAAAAATGCACTGCATCATTTAAAAGTGGCTCTATTATCTATGCTCGCCGGAGTTAATCAGCAGAAAGTATGGGATGTGGCTGCATTATTAGGTCAGTTAGATGAATTGGGAGCAACGGTATCAGCTGAGCAGAGACCAGTTAGAGCCATAGCAGGACATACAATACAAAGAATAAGCCGTACAAAGATGATGCGTGATGTGATAGAAGCAGGAATAAATAAAATGGATATCAATGGCAAACCAACAGGGGAACTTTTTCAGAGATGGCAAGCTCTGAGAAAGTCTAAAAAAGACGAGGGCAGAATCCCTCCAACCGCACCGCCTAGTGAGGAGGAAACAAAACACTCCAAACACAAACCGAAACGCTTTTTTAACTTTCCGAACGAGTGGCGCACACCTCGACCAACATATTGAGGAGAGGGCAGGTCTCCTGTAGGCGGGGAGGTACGGCTCATTCATGCAGGAGACCGACGCCCGTACGTCCCGCTAACCATTTACTGGGGTAAAGGGAAAAAACCACATCAGGTTATGGCACTTATGGATACTAGGGCAGAAGTCACTTTAATTCACGGGAATCCATATAACTTTTCAGGACCAATTGTAAATGTAAACGGATACGGAGGCTCAGATATCCAGGCGAAACTAATCACAGTACACTTAGCAATAGGAAAGTCACCCTCTTTTAAAGCTAAGGTGCTTATTTCAGAATTGCCTGAATATATTCTGGGGATAGATATTCTTACAGGAAAGTAATTCCAAACAGAATGGGGAACATTTTCTTTTGGGATTCGTAATGTCATGTGTTGAATAGTGAAAACAATAGTAAGAGGAAAGGCAAAATGGACCCCTTTAGAAATTCCAGTCCCTGACACACCTGTCAATTTAAAACAGTATCGTTTGCCAGGAGGTTTGCAAGAAATAGGAGAAACAGTGGAAGAGTTATTGCGGGTAGGAATTATTCGACCTGCAGTTAGCCCTTTCAATTCTCCTGTGTGGCCAGTCAGAAAACCGGATGGTTCATGGAGAACGACCATCGATTACAGAGGTCTAAATGCTAAAGCACCGCAATTGACTGCTGCAGTTCCTGATATTGTGACCATCATAGCAGGAGAGTGGCATGCTATTATTGACCTGGCTAATGCTTTTTTCTCTATTCCAATTGCAACCCAAAGTCAAGATCAGTTTGCATTTACATGGAAGGACAGACAGTACACCTTTCAAGTACTGCCACAGGGATACCTACACAGCCCTACATTGTGCCATGGACTTGTAGCAAGAGATCTGGCTACCTGCTCAGATTTAGAAAAGGTACGATGTTTCCATTATGTAGATGATATAAAGTTAACTGGGGATGAAGCAGCAGTAACAAATGCATTGCCAGTTTTAATATCCCACATGGAGAGCAGAGGATGGGCTATCAATAAAGACAAAATCCAAGGACCCGCCAGAGAAGTTAAATTTCTGGGCCTGATGTGGTTTGGACCAGAAAAACGAGTGCCCCAAAAAGTAATTGACTCTTTGTATAAATTAAAGGCACCAACTAACAAAAAAGAAGCTCAATCCTTTGTGGGTTTAATGGGCTTTTGGAGAGCATTTGTGCCACATTTGGGACTAATTTTAAGACCTATACATGATGTTGTCAAGAAAAAGGCACAGTTTGAATGGACAGAAAAACAACAAGTTGCTTTTGAGGCAGCTAAAGAAGCTTTAGTCCAACACCAAGGACTGGGACCTTTAAAAGCTAATTTGCCTTTTGAACTGGAAGCCACAGAACAGAACAATATTGCTACGTGGAGCTTATGGCAGAAGAATGGGTGCAAACGGATTCCCATCGGCTTTTGGAGCCGACAGCTGACAGGCTCACAGACTAAATATACACCACTTGAAAAGCAGCTTCTTACAGCATACTGGGCTCTTTTGCACACTGAGAGACAGACAGGTCCTGCTCCGGTAAAGCTATGCACTAACTTGCCCATTGCTGGGTGGGTTAGAGATAATGGCCTGGGAGCGAGAGCAGGCGCTGCCCAAAATCAAACTTTATGCAAGTGGAAATGGTATTTGCAAGCAAGAGCAGACTTTGAAGGCAAAGACACGAGTGCCGTACAAGGGGCTATGGCCGGAGCTGTGATTTATGAGGATCCAGAGGACATACCATCTGTTCTGCCTGTACTGGAGTCGCCCTTTAAAGAAGCACCAGCCTACGATCATTTGACACCAGCGCAATAGGTGAACAGCTGGTTCACAGACGGGTCAGCAACTGTGGAAGGAGGAAAACAGCTTTGGAAAGCAGTGGCTTATCAACCTCACACTGAGACCATCCTGAAACAATAGGGGGAAGGTAAATCAAGCCAATGGGCTGAACTTATTGCTGTCGCTATGGCATTAACAGAAAATCAAAGCTTCCCTATTGTTGTTTATACTGATAGCTGGGCAGTTTTTCAAGGACTAACAGTGTGGATCACAATGTGGAGAAGGGCTGCTTGGACTATTCATGGGAGAGAACTCTGGGGTGGCACAGAACTGTGGGAGCAGCTTTGGACAATGGGCACAAGAGGGGAAACCCTCATTGGTCATGTAGATGCCCATGCCCCTCTGATATCCCTTGAGACGCTTTATAACCAACAAGCTGATCTAATAGCTGCTGTTCGAGAAATCAACCTGGAAGAAGCCTATATAGAGAATGAAGACCTGTGCACCTATGCTGAAGTAAATGTAATCGAGCCTTCCTTAATATCATTAGCAAGGTGGGCTCATGAAACTTCAGGACACATGGGAGCAGAAAAAACATATCAATGGTGTCATCAGCGATGTATACCCGTCACTACTGATATTGTTAAACAAATAGTGAACAATTGCTCCACATGTACAGAAGTAAAACAATGGCCCCTACAGAAGAAGGCAACTGGTAAACTGAAGAGAGGAATGGGACCAGGAAAAATTTGGCAGGTGGATTACATTGGGCCACTGCCACGAGAAAATAGACTATTATATGCTTTAACTGCAGTAGATACCTATTCTGGACTGTTACAAGCTTATTCGTCAACAAGAGCTGACCAGAAAGCTACACTTAATGGACTGAGCCATTTAATCCAAGCATATGGAGTGCCTGAAGAAATCCAAAGTGATCAAGGAAGCCACTTTGCTGGAAGAGATGTACAAGAGTGGGCTCAAGGAGCTGGCATTCAGTGGACTCTGCATATCCCTTATCACCCACAGGCTGCAGGACTTATTGAGAGAATGAATGGCCTGTTGAATGAACAAGTTAAAAAACTAACTGGGCACAATCATTTTAAAGGCTGGACTAAAGTTTTAAAGCAAGCCTTATTTAATCTCAATAATCGTCCGCTGGCTGGGTCCACACCTTTTATGAGACATCAAAATGTCGGAGGAGAGCCACCTGTGTGTGCCCTCCGCCTGACAACAATTAGTCCACTGGCAAACAATGAATTAACTCCCACAGGGTTATTGGTTAGGGCACCTAAATCACATACAATCAAGTTAAACTCCTCAGAAAGACTCAGCTTGGGAATAACAGGTCAGTGGCCAAAGGAATGGGAGGTTAGAATAAATGTTGAAATGCTTCTAACAGATGCATGCTTAACAGAGACATTAGAGATCTTTCTAACTGAATGGTATTTAGTATTAGAAAATCAAGGCAGTAAAGACATACACATAGCTGAAGGACAGGCCATATGTAAATTGCACATAGAAAAAGTCACACCTGTTTTAGTCAGTATTGAACAGTTTAAAGGAGAAATTGGAGGGAAGGTATGGGTTTTAACTTCAGGGCAAAAGCCGAGGGCAGGAGAAATAATAGCTGCAGGACCAGGAGACACTAGAATGGTTCTTTTAACGGGCTCTCAGTCGCCCCTCTGCTTTCCTTTACACAGATTATCCTCACGTGTGGAATAATCGGGATAGATGGTTTATGGACCGGATGGAGTCGATGCACCCCCATAACAAAGTCTTTTGGGCTGCTGATACACCAGAAATGGAAAAGTATGTGACCTTGAACTTCACCCTTACCAAGAACTGTACCTGGCAGTTACGAAACAAGACATCTACGGCTCCACTTCCCATGAAACTGGAGTATCCTGACTTGTTACCTTTACCTGTGATGACTTATGAAGACACTGCAATAACTGTGACTGTGCATAATAACGTATCTGTCTGGTTGGCTATGATGAACTGTAAACCTGATTCTAATGGACTATCATGTTGGACAATTGAAGGAGGACAACAGCTGACTGCAATATCAACACCTGAGAATGACACAATATTATATGTGGTTAAACAGGAAGCAACAACGAATGTAAAAGTACCAGTAATGTTATGGGAAATTCATAAGACTAGGAGAGGGAATGGTTACCCATTTGATGCAACATTACTTAGACAAATGAAAGGTTGTAAAAAAGCTAGGATAGCACATAAAATAATTACTGCAGCACTCAACATTAATGTTAGTGGGTTTGATATAAAGCGTCACGAGTTTCCAAGAGGAGAACATATAGTACCACACAGTACAGGTGCAACATATAATTGTAGAAACATACAATCCTTATGGCCTCCTCATAAGGTAGAAATAAAACGAAGGCCAAAGCGAGACATGTGGGGAGCTATAGGAACTGGTTTAGGAGTAGGAGGTTTAGGTTTAGGATCTCTTAATACTTCTGATATAGCAGCAATATATCACAAAATATCATCTATTGGTGTGAAACAAGCCAATAGTTTGCAAACTTTGGCTCATTGGGGGCCAGAGTTGGCAGACAGGCATATACAGGAGTTGCTATTATGGAAGACACACCATGGGTGGTTAAATGAGTCCTTATGGACTGGTTTGCAAAGCCAATGGGCTATAGATGAAGAATCAGCTTGCTATCTAACACAGATTATTGCTATACAGCAGTATTTAAATTTTAAGACAGACTGGGGATTCAAAGACCCCCAGCATTGGAGAAAAGAATTAAAATTACCATTAGACTGGTGGTTGCTGCCAAAGTCCTTCATGTGTAAGGAATCAATATACCAAGCTGTATTTCAGGTAGCAACCACTGCTGAAGAGGACAATGTTTGGTGTCCGTTTCATGTCTTACCTGTTTTACTAGGAGGAACATGGTAGGCACCCATAGTAGATAGACAATGGATAGATCTGAATAATAATACTGTTGAACCTGCCTTTTGTTATAACTGGCAAGAAGGTTTCGTATGTCAAAGGGTGGGTACATTGCCACACCCCTGTTTGCATCCTTTAGCTGGAGACTGTTATTGGCGCCAAATAGCAGTAAACTCCACTGAAGTGTTTCAAACTGATACCACTTCTGCATGTGCAGTGACAATAAATAACATCACTTGGAGTGATGGTACCCACTACAAGGGCCCAGGGGTATCCTGTTGCACCAATGTGAGTAATATACAAGATGACTATTATGGAAGAACCTACATGTTAACTACATGGGAGGATATACATTGGGAAGCAGAAGCTAACCCATTCCTGAACTTACAATTTGCCTACGAAATAGAACTACCTAAATATAAAGCGATTTTAGAGCATGCTAAACAATATGAACATCTTTTTAATGTAACGTTACAAAAAGCAAGGGACCTACTAGTAAGATTGAAAACTGATAAAACGAAAGTAATTACCTCTGCAGAAGAAATTGAAGAGATATCTACACATCACTGGTGGGATTTTTTCACTAAGTGGTCACCATCGAGTAACACTATTTTAAATATACTTTTTCATCCAATTGTACTGTTAATTATTATTATTATCATTTTTACCATTACAAATATTTACTTACATTTGCGTATTAGACGAGTGAAGCAGGAGCTATATCGGCACTACACCCCACGTCTTTACAAGCATTCTTGAGGAGCTGTTTATATGGTGAAGGGGGACTGAGTACCTTTTGCTTTGTGAATAAGATTCTCAGGGATTGGTTTGTCACAGATCCAGTGACAAAGGGTGGTTTGTTATAATATTAAGAATTGTGTCACTGTATCTGTTTTAGATCTTGTTTATATGTATTTTTCATTCTTTTTCTGTGTAACATGCCATAAAGAGCTGAGCCAGATTTAGCTTAGAGTGTCAGCATTCAGAATTGCTGGGCCAAGCAAAGCATAAAGACAGACAGGGACATCTGGAAGGCTGTGTTGTAAACCCTAAAAAGAACTAAGTGTTATTTGACCTGCCTGTTTGATGCTTAGCACAAGTTTGTCTACCTTGTTTGGCAATGTACTGGGGGTTTGGTCGTGTGGAAACAATATAAAATAAGCTGGAACCTTGCCAATCTTTGAGAAACTGTGTGGATGGAAGAGATTGATCCAAAACCCACCTCCGTTGTGACAAAAAATGCAGTTTCTACACGACCGGATCCCCGAAAGAAAAAGAAACAAAAGAACTCTTCGGTGAAATGAAACTGACTTGTTTCTCCTGTCTGTACAGCAACGTAAGCCGCATTAAACAAGCTAAGTATATTCTGTCTTTTCTATGACTTTGTCGCCGCCTATCGCTGAAAAGAGGGATATCGCCGTTATTATTTATAATTATTTAAAGAAAGGTTTATTAAAACGCCGCAATATAAAAGAACATATTTCCAAGGAGCTAACACTCCCATCGGAAACACTCCCGTACAAGACTCTCTGTCCCTTAAGCAAACCTGAGTCTCATTCCCCTTAATAAGTGAGTTCCCCCATCTCATAACTCCTTTTGTGAACCGGTTTTGAGGTGATACATAGGGTTGCATCCCTTCCTACCACTTCAGAGTTATCAGAGTCACCAACAATCTCTCTAAGGTCCTGAAAATTGTTGGAAACCTCAGACTCTGCGTTGATGCCTCTAGACAGTGTGCACTTCAAGTTCAGTAATCTTGAGCTCGTATTAAATTAGCTGGCATCCCATGCATGTGTTTTGTCTTCAAATTAGGCCTTGTTGAAACAAGCTTTTGAAAATTCTGACATCACAGAAGACATGCATTATATTGGCCTAATATCTCGCAAATTTTTTTGTGACTGCTAACCTCTTAAAATGTGAATATGAGTTAAATATAAGTTTTGAAATATAAATGTAAAGGAATTAAAGTAGTTGTTTAATTGCCTGTTCAATTTCCATAAGTGTCTTTTCTGTTAAAAATACTTTTGCATGTCTTCTTTCCACTGCTTCTCATATACTTTTAAGATGCCTGCAGACAGTATCTATCTGTACTGAGCTCTCCCTTAGTTCTGTCTGTCTCAATACGTAGCTTTCTCTTTTCAGCCTTCTTTCTTTCCAGACAACCATAACCTTCTTGGTGTAGAGTTTTGCATAACATATTATTATCTTTAGCCCCTTCAAACCTAACTAGCATTCTTCAGGATGCCCAGCTGAAGTTGTAAAATATATAGTATCTTTGATTTTCATGAGATTCGGAAGTTTGTTCATTTGTTCTAAAAGCACTGTAAAATTAAATCAAACAACATCCTCATCTGTTAGTATTAATGTGTTTATATATCCACGGTAAGTTGTATTTGTTGGGACTGGATGTCTGAGAATAGCTTATACTGAAGTTATAATTTTGTGCCATTTTTACTTGCAACTATTATTATTTCAATGTGGCATCACTGCTGAGTTGCCATTTTGTTTATTTTCTAAAAGGAATACTACATGTGTAACAGGTGTCTGGTCACACATACAGGTATACCAACCTAGACACCGTTAAAATATCCGACTACGCCACCCAGTTTTATTAAGCGACTCGGAACTCTTGAGATTTAAAGAAAATAGCATACAGGATTCTTTAAATTGGGCGGTGAGTAAACACACAATGAAAGACAAACGTAATTTCAGGAAAAGCAATAGTAACTTCTATTACCCATGACAATATAAAGTACATTAAAAGATAAACGAACCTAAAAAAATCTAACAATATCAGGAATAAAATTCTTTTTTTTTAAAAGGAAAGCACATAGTCCACTCTCTAAAAGTCTGTTAAAAACATGAACTGGATGACACAACCTTTAGTAGTGCAGAGTCCAGTTTGCGCACTGTGTTACCCCAACAATTAATTGTCCCTCTGTTCACCAGACACTCGTTTCGCAACAGACGTTCTGTCAAATCATTGAATCCCTGTCAATGTCTCTTTGTTGTTCTTTTTTCCACTCTGGGCTCCTTGTGTTGCTGCGACCTAGGCACGCCTCACTTCTCATCCGCCAGCCTTGTTCGGTCCTTTCATGTGGCTTCCCTCTCTCGCTGGACCCACAACCAGCGTCTTCTTGCGGAGCTGTCCCTTCATCCCTGGGGGTAATTGTTGTCGTCCTTGTACCTCACGTCGTACCAACCACGTACCCTAGACTGCCTGAAAGCCCCTGTGCTCTGTGCGAGTGTCTTGGCAGTGTTCTCAGTGGACTGTCCCTCACCCCTGCCTTCTCCTGCCCACAAGTTTAAATCTGCTTCAGTCCCTGCCTAGATCAGCAGGATGATGGATTAGACAGTAGCACATACCAGATTTCCTGGGTTTAACAAATAATGTAAACACAGGTTAACAAAATGTATTGTTACCAGCTATCAATGAGTACACATATGCTGATTAGAAACCAATATTCTTAGACATGTTAATTTCTAAGTCAGGTAAATACAAACATTTTCCAAAGAAGCAGCCGTTCTTTTATCACAATGTTGTATTGTTTGTATATTTAAGCAGTTAAAACTTCAAAGCGGTGATTCTTTTGCAAGACAGCAAATACCTATATTCTTTAAACAGCCATCACAACAATCAATAACAGGATTACCCAGGAAATCTGGTTTTTAACTTCTCACCCTAGTCTCAACAATGGGTGCCTATTGCCTCTTTATCTACTGTGTTTTAAATGTAATATTTACATGTTCCTTTGCCTAAGAGAGAAACAAAACCACTCAGTGTACAAAAAATGTCCCCCTCTGACACATGCAAAAATTATATTTTTTTAATATGTTACTTACCTTATGTACTTTGTAGTGTTGGCGGGAAAATGTTTTAATCTCATGTTTGCATGAAAAATAGACAGAACTACATGACATACTAGAAGGCAACAGTAACCAGTGTTGTACAATGGGAAATGAGAAGAAAAATGTCCATGAAAAAAAAACAAAATCTCAGATTACTTATGTTGCACATGTTCCATGTGTCCGTTATCCAGTCATTATGTTTAAAACTTGCAAAACACATGCCATTGTGCTAAAATATTGTTATATAGTTTAAAACAGACAACCGACAAAGACAAATACTATATGAAGAATTGGGGCCCCTGAAGGCAAACCCCATATAATGTAAACAAAATGCGGGTTTATCAACATGTTAAAAGGAAAAGAAAATATCAGGGAGACGCGAGTCTCTGGAATAGGCTGTTTCACAACGGCAGAGCTTCTGGAATTAAGGACTCCTGGTAGGAAGAGGCGGGTCCAAGCAGTCTTCTGGTCTGCAGAGAGAGGAAGAGAAAAGGTGTCAGTTAACTGTGTTGTTCAGGTAGGATATTACTATTACCCGATCCTTTAAGCTGCCCGCATTGTGCATGCGTGTAACATTAGTTACTCCCCAAATTATCAGCACACACATAAATAGGAAACCAAAACATTCATGGAACTGACTCTTGAATTGAACCCACCTCTACCATTCATTTGATGGTCAAGAGTCCCATCTCTTAAAGTCATGCTCATAAGCTAAGGGTCAGAATCAGAATATGAGATAATTACAAAAACAAAGCAAATTTAGTACATGTTTGATGAACTCAAGTGTCAATTATGTAATCAAAGCCACAAAGTTTTAGGTAAGAAGACACCTATTGCCATCATGCTGACACGGCATATGACATTATTTTGCCATCATTATTTATACTGCAGCGCTCATTGCCACACGTGCAAATCTCTGGGTATGATAACAATAAAAAGCATCTTTGGTTTTGTAGATAATTAGTGGAAGAACTGAAGATAAGGCTCAGGACCTTGGCTTTGTTTGTTTTTCTCCTTGTTTAGTCCCCTGCCTGTTTCTTTACTACAATTTCCACAAAGTCCAATTTTATCCATTTTCACTCCCAATTGCCCTGGTGGCTTACCAGCACTGCATCAGGCATTACAGTAATAATAGAGCTCATGGCTTAAGTTCCACAATAGCAGGAGTATAGTTCAAGATCAAGATTGCATTATATTTATGAGATTTAAGAAAACTGTTCTCAATACAAAAAATCAATTTGTAAATAGCTGTGTTGTACTGGCAAAAAAACAAAACATGAATAATGTTTTGAATATAAGCAGAGAAATCTCAATGGGACTGAAAGGTAATGATCCTTAATAAAATGTGAGATTATTGCAGCAGTTTTAGATGCTGCAGTCTAGGCTGTTGTTGACCTATCTCAATAGAAATACAATAAACATTTAAAATCTCTTTCCATTATTAGTTTATGAAAAATCAAATTGAGAAATAACAAAAAAACTTTAGTTATGAATTCTTTATTATTCAAATTTGGCACAAATATATTAATCAGAATTATTTAAGTTTTGTCTAGTTTCCTCACCACTATAATATAGTGTCCTTCAGGGTTTGATATTATCTCAGTAGCTACAAGAGGGATTGCGTTGTGAGTCAGAATTCCCATTCCACTTTTTTTCTTACTGAAATGAAACACTTCAACAATCCAATCTCTTTTGAATAGAAATTAATCTTTACTATTTAAGTAGGTCATCAGAAAAATAATATTATACCTGACCACTGGGAGTTAAGACATGAAAATACTTTTTCCTCTTGATTTCATGATCAGGACTTTTATGTTCCAGATTATAAACTTTATTACATATTAAGCATTACATGACTTTTGCATTTCAGAATTTCTCTTTCAAGATCGAAAAAGATACACCTCTTTATTTTATTTATTTTACTTTCAGCATTTTCCACTGCCGAGCTCTGCCACAAATAATGCGTTTAGCATAAATACACATTGACAAAGGAAGTGTAGAATAAGATGTGTATAACTTGCTAAGCCCCCTTCCCAAAGGAGTCTAAGATCAAACACTTCGGAGTCCTTGTCCCCTGACATGCCTGGAAACATGGCATGCCTGAAACACACACTTTCCCCCTGACAGTACTTACTAGTAAGTTGCCAAAAATAATGACACATACTAATTACCACGAGTACTCTCAGTAAGATGGTCAAATGATAAAAATAAAATAATCAAAGAAAACATTAAGAATAAAATGAAGAGAAAAGGGAAAAAAGACAAAAAGGAAATGAGTGGCTTATTTGGAGCTGAACTAAACATGCACTTCCCTCATAAAAATGTAGATACTGTATATTTACTATTATTGTAAAAGAAGGAGACAAGAGAACAAATGAAGAGTAAAAAAAATTAAAAGACATATTAAGCCTTGCTGCTAAATGTCATTAAGATGAAAAATAGTGCAGTACAAGAAGTGGTGATGCAACAACACAGCTCACATGATAATTAAAATAAATGGCAGAAATGTTAATAGTTAAAATAAAATAGGGTGCTGCATGTTACTTATATTAATCATTATAACCTTTACTTTTGTAAGGGTGGAGTGGTGGCTCTGAAGCTAGGGATCTGCTGATTCGAATCCCGTAAACGGCTGAAGTGACTCTACTCTGTTGGGCCTTTAAGCTGCAATTACTTCGTCCTGGGTATGACATTAACTCCATCCAGCCATGCAAGTAGGTCCTCCAACTTCCAAGGGAAAACTCGTTGATTAGCACTCCAGCTACCATAAAAACCTCACACTATTCCATTGTGGTACTGAGGTGTCACCCGCTGCACTCGGGTTCCAGTCCAAGTGGTCTGTCATGTGGTGGGTGCAGCAATGAGTTATCAGCGCATACTCCCAACCTCACCGTTTGTGATGCTATTTTGTACATTTTCCTTGTGACCAGGAAGAATCATGTACTTGTGAGGACCCGGGACACAAGCATTTATGGCAGTCATCCCCCAGCCCCTCTCTGGACTTACATAGAAAGGTTATGCTTGTGTTATAGTTATATCCTGTAAACCCACATGCACATTATAGGGATGGCTGTCAGTTTTATAATGAAATCGAAAGCCTGAATGCTACTGAACCTGGGAAAACACTGGAAAAAAATAACACGCACAGCATATCTGTCAAAATACCAACCTATGCATCACAGACATAATTAAATGAAATCGAAATACATGGACAATTCACAGGCATGCTATCATTTTTATGTGCAATTTAAACAATGCTGAATAGGCAAAGGTAAATGAGCTTATCTTAACATGGCTATTGTGCAATATGGAGCATTGATACTGACACAATGTTAATTGTGTATTTTTATATTGACTGTGCACAAGTTTACAAAAAGTTAAACCAAATTATAATAAATTACACAACTATTACAGAAAAAGCTTAAAACATTAAATGTTCAATGGCATAACTAAACGTCATGACTAGCTGGTGGTAATGTACATCCGCGTTATCAAAATTTCCACTGCTACAGTAAACAAAACAAAAGTGCGGGCTCTGCCTGTTAGTGCCTGAAAGTGTGGTTTTGTGCAAAACAAAACAGAAAATCTGCAATATCAACTTATTAGCCTAACTTCCTAATTAAATAAACATGTTTAACTTTTTTAAATTAGAAAAGGATATACAAACATAAATGCATATTCATTTCTTTTAAGAACACATTAATTAACAGTTTATTCTTGGGACTTCTATTTTCTTTACTGTGCCAGATTTACTTGTGAACGAAGTTAGAAGACAAAGGCACAAAGACAAGATGAATAAATGTGCTTTGCGTATCTGCCCTTGTCACAATTACAGTGCAGATTGCAGCATTTATGATTTCTCTTATACATTTTTATCTGGGTTGAGAACCACATATATTTCTAAGTACATCAATTTCTTGTCTAATACCTTGGTTCACCTGAATGGTGGTGTTCAACAAACTGTAACAAGACGTTTTCTCATTTCAATTAAGTGTAAAACAAAAATTTTGATTGAAATGAAGACTTTATATAGCAGATTTAGAATTGTACCCTGTACCTTTTGCATACAAGTCTCCTTCAAGCTGATGAATATACCCAAAGGGTTACTAAGAAATGAAGATTAAAATGTGGAAAAGCATAACTTTTATCCTGATTATTATTCATATAAAACATTGGTTCAGGAAAACCAATTATAGCAGGACACGGCAAAGGCTGAACAGTCCAGCTATAAAAATAACCTTCATCTATTCTTTCCACTTCTCATTTGTCATTTAAATGTGCCTGTTTATCAATGTGGCACCAATTTCTTTCTGTCAATTAAGCTAGACAATGCTTAATATTAAAGGTGAGAGATCAGGAATGTGTTCTTAAAAGAAATGAATATGCATTTAACTTTGTACTTCCTTTTCTAATTTTAAAAAAGTTAAAGATTTTAAGGTTAATATCAAGTAAGGTGAAGAGGTGGGAGGTGCAGATTTTAAGATATTAACTAACACACAGAATCACATCTTCAGACATGTACTATAGTTTATTTATTATGATCAAATAAAAAACTCTGTAAATTTGCCTAACTGGGGTGGAAGAGGGCAGAACCAGACAGGGTTATTCTATTATAACTGAAACTCTGAATGCATTCAAATATATGTTACAATTGAAATATTAAAATGTAAAATTCTAAATATTGCCTCCAATCAGCACAGCTTAAAATCAGATATTCCTATGTATTACTGTAGAACTGTAGAGACTGACATTGTGTATTTATTTGTATGTCACTTCTATTAACAGCTCACTTTTGGCATGACACTTTTAACAGTGCAATGTGAAATCATCTACTCAGTGACAAAGAGTACCTTTATCCTGTTCAAATGCAGGGTACTCCATTTTCAGTTTGATGTGCCCACAATATCTAAACTCCTGCTGCTGCTTTCATTGTGAGGAATTTCCTGTTTTTCTCTGAAGATCAACAATGAGCATGTACTCTGTACTATGTGATTCTTTCTGCCTGTTATACACAGTGTGGCTGTAGAGAAAAAAAATATTGCAAAGTCACATGAGATTGGTCAAACAAATTAAACAGATTGAGTGTTGCCTTGGTGTTCCTATGCAGAATCCTTTAATCCATTATCGAGCCCATTTATTCCACTTCAATGTTATGGTGGGGACTACAATGGACCCTGAAAACCTTTTTTTTTTATTTTAATAAACTGTAGCACTGCCCTTCCCTAATTGTTTTGAAGCAGCCAAAATGAGCTTTCTCTGTAGGGCTATTGAATGCTCCCTTAGAGACAGGGTGAGAAGGGCAGACATCCGGGAGAGGCTCTGAGTAGAGCCGCTGAACCTCCACATCAAGAGGAGCAAATTGAGGTGGTCCGGGCATCTGATATGGGTGCCTCCTGGACGTCTCTCTGTGGAGGTTTTATGGGTACAACCAGCTTGGGGGGAGACCCAGGGCTCACTAGGAGGATTATATCTCCCAGTTAGCCTGGGAACATCTTGAGATCCCACAGTATGAGCTGGCAGCGGAAAACGACTTATGGGCCTCACTGCTAAGACTGTTGTGCTGGCAACCTGCCTTCAGATAATTGGTGGAAAATGAATGAATGAATGAATTTATGAAGCACATCAGGCATGTATTCTCCTGACATATGTGTTTTTTGGAGGCTGTGCAATTGGTTATTATTACTTTACTATCATGAATCAGCATGACTTCATAAAATGTACTGTTAAGAGAAACACTAACCTAATTTAGTGCTGAGATGAAAAAATTAAAAACATCCCAGATTTGAGTGATAAAGCAACATGGGTGGATGTTTACAAATTTTTGAAAGACAAGAATGGATATAGGGTTGAGAATAAAACATTAAAGCAAAATCTTGTCTACTGTATCAAAAGTATAATATATATATATATATATATATATATATATATATATATATAT